>JAKSZT010054428.1:224882-397626 GCA_026826555.1 Tolypeutes matacus | reverse complement strand
ATATTGTAAGTGAACAGAAGTGCATAGCAATCAACTGATCAAGTAACTTGCTTCATTTACAAAAGTAGGACGTGCTGTATTCACAAAGTATTAGGTAAAACCAGTGTTTTGACATTGATTGTAAGTTAAACAAGTGCCGTAGCAGCCAAATAAAGTAATTTTCTTAGTTTTCAAAACTAAAGAAACTCCTACCTTCACAGAGCATTAGATAAATCCAGTGGTTTTTCATTGATTGTATATGAAAAAAGTGCACAGCAGCCAATTAAACAAGGACTTGCTTGCTTTTCACAAGTGAAGAAATGACTGCATTCACAGTATATTATGTATCACTACTCCTTTGTCAGTGATTGTAAATGAAAAGAAGTGTGCAGCAGGAAATTAAATGAATAACTTCTATAGTTTTTCAAATAGAAGAACCACTTACATTCACGAAGCATTAGGTAAAACCAGTGTTTTTTCACTGATTGCAAGTGAGGAGAACTGAATAGTATCCTATAAACCAAGTACCTTGCTTAATTATTGATAATTGAAGAACCTCTTTCATTCTCAGAGTGTCAGGTAAAACCGGGGATTTGACATTAATTGGAAGTGAAAAGAAGGAAATAGTAGCCTATTAAATAATTATTTTCTGTAATTTTTGAAAACTTAAGAACCTCCTTCATTCACAGAGCATTATGTAAAACCAGGGTTTTGAGATTAGTTGTAAGTGAAAATAAGTGCATGGCACCAAATGAAAAAGTAACTTGCTAGGTTTTCACAACTGAAGAAACCACTGCAGTCACAAGTATTGTATAAACCCAACATTTTGGCATTGTAAGTGAAATCAAATGCATAACAGTCATATATACAAGTAACATGCATAATTTTCAAAACTGACAGAGCTCCTGCATTCATAGAGTGTTAGGTAAAACCACTGTTTTGGCATTGATGGTAAGTGAGAATAAATACCAGCAAATAACACAAATAACTTGGTTAGAAGTAAAAACAGAATAACCTACTGCATTCGCAGAGGATTAGGTAAAACCAGTGCTTTGACATGGATTGTAAGTGAAAAGAAATGTATGGCAGGCAATTAAATGAGAAACTTGCTTAATTAAAAAAAACTGAAGAATCACTTACATTCACAAAGTTAAAACCAGTTTTTTCATTGATTGTAAGTGAGAAGAAGTGACTAGTATCCTATTAAACATGAACCTTGCTTAATTTTTGAAAATTGAAGAATCTCCTTCACAGTGTGTTAGGTAAAACTACAGTTTTGACATTAGTTGTAAGTGAAAACAAGAGCATAGCAGCAAATTGAACTGCTTGCTTGGAATTCAAAATGGAAGAACCTACTGCATTCACAGAGCATTAAGTAAAACCAGTGTTTTGACACTGATTGTAAGTGAAACAAGTGTGTAGCAGGCAATTAACAAGCAACTTGCTTGGCTTTCAAAACTGAAGAACCTCCTTCATTCACAGAACATTAGGTCAAACAAGTGTTTTGATATTGAATGTAAGTGAAAACCTGTGTGTAGCAGCCAATTAAAGAAAATCTTCCTTAGATTTCACAAAAGAATAAACTACTGCATTCCCACAATATTAGGTAAAAGCATGGTTTTGACATTGGTTGTAATTTAAAGCAAGTGCATAGCAGCCATTTAAAGAAATAACATCCTCAGTTTTCAAAACTGAAGAAAATACTGCATTCACAGTGTTACATATCACAACTGATTTGTCATTGAGAGGAAGTGAAAACAAGTGCACCCCAGTCACTTAAAGAGGTAAATTGCTTAGTTTAACAAACTGAAGAAACTACTGCATTCTAAGAGCGTTAGGTATAACATCGTTTTGTCATTGATTGAAAGTGAAAACATGTGCATAGCACTCAATGAAAGTAACTTGCTTATTTTTCACAACTTGAAGAAAAAACTGCATCCTCAGAATATTAGGTAAAAGCACAATATTGACATTATAAGTAAAAACATTTGTATAGAAGCCTATTAAAAAAGTAACTTGATTTGTTTTCAAATTTGAAGAGTGCACTGCATTCACAGAGCACTAGGTAAAACCCGTGTTTTGACATTGACTGTAAGTGAAAACAACTGTCAAAGCAGAAAAATAAGGAAGCAAATTGATTAACTTTTGAAACTGAAAAACCATGTACATTCACAGAGCATTAGGTTAAAGCAATTTTTGATATTTATTGTATGTTAAATGAAGTACATAGCAGCCAATTAAACAAAGACTTGCATGGTTTTCATAAGGGAAGAAATGACTGCATTCACAGAATCTTATGTATCACCACTGCTTTGACATTGATTGTAAGTGAAAAGATGCATGAAGCAGGCAATTAATTAAGTTCCTTAAAGTTCAAAACTGATGAACCACTTACATTCACAAAGCATTAGGTAAAAACAGTGTTTTTACATTGATTATGAGAAGATGTGAATAGTATCCTATTAAACAATTAGCATGCTTAATTTTTCAAAATTAAAGAACATCCTTCATTCACAGAGTGTTGGGAAAAAACAGGGTTTGGACATTATCCATAAGTGTAAACAAGTGCATAGCAGCAAATTAATCTACTCTCTTGGAATTCATAAATGAAAAACTTCGTGCAATCACAGAGCATTAGGCAATACCAGTGTGTGTACATTGATTGTAAGTGAAAACAAGTGTGTAGCTGGCAATTAAACAAGCAGCTTGCTTAGTTTTCAAAACAGAAGGACCTCCTTCATTCAGAGATCATTAAGTGAAACAAGTGTTTTTTATATTAAATGTAAGTGAAAACAAGTGTGTAGCAGCCAATTAATTAAATAACTTATTTAGTTTTCACAAATGAATAAACTACTGCATTCCCAGAATGTTAGGTAAAACCATGGTTTTGACATTTGTGGTAAGTTAAAACTAGTGCAAAGCAGCCAATTAATGAAGTAACTTACTTTTTCTCTCAACTGAGGAAACTCCTGCATTCACAGTGTTAGGTAGAGCAACTTACTTGCAATTGACAGTATGTGAAAACAAGTCCATAGCAGCCATTTAAAGAAGTGAATTGCTTCATTTTCCCAACTAAAGAAATGACTGCATTACAAGAGCTTTATGTAAACTATTGTTTTGTGACTCACTGTAATTGAAAAAAGTGCATAGCACCCAATGAAATAGAAAATTGCTTATTTTTCAAAACTTGAAGAATCATCTTCTCTCTCAGAATATTACATAGTGTATTGTGAATATATGTGGTTTTTCAGTTTTGAAAACTAAGCAAGTGATTTCTTTTTTTGTCTGCTATGGCACATGTTTTCACTTACAATCAATGTGAAAACACTGGTTTCACCTAATGCTTTGTGAATGTATGTGGTTCTGCAGTTTCCAAAATTAAGCAAGCTGCTTGTTTAATTGCCAGCTACACACTTGTGTAGCTAACAATTACCTTGCTTAGTTTTTGAAAATTGCAGAATCTCCTTCATTCACAGAATTTTAGGTAAAACAGGGTTTTGACTTTGGTTCTAAGTGAAAACAAGTGTATAGCAGCAATTAAACTGCTTTCTTGGAAAGCAGTTAATACCAGTGTTTTCACATTGATTGTAAGAAAAAACCAAGTGTGTACCAGACAATTTTTTAAAAACTTGCTTAGTTTTCAAAACTGAAGAAACTCCTTCATTCACAGCTCATTAGATCATTAGATTACAATTGTTTTGTAATTGAACATAAGTGAAAACATGTGCATAGCAGCCAATTAAACTACTTTCTTGGAATTCAAAACTGAAGAACCTTGTGCATTCACAGAGCATTAGTTAAAACCACTTTTTGGCATTGAGTGTAAGTGAGAATAAATACCAGCAAATAGCACGTAAATTGCTTAGAATTCAAAAATAATAACCTACTGCATTCACAGAGCATTAGGTAAAACCAGTCTTTTGATATTGATTGTAAGTGAAAAGAAATCTGCAACAGGCAATTAAATGATTAACTTGCATAGTTTTCCAACTGATGGACCATGAGGTAAGTCTTTTTTACCACAAAGCATTAGGTAAAACAATGCTTTTTCATTGATTGTGAGGAAAAGGACAAAGCAGCCAATTAAAGAAGTAAAGTGCATACTTTTCACAACTGAAGAAACTCTTTCATTCACAGAGCCTTATGTAAAACCACCATTTTGATACTGTAAGTGAAAAGAAGTGTGTAGCAGGCAATAAAATGAGTAATTTGCTTAGTTTTCAAATCTGAAGGACCACTTAGATTCACAGAGGTAAATCTGGTGTTTTTCATTGACTGTAAGTGAGAAGAATTGAATAGTATCCTATTAAACAAGTATTTTGTTTAATTTTTGAAAATTGAAGAACCTCCTTCATTAACAGATGAGAGGTAAAACCAGGGTTTGACATTGGTTTTAAGTGAAAACAAGTGCTAGGCAGCAAGTTACACTACTTGCTTGGAAATCAAAACTGTAGAAACTGAGGGGTTCACAGAGCATTAGGTGAAACCAGTGTTTTGACACTGATTTCAAGTGAAAACAAGCACCTTAGCAGTGAAATAAGCAAGTAAATTGCCTAGCTTTCATCAGAAGAACCTGCTACATTCACAGAACATAAGGTAAAACCAGTGTTTTGACATTAATTGTAAGTGAACACAAGTGCATAGCAGTCAATTAAAAAAGGAACTTGCTTAATTTTCACAAGTGAAGAAATGACTGCATTCACAATTTATTATGTATCACCACTGCTTTGACATTGATTGTAAGTGAAAACAAGTGCATAGCAAGAAAAGCACAATTAACTTGCTTAGTTCTCACAACTGAAGAAACTGCTACATTCAGAAGTATTAGGTAAAATTAGCATATTGACTGTAAGTGAAAACAAGTGTGTAGCACACAATTAAGCAACTTGCTCAGATTTCAAAACTGAGGAACCTCCATCATTCACAGAGCATTAGGTCAAACATGTGTTTTGATATTGAATGTAAGTGAAAAACAGTGCATAGCAGCCAATTAAAGAAATACTTCCTTAGTTTTCATGAATAAAGAAACTACAGTATTCCTAGAATGTGAGGCAAAACCACTGTTTTCAAATGGATTGTAAAGGAAAATAGGTGTATAGCACCAAATGAAAATGTTACTTGGTTAGTTTTCACAGCTAAAGATATTACTACATTCAGAAGTATTAGGTAAAACCAGCATTTTGACATTGATTGTAAGTGAAAACATGTGCATAGCAAATAATTAAACAAGCAGCTTGCTTAGTTTTCAAAACCGAATGATCTCCTGCAATCATAGAGCATTAGGTGAAACCATTGATTTAGCATCGATTGTAAGTGGGAAGAAATAAATACCAGCAAATAACACAAGTAGCTTGCTTAGAATTCAAAACAGAATAACTTGCTGCATTCACAGAACATTAGGTAAAACCAGTGTTTTGAAATTGATTGTCAGAGAAAAGCAGTGTGTAGCAGGAAATTAAATGAGTAACTCTCTTAGTTTTCAAAAATGAAGAACCTCCTACATTCACAGAATGTTAGATAAAACCACTGTTTTGTATTTAACTGAAAGTGAAAACCAGTCAATAGTATCCAATTAAACAAGTACCTTGTCAAGTTTTTGAAAACTAGAGTAATGTTCACAGTGCATTGGTTAAAACCAGGAGTTTGGCATTGGTTGTAATCGAAATCAAGTGCATAGCAGCAAATTAAACTACTTGTTATAATTCAAAACTGAGAAACCTCCTACATTCACAGAGCATTAGGTAAAACCAGTGTTTTGATATTTATTGTATGTGAAAAAAGTTCATAGACGTCAATTAAAGAAGGACTTGGTTTTCACAAGTGAAGAAATGACTGCATTCACAGAACCTTATGTATCAACACTGCTTTGACAATAATTGTATGTGAAAAGAAGTGTGAATCAGACAATTAAATGAGTAACATGCTTGTTCTTACATTCACAAAACACTTACATTCACAAAGTTAAAACCAGTGTTTTTCATTGACAGTAAGTGAGAAGAAATGAATAGAATCCTATTAAATAATTACATTACTTCATTTTTGAAAATTGAAGAACCTCCTTTATTCACAGAGTGTTAATAAAACCAGGATTTTGTAAGTGAAAAGAAGTGCATAGCAGCAAATTAAACCACTTGCATTGAATTCAAAACTGAAGAACTTCATGCATTCACAGAGCATTAGGTGAAAACAGCATTTTGACTAGATTGTAATGGAAAACAAGAGTGTAGCAAGCAATTAAAAAGCAACTTGGTTAGGTTTCAAAACTAAAGAATCTCCTTCATTCAGAGCACATTAAATCAAACAAGTGTTTTGATATTGAATGCATGTGAAAACAAGTGCATAACAGCCAATAAAATAAGTAATGTGCTTAGATTTCACAACTGAAGAAACTACTGCATTCTCAGTATAATAGGTAAAACCAGAATATTGACATTATAAGTGAAAACATGTGCATAGAAGCCAACTAACCAAGAACTTTGCTTAGTTTTCAAAACTGAAGAACCTACTGCATTCACAGATCATTAGCTAAACAATTGTTTTGTTATAGGTTGTTAGTGAGAACATGTGCAAAGCAGCCAATTAAGGAAGTAATGTGCCTAAGTTTCAAAATTGAAGAAACTCCTGCATTCACACATCATTAGGTAAAACCATGATTTTGACATTGATTGTAAGTGAAAAGATGTCTGTATCAGGCAATTAAATGTTACTGCTTAGTTTTCAAAACTGAAGGACCACTTTCATTGACAAAGGTAAAACCAGTGTTTTTTCATTGATTGTGAGAAGAAGTGAATAGTACCCTATTAAACAAGTACCATGCTTAACTTTTGAAAATTGAAGAATCTCCTCAATTCACAGAGTGTTAAGTAAAACAAGTGATTTGACATTGGTTGCTAGTGAAAACAAGTGCATAGCAGCCAATTATACTACTTGCTTGCAGTTCAAAACCGAGGAATCTCATGCATTCACAGTGCATTAGGTAAAATGAGTGTTTTGACACTGTAAGTGAAAATAAGTATGTAGCAGGCAATTAAACAAGCAATGTACTTAGTTTTCAAAACTGAAGGACCTCTGTCATTCACAGAGCATTAAGTCAAACAAGAGTTTTGATATTGAGTTTAAGTAAAAGCAAGTGTATAGCAGCCAATAAACAAGTAACTATTTAGATATCAAAACTGAAGAACCTCCTACATTAATAGAATGTTCCATAAAACTGATGGTTTTTCATGGATTTTATGTGAATACAAGTGCAAAGCAGCCAATTAAGGAAGTGATGTGCAAAATTTTCACAAGTGAATAAATGAGTGCATTCTCAAGCCATTCAGTAAAACCATGATTTTGATAATGTTGTAAGTGAAAACAAGTGAATAGTATCATATTAACAAGCAATGCACTTAATTTTTGCAAACTGAAGAACCTCCTTTTATCACAGAGCGTTAGAAAAAACCAGGGTTTTGACATTGTTTGTAAGTGAAAACAAGTGCATAGCAGCAAATTAAACTACTTGCTTGTAATTCCAAACTGAAGAACATCCTGTATTCACAGAATATTATGTAAAACCAGTGTTTTCACATTCATTGTAAGTGAAAAGAAGTGTGTAGCAGGCAATTAAATGAGTAACTTGTTTACTTTTCAAAACTAAAGGACCACTTACATTCACAAATATAAAACCAGTGTTTCTTCATTGATTGTAAGGGTGAAAACTGAATTGCATCCTATAAAGAAATACCTTGCTTAATTTTTGAAAACTGATGAACCTCATTCATTCACAGAGTGTTAGGTAAAACCAGGATTTTGACATTGGTTGTAAGAGATAACAAGTGCATAGCAGCCAATTAAAGAAGTAACAGGCATAGTTTTCACAACTGAAGAAACTACTGTTTCACAGAGTATCTGTAGCCATTTGGCAGTTTGATATAATTATGAATTCCAAATATGTTTATTATACTATGCTTGTAAACTGATCTGTTCATCTGGGCATGATCAAAGTTATAATAGGGGCTTTGATTGGGCCATGTCAGTAGTACATTGAACCCAACCCCTTGGTGGTTGGTGGAATCAAATATAAAAGGCAAGGCAAAAGAAAGAGGGGGCAGTTTTTGATGTTGTAGTTTTGATGTTGATGAAAGCCCTGGGACAGAGATGAGCCATTCAACTGAGAGCCCACAGTTGGCCTTGTGGAGAGGAGCAAAGCCTAGTGAGCCTAATAGTCTATAGCTGAACTTGAGCAGGAAACAGAGGAGCTAAGCCCCAAGATAAATGCACCCTTGGGAAGAGAGGAACCCAAGAAGCCTCAACAGTGGCAAATGTCGAAAGCTGTCTTGCTCCAACACATTGCAATGGAGTTTGGTGAGGGAAGAAACTTATGCTTTATGGCCTGGTAACTGTGGCTTTCTACCCCAAAAAATTACCCTTTATAAAGATGAACCAATCTGTGGTATATTGTATTTGCACCTCTTTGGCTAACTAATACAGTATCACAACTGATTTGCCACTGACTGAAAGTGAAAACAAGTGCATAACACCCATTTAAACAGCTCAATGGACTCATCCAAGCCACCTGGTGAGGAGACAACGATGGGAAATGGCCATCCCAGGGAATGGAGAGGGCCTGCATCTGCAGGCAGGATCATCCCACCCACCATATCCATGGGATATAAGCCCTCTCTCACTTGGAGTTGGAGTGGACATCACCATCCCAGTCACCTGTGGATTGGGGGAAGAACTATGGACTAGAGTGGACTTGATGGTATTCTCTTGCTCACATATGGTGATTCTTGCAATGCAAGAAATTATAACAATGAGGTGGAGCCAGTGGCCACTTGACAGTTTTGGGGTAGGGAGGGGATGAGCAGTTGAAATACAGGGGCTTCTTTGGGAGTTGGAGGTTGTCCTGAGTTCTGTTGTGGCAATGGATGTAGGCCATTTTAAATCAGCACACACCACTCAGAACTGAGTGGGAGAGAGTGTGGTTTACAGTGTGAACTGTGGTCTATGGTTGGTGGCAAGGCTCCAGGATGTGTAAGTTCATTGAGGTTGGTGGGCCACACTTGTGGGAGATGTTTGTGTGGGATGTGGTGGGAGGTGTGGGAGGTGGGCAACATGGGAATTCCAGTGGGTTCCGTGTAATATTTTAGGTAATCTAAGCACCTCTTAAAATATAGGTATATATATATATATATATATATAACATTTTTGTAAGCAAATACACATATATGCATATATATTTATATATCATTATGCAAATGTTTGTATGTATTGTGAGAATTTTGATTTTTACCCATAATAAAAAAAAAAAATCAACTGCGTTCTCAGAGCACTAGTAAAACCAGCATTATGAAGTTGATTTTAAGTTAAATAATGTGCATAATCTCCAATGAAAGCATTTATTGCTTAGTAGCAAAATTGAAAAAACTGCTGCATTCAGAGAGTGTTAGATAAAAACAGCATCTTGAATTTGATGATAAGTGAAAACACATACATAGCAGCCAATGTAACTAGTCTCAGGCTTACTTTAGAAATTGAAAAACATACTTTACTCACAGAACATTAGGGAAAACCACTCTTTGGAAGCTGATTGTAAGTGAAAATATGTGCATAGCAGCAAATGAAACAAGATTCATACTTAGATTTCAAAACTGAAGAAACAACTGCATTGGCATAGCATTAGGTAAAAGCAGGGTTTGGATATTGATTGTGAGTTAAAGCAAGTGCATAGTAGCCAAGGAAACAAGAATCTTATTTACCGTGTAAATTGAAGTTCCTCCTGCATTCACAGAGTGTTAGGTAAAACAATTGTTTTGAAGTTGATTGTAGTGAAATCACATTCATAGCTGCAAATGAATAAAGAATCTTACTTAGATTTCAAAGTGAAGAATGTACTGATTTGGCATAGCATCAGGTAAAAGTGGTGTTTTGACATTGGTTTTAAGTGAAACCAAGTACATAACAGCCAGGGAAACAAATATCTTACTTTCTTTACAAAAGAAAAGATACTAGTGTATTCACAGAGCATTAGGTTAATACCAGGATTTTGAAGTTGATTGTAACTCAAAACAAGTACATTGCTGCCAAAAATGAGTATCTTTCTTATTTTTGAAAACAGGAAAACATCCTGCATTCAGACTGTGTTAGGTAAAACAACTGTTTGCCTTTGGTACTAAGTGAAAACAAATGCATCAAAGCCAAGGAAAGAAGAATCTTGGTTAGTTTTCAAAACTGAAAAATTAGTGCATTGGCATAACACTAGGCAATAGCAGTGTTTTTACTTTGATTGTAAGTGAAAACAAGTGCATAGCAGTCAAGGGAAAAAGTACCTTATTTACTTTACAAAAGTGAAAAACCACCTTTATTAACAAAGTGTTAGGAAAAACAGTGTTTTGACATTGATTATAAGCGAAAACCTGGGCAAAGCAGCCAATGAAACAAGTTTCTTTTTGGTTTTCAAAACTGAAGAACTGAGTGAATTCACAGAGCATTAGGTAAAACAGCATTTTGAAATTGATTATACGTGAAAACAGGTGCATAGCAGCAAATGATACAAGAATCTTACTTAGATTTCAAAAGTGAAGAAACTCCTGCATTGGCATAGCCTTAAGTAAAGGGGTGCTTCAACTTGGATTGCAAGTGAAAACAAGTGCATAGCAATGAAGGAAACAAGTAATGCACTTGCATTTCAAAACCTTAGTAACTCCTGAATTCACAGAGCATTAGGTAAAACCAGTGTTTAACATTGATGACAAGTGAAAACACGTGCTGTGCAACCAGTGAAATAAGATTCTTTCTTATTTTTGAAAACTGAAAAACCAACTGCCTTCACAGCATTTTAAGTAAACCAGGGTTTTGAAGTTGACTGTAAGTCATAACAGGTGCATAGTAACCAAAAAAGGGTATCTTGCTTAGTTGTCAAAACTGAAGAATGGCCTGCATTCAGAGTGTGGTAGGTAAAACCAGTGTTTTGAATATTATTGTAAGTGAAAAAAGTGCATTCCAACAAGAGAAACAAGTATCTTGCTTAGTTTTCATAACTGAACAAACCACTGAATTGGCATAGCATTTGGTAAAGGCAGTGTTTTGACATTGATTGTGAGTGAAAGGAAGTGCATAGCAGCCAAGCAAAGAAGTAACTTATATACCATTCAAAATTGAAGTACCTTCTGCATTCACAGAATGTTAGGTAAAACCAGTGTTTTGAAGATAATTGTATGAGAAAACACGTGCATAGCAGTAAAAGAAACAAGAATTTTACTTTGATTTCAAAAGTGAAGAAACCACTGCATTGGTATAGTAAAAGTGGTGTTTTGACATTGGTTGTAAGTGAAAACAAGTGCATTGCAGCCAAGGAAACAAATATCTTTCTCACTTTGCAAATTGAAGAACCTCTTTTATTCACAGATCATTAGGGTGAAACCAAGATTTTGAAGTTGATTTTAACTGAAAAAAGTGCATCCCTGCCAATGAAATGAGGATCTTTGTTAGTTTTCAAACCTGGAGAAACTCCTGCATTCAGACTGTTTTATATAAAAGTAGTGTTTGCCTTTGTATCAAAGTAAAAACAAGTGAATAAAAGCCAAGGAAACAAGTATAATTCTTAGTTTTCAAAACTGAAGAAATTAGTGCAGTGGCAAAGAACTAGGTAAAAGCAGTGCTTTGATATTGATCATAAGTGAAATCAAGTGCATCATAGCCAAGGAACAAGTATTTTACTTACTTTACAAAAGTGAAGCACCTCCTGTGTTCACAGAGCATTAAGTAAAACCAGTGTTTTGACACTGATTATAAGTGGAAACATGTGCAAGCAGCCTCTGAAACAAGTTTCTTTCTTAGTTTTCAAAATTAGGAAATCAACTGCATTCACAGAGCAGTAGGTAAAAACAGGGCTTTGAAGTTGATTGTAAGTGAAAACACGTGCATAGCAGCAAATAAAACAAGAATCTTACTTAGATTTTATAACTGAAGAAACCACTGCATTGGCATAGCATTAGGCATAAGCAGCGTTTTTACACTGATTGTGAGAGAAAGCAAGTGCACAACAAACAAGGAAACAAGTAATTTACCTTTCAAAATTGAATTACCTCCTGCAATCACAGAGTGTTAAGTAAAATCAGTGTTTTGAAATTGATTGTAAGTGAAAACACATGCATAGCAGCAAATGAAACACAAATCTTACTTAGATTTCAATAGTGAAGAAAATACTGCATTGGTAGAGCATTAGGTATAAGCGGTGTTTTGACATTGGTTGTAAGGGAAAACAAGTACATAGTGGCCAAGGTTTCAAGAATCCTTCTTACTTTACAAAAGTGAAGAACCTCCTGCTTTCACAGTGTGTTAGGTGAAAGCAGGGTTTTGAAGTTGATTGTAGGTGGAAACATGTTCATAGCAGCAAATGAAACAAGTCTTAGTTAGAATTCAAAAGTGAAAGAAATACCACTTTGGCATAACCTTCAGTGGGGGGTGCTTTGACATGAGTTGTAAGAGAAAACAAGAGCATAGCAGCCAAGTAATCAAGTATTGGACTTGCAATTCAAAACCTTAGTAACTCCTGAATCAACAGAATTTTACATAAAACCAGTGTTTTAACATTGATGACAAGTGAAAACACGTGCAGTGCAGCCAATGAAACAAGATTTTTTCTTCATTTTCAAAACAGAAAAACCAACTGCATTCACAGAGTTTTAGGTAAACCAGCATTTTGAAGTTGATTGTAAGTCAAAACACATGCATAGCTGCCAGTGAAAGGAGTATCTTGTTTAGTTGTCAAAACTGAAAAAATGCCTGCATTCAGAGTTTGTTAGGTAAAATCAGAGTTTTGAAATAAATTTTAAGGGAAAATAAGTGCATAGTAGCCAAGGAAACAAGTATCTTACTTTTCAAAAGTGAAGCACCTCCTGGGGTCACAGCGCATTAAGAAAAACCAGAGTTGTGATATTAATTATAAGTGGAAACATGTGCATAGCACCCACTGAAACAAGATTCTTTCTTAGTTTTCACAATTAAATAACAACTGTATTCACAGAGCATTAGGTAAAACCAGGGATTTGAAGTTGATTGTAAGTCAAAACATGTGCATAGTCTCCTATAAAAGGATATGTTGCTTAATTTTCAAAATTGAAGAAAGACAGGCATTCAGAGATTTTTAGGTAAAAGCAGTGATTTGACTTTGATTATAAGTGAAAACACGTGCATAGCAGCTAATGAAATAGTGCTTAGTCTTACTTTTCAAACTGAAAATCCTCCAGTATTCACAGAGTTATGTAAAACCAGTGTTTTGAAGTTGATTGTAAATTAAAACACGTTCATAGCAGCAAATGAAACAAGAATCTTACTTACATTTCCAAACTGAAGAAACAACTGCATTGGCATAGCGTTAGGTAAAAGTGGTGTTTTGACATTGGCTGTAAGTGAAAATAAGGGCATAGCAGCCAAGGAAAGAAGTGTCTTACTTACATTACAAAATGAAGAACTTCCTGTATTCACAGAGCATTAAGTTAAAACCAGGATTTTGAAGTTGATTGTAACTCAAAACAAGTATATAGCTGCCAATGAAATGAGTATCTTCCTCAGTTTTCAAAACTGCAGAACCTCCTGCATTCATACTGTATCAGGTAAAACCAGTGTTTGCCTTGATTCTAAGTGACAACAAGTGCATAGAAGCCAAGGAAACAAGACTTTTGCTTTGTTTTCATAACTGAAGAAATTAGTGCATTGACATAGCATAAGGCAATAGCAGTGGTTTGACATTGATTGTAAGTGAAAACATGTGCAGAGCACCCAATGAAACAAGATTTTTCTTCATTTGCAAAATTGAAAAACTACATTCACAGCATTTTAGGTAAACCAGGGTTTTAAGGTTGATTGGAAGTCAAAACATGTGAATAGCTGACAATGAAAAAAGTTTCTTGCTTAGTTGTAAAAACTGAATAAATGCATGCATTCAGAGTGTGTTAAGTAAAACCAGTGTTTTGAATGGTATTTTAAGTGAAAACAAGTGCATTGATGCAAGGCAAGCAAGTATCATGCTTAGTTTTCAAAACTGAACAAACCACTGAATTGGCATAGCATTTGTTAAAAGCAGTGTTTGACTTTGATTTTGCATGAAAGCAAGTGCATAGCAGCCAATTAAACCAGTATCTTACTTATTTTACAAAAGTGTAGAACCTCCTGAATTCACAGAGCATTAGGTTAAAAGCAGAATTTTGAAGTTGATAGTATCTCAAAAGAAGTGCATAGCTGACAATGAAATGAGGATCTTGTTATTTTTCAAAACTGGAAAACCTCCTGCATTCAGACTGTGTTAGGTAAACCTAGTGTTTGCTTTTGAGTCTAAGTGAAAATAAGTGCATAGAGGCCAAGGAAACAAGTAAATTGCTAAGTTTTCAAACCTGAAGAAATTAGTGCATAGGCATACCCTAGGTACAAGCACTGTTTTGATATTGATTATAAGTGAAACACGTTCATAGCAGTCAAGGAAACAAGTATCTTCCTTACCTTTCAAATTTTAAGAATCTCCTGCATTGACAGAACTTTAGGTAAAGCCAGTGTTTTGACTTTGATTATAAAAGAAAACATGTGCATAGCAGCCAATGAAACAAGTCTCAGTCTTATTTTTCAAACTGAAAAACATAATATATTCACAGGGCATTAGATAAAACCCGTGATTTGAAGTTGATTGTCAGTGAAAAAACATGCATAACAGCAAATGAAACAAGAATTTTACTTAGATTCCAAAACTGAAGAAACCACTGCATTGGCATAGCATTAGGTAAAAATAGGGTTTTGACCTTGACTGTGAGTGAAAGTAAGTGCATAGTAGCCAAGGAAACAAGTAAGTTTCTTATTTAACAAAAGGGAAGAAACTCCTGAATTCACAGAGCATTAGTTCAAACCAGGATTTTGAAGTTGAGAGTAACTGAAGTTCATAGCTGTCAATGCAATGAGTATCTTGCATAGTTTTGAAAACAGAAGAAACCACTGCATTGGCATAGAGTTCAATAAAAGTAGTGTTTTGACATTGTGAGTGAAAGCAAGTGCATAGCAGTCAAAGAAACAAGTATATTTTTTACCTTCCAAGTTGAAGTACCTCCTGCATTCACAGAGTGTTAGGTGAACCATGCTTTGAAATTGATTCTAAGTGAAAACACGTGCAAAGCGGCCAATGAAACAAGATTCTTTCTTCATTTTCAAAACGGAAAAACTGACTGCATTCCCAGAGTTTTAGGTAAACAGGGTTTTGAAGTTGATTGTAAGTCAAAACACATGCAAAGCTGCCAATGAAAAGAGGATCTTTCTTATTTGTCAAAACTGGAAAACCTCCAGAATTCAGAGTGAGTCAGGTAAAACTAATGTTTTGAATTTTATTGTAAGTGAAGACAAGTGCATTGGAGCCAAAGAAACAAGTATCTTGCTTAATTTTTCAAAATGGAAGAACCCACTCCATTGGGGTAGCATTAGGTAAAAGCAGTGTTTTAACATTGAGAGTGACTAAAAGCAAGTGCATAGAAGGCAAGGAATAAAGTATCTTATTTGTATTTCAAAATTGAAGTAGCTCCTGTATTCACAGAGTGTTAGGTAAGCCAATTTTTGAGGTTCATTGTCAATCAAAAGATGTGCTTATTCTCCAATGAAAAGAGTATCTTGCTTAGTTTTCAAAATTGGAGAACCTCTTGCCTTCAGAGAGTGTTAGGTAAATCCAGTGCTGGGCTTTGATTTTAGGAGAAAATATGTGTATAGCAGCCAATGAAATAAGTCTCAGTCTTACTTCACAAAGCTGAAAAACCTACTCTATTCAGAGAGTTAAGTAAATACGGGTTTTCAAGTTGATTATAAGTGCAAAACCTGCATAGCAGCAAAGAAAACAAGAGACTTACTTGGATTTCAAAAGTCAAGAAATTACTGCTTTGGCATAGCAATATGTAAAATCAGTGTTTTGACATTGACTGTAAGTGAAAATAAGACCATAGCAGCCAAGGAAATAAGTATGTCGCTTGCATTTCAAAATGGTAGCACCACTTGAATTCACAGAGCATGAGGTAAAACCAGTGATTTAACATCAATTATGAGTGAAAACACTTGCACAGGAGCCAATGAACCAAGATTATTTTTTCATTTTCCAAAGTGAAATACCAATTGAATTCACAGAGTTTTAGGTAAACCAGGGTTTTGAAGTTGATTGTAAGTCAAAACACGTGCATAGTTACCAATGAAAAGACTATCTTTCTTGGTTGTCAAACTGAAGAACGATATGCATTCAGATTGTGTTAGGTAAAACCAATGTTTTGAATTTTATTGTAAGTGAAAATGTGTGCATTACATCCAAGGAAACAAGTATCATGCTTTCTTTTCTGAAGAAACCACTGCCTTGGCATGGCATTAGGTAAAAGAAGTGTTTTGTCATTGATTGTGAGTGAAAACAAGAGCATAGCAGCCAAGGAAACAAGTATCTTACTTACCTTTCAAAATTAAAGTGCCTCCTGCATTCACAAAACATTAGGTTAAAAACATGAATTTGAAGTTGAGTGTAACTCAAGAGAAATGCATAACTTCCAATGAAATGAGTATCTTGCTTAGTTTTCAAAACAGGAGACATTCTTGCATTCAGACTGTGTTAGGTTAAACCAGTGTTTAGTTTTGATTGTAAGGGAAAACAAGGGCATAGAATCCAAGGAAACAAGTGTCTTGCACAGATTTCAAAACTGAAGAAATTAGTTTATTGGCATAGCACTAGGTAAAAGCACTGGTTAATATTGATTGTAAGTGAAAACAAATGCATAGCAGCCAAGGAAACAAGTATCTTACTTACCTTTCAAAATTAAAATGCCAACTACATTCACAGAGCATTAGGTAAAACCAATGTTTTGAAGTTGAATGTAATTGAAAACACGTGCATATCAGCAAATGAAACAAAAGTCTTACTTAGATTTCAAAAGTGAAGAAACTAATGCATTGGCATAGCATTAGGTAAAAGCAGTATTTAACTTTAATTGTGAGTGAAAACCTGTTTATAGCAGCTGAGGAAACAATCATCTCACTTCCATTACAAAACTTTGATACCTCCTGAAATCGTTGAGCATTAGGTAAAACCAGTGTTTTGACAATGATTATAAATGAAAACACTTGCAGAGCAGGCAATGAACCAAGATTCTTTCTTCATTTTCAAAACTGAAAAACCAAATGCATTCATAGAGTTTTAGGCAAACTAGGATTTAGAAGTTGATAGTAAGTCAAAACATGTGCAAAGCTACCAATGAAAAGTGAACCTTGCTCAGGTGACAAAACTGAATAACCACTTACATTCAGAGTGTGTTAGGTAAAACCAGTGTTTTGAATTTTATTTTAAGTGAAAACAAGTGCATTGAATCCAAGGAAAAAAGTATCTTATTTAGTTTTCAAAACTGAAGAAACCACTGCATTGGCATAACATTAGGTTAAAGCAGGGTTTTGACATTGTGAGTGAAAGCCAGTGCAAAACAGCTTAGGGAACAATATCTTACTTATATTTCAAATTGAAATACTTCCTGCATTCACAGAATGTTAGGTAAAATCAGTGTTTGAACTCTATTGTAAGTTAAAACTCATGCAAACCAGCCAATGAAACAAGAATCTTACTTAGATTTCTAAAATGAGGGAAATATTGCTTGGCGTGGCATTAGGTAAAAATGGTGTTTTGACATTGGTTGTAAGTGAAAACAAGTGCATAGCAGCCAAGGAAACAAGTATCTTTCTTACATTAGAGAAATGAAGAACCTCCTGTATTCACAGAACAGTAGGTTAAAACCAGGATTTTGAAGTTAATTGTAATTCCACACAAGTGCATAGCAGCCTATGAAATGAGTATCTTGCTTAGTTTTTAAAACTGGAGATCCCCCTACATTCAGACTGTGTTAGGTAAAACCAGTGTTTGCTTGGATTCTAAGTGAAAACAAGTGCATAGAAGCCAAGGAAACAGATACCTTGCTTAGTTTTCTAAACAGAAGAAACTAGTGCTTTGACATAGCACTAGGTAAAAACAGTGCATGTCTTTGATTGTATGTGAAAGCAAATGCATAGCAGCCAAGGAAACAAGTATCTTGCTTAGTATTCAAACCTGAAGAAATTAGTGAAATGGCATAGCATTAAGTAAAAGCAGTGCTTTTCATTGATTGTAAGTGAAAACAGTGCATAGCAGCCAAGGAAACAATTATCTTACTTATATTTCAAATTTGAATTATTGCTGGCATTCACAGATCGCCAGGTAAAACCAGTGTTTTGACATTGATTGTAAGTGAAAACACGTGCATAATAGCAAATGAAACAGGAAACTTACTCAGATTTCAAAAGTGAAGAATTAACTGGTTTTTTGTCTAAAGTGAGGAAAGTCTGTGTTCACAGAACATTCAGTAAAACTAGAGTTTTCACATTGATTATTAGTGCAAACAAGTGCATAACAGCCAATTAAACAAGTTTACTTCTTAGTTTTCAAAACTGAAGAACCTCCTGCATTCAGAGAGTGTTAGGTAAAACCTGTGGTTTGACACTGATTATAAGAGAAAACATGTGCAAAGCAGGCAATGAAACAAGGTACTTTAACAGTTTTTAAAACGGAAGATCTGAAGGCCTTTCAGAGCATTAGGTAAAACCAGTGTATTGCAGTTGATTGTAAGTGAAAACACATGCATAGCAGCAAGCAAAACAAGAAACATACTTAGATTTCAAAAGTGAAGAAACTATTGCATTGGCATAGCATAAGGTAAGAGCGTTGTTTTGACATTGGGTGTGAGTGAAATCAAGTGCATATTGGGCAAGGAAGCAAGTACCTTTCCTACTTTACTGAAGTGAAGTACCGACTGTATTCACAGAGCATTAGGTTAAAATCAGGATTTTTAAATTCATTGTAACTCAAAACAAGTACATAGCTGCAAATGAAATGAGTATCTTTCTTAGTTTCCTAAACTGGAGACCCTCCTGAATTCAGACTGTGTTAGGTAAAACCAGTGTTTGCCTTTGATTCTATGTGAAAACTAGTGCATAGGGGCCAAGGAACCAAATATCTTGCTTAGTTTTCTAAACTGAAGAATTTAGTTCATTGACATAGCACTAGGTAAAAGCAGTGCTTGACATTGTATGTGAAAAGAAGTGCATAGCAGCCAAGGAAACAAGTATCTTAATTACTTTACAAAATTGAAGCAACTCCTGTGTTCACAGAGAATTAAATAAAGCTGGAGATTTGATTTTGATTATAACTGAAAGCACATGAATAGCAGCCATTGAAACAAGTTTCTTCCTTAGTTTTTAAAATTGAAGAATCAACTGAGTTCACAGATCATTAGTTAAAACCAGGGTATTGAAGTTCATTGTAATTCAAAATATGTGCAAAGTCTCCAAAGAAAGGAGTATCTTGCTTAGTTTTCAAAATTGAACAACCTCCTGCATTCAAAGAGTGTTAGGTAAAATCAGTGTTTTGACTTTGATTATAAAAGAAAACATGAGCATAGCAGTCAATGGAACAAGTGACAGTCTTCCATTTCAAAACTAAAAACCTAATGTATTCACAGAGAGTTAAGAAAAAACTGTTTTCAAATTGATAGTATGTGAAAACATGTGCATACTAGCTAAGGATACAAGTATCTCACTTGCATTTCAAAATTTTAGTACCTCCTGAATTCACAGTGTTAGGAAAAACCAGTGTTTTAACATTCATTATAAGTGAAAGCACGTGCAGAACAACTAATGAAACAAGATTCTTTCTTCATTTCCAAAACCAAAAAACCACCTGCATTCACTGAGTTTTAAGTAAACCATGGTTTTGAAGTTGATTGTAAGTCAAAACATGTACATAACTGCCAGTGAAAAGATTATATTGCTGAGTTGTCAAAATTGAAGAACCACCTGCATTCAGAGTGTGTCAGGTAAAACTAGTGTTTTGAATTTTATTGTAAGTGAAAACAAGTGCATTGCACCCAAGGAAACAAGTATATTGCTTTTTTTTTTCAAAACTGAGGAAACCACTGCATTGGCATAGCATTATGTAAAAGCAGTGTTTTGACATTAATTGTGAGGGAAAACAAGTGCATAGCTGCCAAGGAAACAAGCATCTCACTTATGTTTCAAAGCTTTAATATCACCTGAATTCACATAGTGTTACATAAAACCAGTGTTTTAACATTGATTATTAGTGCAAACACGTGCAGGGTAGCCAATGAACCAAGAATCTTTCTTCATTTTCAAAACTGAAAAACTGAATGCTTTCACAGGGTTTTAGGTAAACCAGAGTTTTGAAGTTGATTGTAAGTCAAAACATGTGCATAGATACCACTGAAAAGAGTATCTTCCTTAGTTGTCAAAACTGAAGAACCTGCATTCTGAGAGTGTCAGGTAAAACCAGTGTTTTGGATTTTATTGTAAGTGAAAGCAAGTGCATAGCATCCAAGGAAACAAGTATCTTTCTTATTTTAGAGAAGTGAAGAACCTGCTGTATTCAAAGAACTTCAGGTTAAAACCAGGATTTTTAAGTTGATTGTAAATCAAAACAAGTGCTTTGCTGCCAATAAAATGAGCATCTTGCTTAGTTTACAAAACTAAAGAAACTCATGCATTCAGGGTGTGTTAGGTAAAAGTGGTGTTTTGAATTTTATTGTAAGTGAAAACAAGTGCATTGCAGGAAAGGAAACAAGAATCATACATACCTTTCAAAATTGAAGTATCTCCTATATTCACAGAGTGTTAGGTAAAACCATTGTTTTGAAGTTGATGGTAAGTGAAAACACATGCATAGCAGCAATTGAAACACAAACCTTACTTAGATTTCAAAGGTGAAGCAACTACTGCATTGGCATAGGATTATGTAAAAGCAGTGTTCTGACATTGGTTGTAAGTGAATAGCAACCAAGGAAACAAGTATCTTTCTTACTGTACAAAACTGAAGAACCTCCTGTATTCACAGAGAATTAGGTGAAAACCAGGATTTTGAAATTGATTGTAACTCAGAAGAATTGCATAACCGCCAAGGAAATGAGTACTTGTTTTAGTCTGAAAACTGAAGAAACCACTGCATTGGCATAGGATTAGGTAAAACCCGTGTATTGAAATTCATTGTGAGTGAAAGCAAGTGCATAGCAGCCAAAGAAACAAGTATTTTACATTCTTTTCAAAATTATAGTACCTCCTGCATTCACAGTCTTTTGGTGAAATCAGTGATTTGAAGTTGATTGTAAGTGAAAACATTTTCATAGCACCAAGTGACTGAAGAACTTTACTTAGATTTCAAAAATGAAGAAACTACTGCATTGGCATAGCATTAGGTTAAACAGTGTTTTAACATTGATTCTAAGTGAAAAAAAGTGCATAGCAGCTGAGGAGACATGTATATCACTTGCATTTCAAAACTTTAGTACTGCCTGAATTTGCAGTGCTAGCTAAAATCAGTGTTTTAACATTGATTGTAAGTGAAAATATGTTACAAGCATCCAATGAAACAAGATTCATTCTTCATTTTCAAAACTGATAAACCAATTGCATTCACAGAGTTTTAGGTAAATCAGGGTTTTGAAGTTAAATGTAAGTCAAAACACGTGCATAGTTGTCAATTAAAAGAATATCTTGCTTAGTTATCAAAACTGGAGAACCATTTTCATTCAGACTATGTTAGGTAAAACCAGGATTTTGAATTATATTGTAAATGAAATCAAGTACACTGCAGCCAAGGAAACAAATATCTTGATTAGTTTTCAAAACTGAATAAATTAGTGTTTTGCAAAGCACTGGGTAAAAGCAGTTTTTGACATTGATTTTAAGTTAAAACAAGTGCATAGAAGCTGAAGAACAAGTATGTTACTTTACAAAAGTGAAGAACCTCCTGAATTCACAGAGCATTAAGTGAACCTGCTGTTTGAAATTGATTATAAGTGAAAACACGTATATTACAGCCACTGAAACAAGTTTCTTTCTTATTTTTCAAAAATGAAGAATCAACTGAGTTCAAAGAGCATTACAGAAAACCAAGGTTTTGAAGTTGATTGTAAGTCAAAACACATGCATAGTCTCCAATGAAAAGAGTATCTTGTTTAGTTTTCAAAACTGATGAACCTCCTGCTTTCAGACATTTTTAGGTAAAACCAGTGTTTTGACATTGACTATAAGTGAAAACATGTGCAAAGCAGCCAATGAAATAAATATCTTTATTAGTTCTCAAACCTGAAGTTCTAACTGCATTGTAGAACATTAGGTAAAACCAATGTATTGAAGTTGATTATAAGTGAAAACTCATGCATAGCAGCAAAAGAAACAAGAATCTTACTTAGATAACAAATTGAAGTAACTACTGCATTGGCAGAGCATTAGGAAAAGGGGTGTTTGGACATGGATAGTAAGTGACGACAATTTCATAATAGCCAAGGAAACAAGTATCTCATTTGCATTTCAAAAATTTAGTACCACCTGCATTTACAGAGCTTAAGTAAAATCAGTGTTTTAACATTGATTATAAGCAAAAACAGGTGCAGAGCAGCCAATGACCCAAGATTCTTTCTTCATTTTCAAAACAGGAAAGCCAACTGCATTCACAGAGTTTTAGGTAAACCAGGGCTTTGATGATTGTAAGCCAAAACACGTGCATAGCTTCCATTTAAAAGAGTATCTTGCTTTGTTGTCAAACCTGAAGAACCACCAGAATTCAGAATGTGTTAGGTAAAACCAGTGTTTTGAATTATATTATAAGTGAAAACAAGTGCATTGCACCCAACAAAACAAGTATCTTGCTTAGTTTTCAAAACTGAAGAAGCCAGTGCATTGGCATAGCATTAGGTAAAAGGAGTGTTTTGACATTGATTGTGAGTGAAAGCAAGTGCATGGCCACAATGGAAACAGATATCTCACTTACCTTTCAGAATTGAAGTACCTCTTAAATTCACAGAGCATTAGTTAAAACCAGGATTTTGAAGTTGATTGTAACTCAAAACAAATGCCTAACTGCCAGTGAAATGAGGATCTTGGCTAGATTTCAAAGCTGGAGAACCTCATGCATTCAGAGTGTGTTAGGTAAAACAAGTGTTTGCCTTTGATTCTAAGTGAAAATAAGTGCATAGAAGACAAGGAAAGAAGCCTGTTGCTTTGTTTTCAAAACTGAAGAATTTTCTTCATTGTTATAGCACTAGGTAAAAGCAGTGTTTTGACATTGATTGTAAGTGAAAACAAGTGTATAGCAGCCAAGAAAACAAGTACCTTACTTTCTTCACAAATGTGAAATACCTCTTGTGTTTATAGAGCATTAAGTAAAACCGGAGCTTTTATATTTATTATAAATGGAAACACATGCAGAGCAGACCCTGAAACAAGTCTCAGTCTTACTTTTCAAACTGAAAAACATGCATTCACAGATCATTCAGCAAAAGCAGTGTTCTGAAGTGGATTGTAAGTGAAAATATGTGCATAGTAGCAAATGAACCAAGAATCTTACTTAGTTTTCAAAACTGTAGAAACCACAGCATTAGCATAGCATTAGGTAAAAGCAGAGTTTTGAAATTGATTGTGAGTGAAAGCAAATGCATGGCAGCCAAGGAAAGAAGTATCTTACTGAACTTTCAAAACTGAACTACCTACTGCATTTACAGAGCATTAGGTAAAACCAGTGTTTGAAGTTGATTATAACTCAAAACATGTGCATAGCAGCAAATGAAACAAAAGTCTTGTATAGATTTCATAGTTGAAGAAACTATTGCATTGTCATAGCATTAAGTAAAAGTGGCATTTTGACATTGTTTGTAAGTGAAAACAAGTGCATAGCAACCAAGAAAAAAGTATCTTTCTTAATTTACAAAAGTGAAGAACCTCTTGTATTCACAGAGCATTAGGTAAAAACCAGGATTTTAAAGTGGATTGTAACTCAAAACAAGTACATAGCTGTAACTGAAATGAGTATCTTGCTTAGTTTTCAAAACTGGAGGACCTCCTGCATTCAGACAGTGTTAGGTAAAACCAATTTTTGCCTTTGATTCTAAGTGAATAGAAGTTCATAGAAGGCAAGGAAACAAGAATCTTGCTTAGTTTTCAAAACTGAAGAAACTAGTGCATTTGAATAGCACTAGGCAATAGCAGTGATTTGACATTGATTGTAAGTGAAAACAAGTACATCACAGCCAAGGAAACAAGTAACTTAATTACTTAAAGCAAGTGAAGGACCTCCTGTATTCACAAATTGTTAGGAAAACCAGTGTTTTCACATTGATTTGAAGTGAAAACACGTGCAGAGAAGCCCATGAAACAATGTTCTGCCTTCATTTTGAAAAATGAAAAACCGACCAAATTCACAGAGTTTAAGTAAAGCACAGTTTTGAAGTTGATTGTAAGTCAAAACACATGCATAGCTGCCAATGAAAAGAGAATCTTGCTTAGTTGTCAAAACTGAAAAAAATCACCTGCATTCAGAGTGTATTAGGTAAAAAAAAATATTTTGAATTTTATTGTAAGCAAAAACAAGTGCATTGCAGCCAAAAAACAAGTATCTTGTTTAGTGTTCCAAACTGAAGAATCCACTGCATTGGCATAGTATTAGGTAAAAGCAGTGTTTTGACATTGATTGGGAGTGAAAACAAGTGCATAACTGCCAAGGAAACAAGTATCTCACTTACTTTACAAAAGTGAAGAACCTCCTGTATTCACACAGCAATAGGCTGAATCCAGGATTTTGAAGATAATTGTAACTCAGAACAAGTGCATAGCTGCCAATGAAATGAGGACCTTGGTTAGTTTTCAAAACTGAAGAATTTCCTGCATTCAGACTGTGTTAAGTAAACTAGTGTTTGCCTTTGATTCTAAGTGAAAACAAGTGCATAGAAGCCAAGGAAACAAATATCTTGCTTAGATTTCAAAACTGAAGAATTTAGTGCATTGGCATAGCACTAGGTAAAAGCAATGTTTTGACATTGATTGTAAGTGAAAGCAAGTGTATAGCAGCTAATGAAACAATTCTGTCTTACTTTTCAAACTGAAAAATCTACTGTATTCAGAGCATTAAGTAAAACCAGTGTTATGAATTTGATTGTAGGTGAAAACTTGTGCATCACATCAAATGAAACAGAATCTTACTTAGATGTAAAAAGTGAAGAAACTACTGCATTGGTATAACATAAGGTAAAAGTGGTGTTTTGACATTGGTTGTTAGTGAAAACAAGTGCATAGCACCAAGGAAATAAGTATCTTTCTTATTTTACAAAAGTGAATAACTTCCTGTATTCACATAGCATTAGGTAAAAACCAGGATTTTGAATTTGATTGTAACTCCAAACAAGTGCTTAGCTTCCAAGGAAATGAGTATCTTTATTTGTTTAGAAAACTGTAGAAACCACTGCATTGGCATAGCATTAGTCAAAAGCAGAGTTTTGACATTGATTGTGAGTGAAAGTTAGTGCCTAGCAGCCAAGGAAACAAGCATCTTACTTACTTTTCAAAAGTGAAGCATCGCCTGTGTTCACAGAGCATTAAGTAAAAATGGAGATTTGGCATTGATTATAAGTAGAAACATGTGGATAGCATCCATTGAAACATGTTTCTTTCTTAGTTTTCAAAACTAAAGAATCAACTGATTTCAAAGATCATTAGGTAAAACAACAGTTTTGAAGTTGATTGTAACTCAAAACATGTGCATAGTCTCCTATGAAAAGAGTGTATTACTTAGTTTTCAAAACTGAAGAAACTCCTGCATTCAAAGATTGTTAGGTGTTTTTGCATTGATTATAAGTGTAAACATGTGCTTAGCAGCCAAGGAAACAAGTTTCAGTCTTACTTTTCAAACTGATAAAACTACTGTATTGACAGAGCTTTAGATAAAACCAGTGTTTTGAAGTTTATTTTAAGTGAAAATATGTGCATAGCAGCAAATGAAACAAGAATCTTAATTAGATTTCAAAACTGAAGAAAGCACTGCATTGGCATAGCATTAGGTGAAAGCAGGGTTTTGACACAGATTGTGATTGAAAGAAAGTGCATTGCAGCCAAGTAAACAAGTAAATTACTTGCCATTCAAAATTGAAGAACCCCCTGAATTCAAACACTGTTAGGTAAAACCAATGTCTTGAAGTTGATTGCAAGTGAAAACATGTGCATAGCAGCAAATGAAACAGAAATCATTTTAGATTTCAAAATTGAAGAAACTACTGCATTGGCATAGCATTAGGTAAAAGCAATGTTTTGACATTGGTTGTAAGTGAAAACAAGTGCAAAGCAGCCAAGGAAATATGTGTCATTGTTGATGCTCAGGAACTGGGTCCATGAAAATATTGCCACAGATGAGAAAAAATGAGACAAAGAGAAGAGATTTCTTGGTTCAGGGGACCATCCAGCCAAAAGGAGGAGAGTGCAACTGAATAAAATATTGTGACTTTTATTTAGGTTTAGAGCAAAGAAAATACATGTGCATATGTGCAAGGGTAATATATACATGAAAGTTTACACTTTACTAATGTCAGCAAGTTTTAAGGTTTAATGGTTCAGTTCTCTTTACATTCTGGCACATAGTAGACCTTGTAAATCTTTGTCTGATGTACACCAGACACTCTCTTTGAAGCAAAGGATGTTTCTCCACCAGGCTCCTTCCAGATCTTATCTCAGTTTCTTGAGTCTACAGACACCTGTCTCCTACATACCATGGTGGCTTGCTTTCTGTCACTTGTCATGACATTTAATTGAAAATTCATCATTTTCCCCTATTATATTAATATTTTCAGGGAAGACTATAGGAACCATTATATGAGATGGTACAAGGTTACCTCCTCTCACACTTGTCTTCTTTCATAGGCTCCTGTGACTGTGCCTGTCTTAGGTTGTTCTCCAGTGAGAATCTTACCCATCATTGACTACCAGTCAAGATTTTGAGCTCTTACATGGAAGGCAATTTCATTTATATTTTATACTTCTTCAAGTTCCTTATGTGTATATTTTTATGCAGATAATTAGTTTTAAGATCAAGGGGTTATTAGCATACTTCTTTCTACTACAAATAATGTAAAATTAGTTTTTCATGGGTAAGTTTCTTAACATAAATGCATTTACCTGATCTAATTTTTCATTTTTCCTATAAATATATGTCATTACTCTACCCTTGAAAATGCAAACAATTAAAATGCATATAACAATAATTCCTAATCCAGTCCAAAATGATATTTGAACTGTTTTTTGTTTGTTTGTTTCCACCAGTGAAATGGATGGACAGTATTTAAATTTTTCAACAATTCATTCCAAAATTCTTCACCAGGGGTTTCTTTCAATTCATTTTGTGACATGCTCACTGCTTTCTTTGGCAATTCTAAAATATCTAAAGAAATATTATGCTTATATGCAATCAAATGATTTCTTACTTCTTCCCAATCATGTTCACTACTATTTTAAGGCAAAGGAATAATATAGAAAGAACTATCATTCTAAACACTTTTAAGAACTCTTAACAAGTTTAAATTATACATTTGATTACTGAAATGTATAATAGTTGTTTCAAGATCATTCATACAATTATTCACTTCCATATCAATGTGAGACTGGCTATGCCACATCTCACTTGCAATTTAATGCCAGTCCTTAATATATTGTTGCCTCTGGACTCCTTGATGAAGGGCTGTGCCTGCAATGACTGCAGCAGTTATGATGACAATCAATCCCAAAATTCCTGCTATTAAAAGTCTCATCAGTATTTTAGTTCTTTTTAAATAATGGTCAAAGAAATGCCACAGCACCTGGGATACTGGAGACTGCTGCCAATGACTGGTCATCCAAACCAATAACCATAGTCCTTTTCTTCTTCTTGCTATAAAAAGAGTTTGATTTTCCTGAATATATGAATTCTTAAGACAATGTTCCTTTCACCAAAAGTTATTTTTCCAATGATAAAAACTATAGGATCTCGTACACATACTGTAAGAAATGGAGTTTATTTTCGTTTTCAACTGGTAATATTAGTTTTACTGCCTTGTCATTCAAAAATTGGGCCAGATCCCAAAAATAATTTCCACAAGTAACGTTGAGTTTTGTTAAGTTTAGCGTTCCATGGTTGTGGGATATATCTTCCTTGATTTTTCCAATTTATTGAGCTGTTAGTAAATGCTGGATTACCAAAATTCCAGAAATAAGGATTGTTGTCATTAGTGATTATGGTTGAATTATTAATGAACCAAGATATGGTTGTGTTTTTAATAGGCTTTGGTATTCCTTTAAGGGCCCAATCCTTTACAATTCCATAGGAATCATTAAACAACACAACTTCTGTAAATGAATGACATATATGCCATTTGTCATTTAGTAATCTGTTTTGAGAGGGACATGTAAGATTTACCATATTTTCTGATTTATATGGTATAGAAGCAAAAATTCAAGTTTGATTTTTCTCTGTTAAATTTACACTGCGATTTTGAAATTGCATGCACACAGAACCATATCCAACACAAAGATGGTGGTCTATAAATGATAAAGTTAAATTTTCTAAAAATTTCCCTTCTTCTTTTGACTTTAAGAGTAGCCATATGTCTATAGGTCCCATAAATGGTGAGATTGATTAAGAAAAATTGGGTAAGACTCATCATCCCAGTTTAAAAGCTCTAAAAGTGGTGAGTTGGTTATGAATGCCCAATAAGGATAATTATGATATGGTATCTTACCTTGACCTAATACTTTACCTATAATTAATCCAATGTGAAACCACCATGCCCAAGTTTAAGTTTCAGCAGCTTCTTCAACTCTAGGCTTGATTCTTCTGGAGGGGATCCATTATTGTTCTCTGGTTTCTGTAATGATAAGAGCAAAACCTTGGCCCCAAATCTTTTACCTCAATCTTTTCCCATTTATTGTTTTTTTTTTTTCATTTTTCCAATATATCAGATGTCTGCACTTTTAATTTTCATTCTTTTTATTAACCTCCCATTGTCTTTCTGCTACTGTGGTATTAGAAATTTGTTGTCTATTAAGAAAATTTAAAGTAAGCAATTCTTTAGAAATTTTGTCTTTAGCAGATTATCTGCATCTCCCCCATTTTGTTTTTGCAACACTAATTTTAGTAAGTGATTACTTTTTTCTACCATTGCTTGTCTTTAGAGGTTATATGGAATTCCTGTAACATGTTTAAAGTTCCAGTCACTACAAAATTTTTTGAAAGGTTGACTAAATGGGCAGGCCCATTATCAGTTTTTAGCTGTGTTGGCAGGCACATTACAGCAATACAATGTAATAAGTGAGAATGTACATGTGAGGCCTTTTCACCAGCATGAGCAGTTGCCCAAAGAAAATTAGAAAATGTGTCTACTGTAACATGTACATGCTGAAGCTGGCCAAAAATAGGGCACATGTGTAATATCCATTTGCCAAATTTCATTAGTATGTTCTCCACAGGAATTTTCTCCTGGAGAGAAAGTGGGGGCATTTATGGGTCCACATGTAGGACATAGTCTAATAATCTTTTTGCTTTCTTTTACTGTTAAGTGGGGATATTTATGACATAAGCCAGAAGCATTAGTTTGAGTAAGTTTATAATAATCAGCAGCAGTTTCTGTATGAGCAATAAGCTTATCAATGAAATCATTTTGTGAAGCCATAGGGCCAGGAATTTGAGAATGGGAATGAATATGAGTAATGCAAATCAGATTAGATCATTCAAAAACAGTTTTTTGTAATTGTAGAAAAAGAACTTCTAAATCAGAAACTGGAGTTATCTGAGCTGTTTCTATATGACAAACAATGTGACAAACATAAGCAGAATCAGACACAATATTTAAAGGCTCAGAAATATCAGTTATCAATTGAACAACAGCCATTAGTTCCACCTATTGGGCAGATGAATAAGGTGTTTTCCAAGATTTTGTAGTTGGACCTAAATAGCCTGCATTTCCATTACTGCTGCCATTAGTGTAGTAAGTAAGTGCAGCAGAGAGTGGTTGTTGTTTGGCAACATTTGGAAGAATCCATGAAGTATATTTTAAAAACTGTAAAAATTTTGAATTTGGGAAATGATTGTCAATTGTTCCAATAAAATCTGCTAAGCCCACATGCCAAGAGATACTGAACTGCCAGAGCTGAGAAAGCTCCTGCTTTGTAAGTTCCAATATGATTTTATCAGTATCTATAGCCATAACCTGTCTCAGGTGAGTATGGCTTTTTGATATTATTGTTGCAATTTTTTCAGGATAAGTAAGAAGGTTTTTTTGTTTCTTTGTTGGGTAAGAATATCCATTCTATTATGCCCTCCTCTTGCCAAAATATCCCAGTAGGGGAATAGCAAGATGGAAATATTAAAGGAGAAATTGAAAGATTCATATTTATCCTTGTTAGTTGACTATTTTGTACTCTTTTTTTCTAACCATTTTAACTCCTTTTTTCCTTCTGGGCTTAAAATGTGAGGAAAATTTAAGTCAGAGTCTCCTTTAGAATATTGAAATGATTAGTTAAAGCATAAGTTGGAATTCCAAAAGTAGGCCATACCCAATTAATATCACCCGGTAATTTTTGAAAATCATTTAAAGTACTAAATGATCAGTTCAAAATTTGACCTTTTGTGGAGTTATAATATTTTCATTAATAGTATGGCCTGAATATTGGAAAGGATCCTGTTTTTGAATTTCTTCTTCTGCTATTTGTAACCCATGTTGAGGAAGAATTTCTTTAGCCAGCTGAAATTGTTGTTTCAGCTCAGAAGTTTGTTTAGTGGCAAAAAGAATACCGACCCATATAATGAATAATCATAGCATTAAGAAATTGTTTTCACAAAATTTGTAATGGAATGTTAATATAGGACTGACATAATGTACGACTGTTTATCATTTTCTGAGGTAAAACCTTCCAATGATATCATTCATTAGGAGCTGAGTGATTAATAGAAGGAATAGTAAATGCAAATTTTTTACTTTATCATTGGGATTGAGAGGAATAGTAAAGAAATAATCTTTTAGAAAAATAATAATATGCCAATTTTGTGTAATCATAGTTGGGGATGGCAAACCAAGTTTTAAAGATCCCATAGCTTGAATAGCTTTGTTAATTTCACATAAATCAGTTAACATGTGCCATTTGCTGGATTTCTTTTTAATTGCAAAACCTGGAGAATTCCACAGACTAGTAGAGGGTTCAATATGCCCTGCCATTAACTGCTCCTATACTAATATTTTCAGGGTTTTTAATTTTTCTTTTGGAAAGGGCCACTGTTCAACCCAGGAAGGTTTGGTTGTTAGCCATTTTAAAGGTAATGTGAAGAGCTTTGCAACAGTAGCTCCTACTCTAAATTTGAATGTCCTAGGCCATGGAAGTCTCCAATAGGTCGTGTCTCTGTTTGGGAAGGGGGAGCATATTGCATATGAGTAATAACATGTTTAACTGTATCAGAAACATGAGTAATATTCAAATAAGCTCCCCTTTGTTATGATGTGTCTTCCCCACAAATTAAGTCCTACATCCACAACATAAGGTTTCAGAGTAAGCTTTGTCCTTCCAGACTTTCTACCTTAAATATCTAAGTACTTTGATAAACATCTATCATTGTGCCAATGCCAGCAAAAACTATAGGCACCTTTTGTAAAGTCCAAGCTTGTGTCCAATATTGTTAGCAATGATAGAAACATGAGCCCCAGTATCTACTAATCCTAAAAATATCTTTCCATTCATTTTTATGGTAACTTCAGGCCTTTCATCTCCAATTGCTATTTGCCAATAAGCTTTATGCCCAGTGAAGCCAAATACCCCTGTACATATTATCAGCCAAGATTGAGGTTTATGATACAGTAATAAAAGAACTTGAGCTATATGATCTCCTGATTCAATTTGATAGGGAGTTAATGTTTGTACTAATAAACAAATTTCTCCATCAAAGTCAGAGTCAATGATCCCAGTTTGCACTAAAACATATTTGGTCGTAAGATTGTTAAGGCCAATAATGAAACATACATCGTTTTTTTGGATAGGCTCTTTAATTCCTGTCCTTATCTTTTGTACACCTGGTGAAGAAGTAATAAGCTTAGTTTCAGCTGAGGGAAGATCAACATTTGCACTGCCTTTGGTAGCTGCTTTAAGTTCCATTACACGTTGGAGTGAGCTACTCCATTGCTGACTGGGTAGATATGAGCTAGGCTGGGATAAGTGCTCATATTGTTTGTCTGAGAGCCTTGAGTGAGGCCTGCTTGGAAGTTTCCTGATGTATTAAAGAGACTGACATTCTTATGGTATCTAGAATGGCTTTCATTGTCCCAGTGTAACCCTTTTTGGTATATCAGACACACATGAGCTGGTTTTGATCTATTATTGCTGCTAGATGGAGCTCTGACACTAGATTTGGCTCAGCAATATTTTTTTCATATGATCTTGATTCCCACATTTAAACCAATTAAAATTATTAACCATAGGACTACATCCCTTTATAGAAGCTGCAAGGTTCATGTTATATGTATTAGACTCAATGTCTTGGCATGTCTTTATATAATCCTGTAAAGTTCCTCCATTTGCCTTTATGGGATGTAAAGCCTTTTTACACTCACTGTTAGCATTATCAAAAGCCAACATCTGAATAAGCATTTCTCTAAGATCAGAATGAGTTACTATCTTGTTGACTATGTCTGCCAGCCTTTCTACCAATTCAACATAGCTTTCAGTATTTCCTAGGACAACTTATGAAAATGATTGTACAGACTGCCCAAGGGTGGAGATTCATTGCCAGGTGGCTAGGCAGCACAATCAAACTTGTACAATGGCAATATCATCATATTGACCTTGGTGCGGAACCCCAGCCCATTGACCTGTTCCTAATATTTATTCAGCAGTAATAGGCACTGTTGGATTTTGCTATTGATTTCATCATGCTACAATATTAGTTTCATCAGCCCAGCAAGTTTTAAATTGTAAAAAATCTGCTGAATTAAGTAGAGCTCGAGCTAACAAATCCCAATCCCAGGGCATTAATCTTTCTGCTTGTGCCATTCCTTGCACCGATCCTTGAGTATAAAGAGAATTAACACCATATTTAGCACATGCTTGTATTAATTCTTTGATAGTTTTAAAAAGGATAGGAGCATGCTCAAATTGTACACTCCATTACGGATTTTGAGCATCTACTGGAATTTGAGTTACTGTTACTGGAAAAGCAGAAAAATGTTGCATAGCCTCTGAATCTCTTCTCTACTTCCCTGTGCTATGCTTTTCATAATTGAAGAGGATGGTGCTGGCACAAAAACAGGAACTTTTGGAGGGTCATCAAATGTTGTAAAAAATGGATCAGTAGTACCTTAAGAGGCACAGATGTGGGTTTTGAAAACATTAAATCATCTTTTGGAACAGATGGCATAGCAACCACTGGAAAATTTCCATAAAGTCCCTTTTTCTTTTCTTCCCTTTTAATTAGACATGATTTTATCTGTTTTTGACTGTTCATTAATTTTTTATGTATATTTTCATTAAAATCATTGGCAGCTTCTTCTATCAGTGCAGCAATAGCAGTATCCTGTTTATTATCTTCATTTTCATCTGATTGTAATGGTTCAACAGCAACAGTAATAAGACTACACAAAGACCATACATGTAGGGGAATTATTTCTCCCTTTTAATAAGCTCATTTTAAAGCTTTCATTACTAACTTCCCTTGTTTCAGGTTTAAAATATCCTGCCTTTGCCACTGAAACCAATAACAATGTCTGTACAAGAAAAAAATTTTCCTCAAAAGCCAAGGATTTAATACTTACACTCATGTTTTTTAATAAAGTTTTAACACTCTCGAGTGCTCCTCAAAGTTTGACTGCTGATTCCCTCTGGCCCTGATGATCCCAATGATGTAACATACCATCCTATTTTCTTTTTCTTTAAAACCACTCATCAGAGGTCCTTGGTCCACTGCACACTGACTGAAAGAAAAATTGTGTTTTCAGAGCCTCATGTTGTGCACCAAATATTGATGTTCAGGAACTTGGTCCATGAAAACTGTTCCACAAATGAGAAAAAATGAGACAAAAAGAAGAGATTGCTTAGGTCAGGGAACTCTCCATCCAAAAGGAGGAGAGTACCACTGCATAAAACATCATGGCTTTTATTTAGCTTTAGGACAAAGAATATACGTGTGCACATGTGCAAGGGTAATAGATATGAGACAGTTTACACTTTAATAATGTCACCAAGTTTTAAGGGTTAATGGTTCAGTTCTCCTTACATTTCTGCACATAGCAGAGCTTGTAAATCTTTGTCTGACATATACCAGACACTCTCTTCGAAGCTCAGGATGTTTCTCCACCAGGCTCCTTCCAGATATTATGTCAGTGTCTTAAGATGAGAGACACCTGTCTCCTTTGTACCAAGTCAGCCTGCTTTCTGTTAGTTGTCATTGCCTTTAATTGAAATTCCATAATATTGTACTTACTTTTCAAAAGTGAAGTACCTCCTGTGTTCATAAAGCATTAAATAAAACTGGAGTTTTCACATTGATTATAAGTGGAAACACATGCATAGCAGCCACTGAAACAAGTTTCTTTTTTAGTTTTCAAAATTAAAGAATCAACTGCATTCACAGAGCATTAGGTAAAACCAGGATTTTAAAAGTAATTGTAAGGAAAAACATGTTCATTGTCTCCAATGAAAAGAGTACATTGTTTAGTTTTCAAAATTGAAGAAACTCCTGCATTCAGAGTTTTAGGCAAAGCAAATGTTTTGTCTTTGATTATAAGTGAAAACAAGTGCAGAGCAGCAATGAAAGAAGTCTCAGCCTTACTTTAAAAACTGAAAAACTAACTGTATTCACAGAGCATTAGGTACAACCCATGTTTTTTTAAGTTTGTTGTAAGTGAAAACATGTGCATAGCAGCAAATGAAACAAGAATCTTACTTAGATTTCAAAACTGAAGAAACCTCTTCATTATCATAGCGTTAGGTAAAAGCAGGATTTTGACATTGATTGTGAGTGAAAACAAGTGTGTAGCAGCCAAGGAAACAAGTATCTTACTTACTTTACAAGAGGGAAGAACCTCCTTTATTCACAGGGCATAGGTTTAAAAGCAGGATTTTGAAGTTGATTGTAACTCAAAACAAGTACATACCACCAATGCAATGAGTATCTTGCTTAGGTTTCAAAAGAAGAGACTTTACTACATTCATACCACGTTAGGTAAAAACAGAGATTGCCTTTTATTCTAAGTGAAAAAATTTGCATAGAAGAAGGGAAACAAGAAGCTTGCTTAGTTTTCAAAATTAAAGAAATTAGGGCTATGGCAGAGCACTAGGCAATATTAGTGTTTTGACCTTGATTATTGGGGAAAAGAAGGACATAGCAGCTAAGATAACAAGTACTGTAATTACTTAAAAAAACAGATGAAATCATGTATTCACAAAGTGTTAGGAAAACCAGTGTTTTGACATTGATTAAAAGTGAAAACACGTGCAAACAAGTCAATGAAAAAGTGTCTTTATTGGTTTTCAAAACTGAAGTACCAACTGCATTCACTGAGCATTAGGAAAAACAGTGTTTTGAAGTTGATTGTAAGTAAAAACATGAGCAAAGCAGCAAATGAAACAGGAATCTTACTTAGATTTCAAAAGTGAAGAAATTACTGCATTGGCATAGCCTTAGGTAAATGCGAGCTTTGGCATGTATTGTAAGTGAAAACAAGTGCATAGCAGTCAAGGAAACAAGTATCACACTTACCTTCAAAAGTTTTGTGCCTCCTGAATTCACAGAGTGTTAGGTAAAACCAGTAATTTAGCATTGATTATAAGTGAAAACACTTGCAGAACATCCAATGAAAGAGGATTTTTCTTCATTTTCAAAACGGAAAAACTGACTGCATTCATAGAGTTTTAGGTAAACCAGGGTTCTGAAGTTGATTTTAAGTCAATACATGTGCATAACTACCAATGAAAAGAGTATATGTCTTACTTGTCAAAACTCAAGAATCATCTGTATTTAGAGTATGTTGGGTAAAAAAAATGTTTTGAAATTTATTGTAAGTGAAAGCAAGTGCATTGCAGACAAGAAACAAGTGTCTTGCTTAGTTTCAAAACTGTAGAAAGCACTGCATTTACACAGCATTAAGTAAAAGCAGTGTTTTGAAATTGTGAGTGAAAGCAAGTGCATACCAGTCAAGGAAACAAGTATGTTACTTAACTTTCAAAATTGAAGTACCTCCTGCATTCACAGAGCATTAGGTTAAACCAGTGTTTTGATGTTGATTGTACATGAAAACACATTCATAGCAGCAAATTTAAAAAGAATCTTACATTGATTTAAAAGGTGAAGAACCTACTGCATTGACATAATAAAAGAAGTGTTATGACATTGGTTGTAAGTGAAAACAAGTACATAGCATACAAGGAAACAAGTATGTTTCTTATTTTACAAAAGTGAAGAACCTCATGTATTCACATAGCATTATGTTAAAACCAGCATTTTGAAGATGATTGTAACTCAAAATAAGTGCATAGCTGCAAATGAAATGAGGAACTTGCTTAGTTTTCAAAACTGGAGAACATCTTGCAATCAGACTGTGTTAGGTAAAACTAGTGCTTTTCTTTGATTTGAAGTGAAAACAAGTGCATTGCAGCCAAGGAAACCAGTATCTTGCTAGTTTTAAAACTGAAGAAACCACTGCATTGGCATCGCATTAAGTAAAAACAGTGTTTTGACATTGATTGTGAGTGAGAGCAACTGCATGGCAGCCAAGGAAACAAGTATCTTACTTACCATTCAAAATTGTAGTACCTCCTACATTCACAGAGTGATAGATAAAACCGTGTTTTGAAGTTGATTGTATGTGAAAACACGTTCATATCAGCATATGGCAGAAGAATCTTGCTTTAGTTTCAAAAGTGAATAAACTACTGCCTTTGCATAGTAAGAGTGGTGTTTTGGCATTGGATGTATGTGAAAACAAATGCATAGTAGCCAAGGAAACAAGTATTTTGCTTAGTTTCAAAACTGAAAAAATTAGTGCATTGACAGAGCATTAGGTAAAAGCAGTGTTTTCACATTGATTGAAAATGAAACCAGATGCATAGCACCCAAGTAAACAAGTAACTTAGTTACTTTTCAAAATGAAGCACTTCCTGTGTTCACAGAGCATTAAGTTAACTGGAGTTGTGACATTGATTATAAGTGGAAACATATGCATAGCAGACATTGAAACAAGTTTATTTCTTAGACTTCAAAACTAAAAAATCAATTGCATTCAATGAGCATTAGGTGAAACCAGGGTTTTGAAGTTGATTGTAATTCAAAACATGTGCATAGTCTCTAATGAAAAGAGTATATTGCTCAGTTTTCAAAACTGGAGAAACTCCTATATTGACAGTGTGTTAGATAAAGCCAGATTTTTACCTTTGATTACAAGTGAAAACATGTACATTGCCAGCAATGAAACAAGTCTCAATCTCACTTTTTAAAATGAAAAACTTACTGTATTCACAGAGTATTAGGTAAAACCAGTGTTTTGAAGTTGATTGTAAGTGAAAAAATATGCATAGCAGCAAATGAAACAAGAATCTTATATTTCAAAACTGAAGAAACTATAAAATTGGCATAGCATTTGTTAAAAGCACAGTTTTGAAACTGATTGTGAATGAAAGCAAGTGCATAGCAGTCAAGAAATCAAATATCTTACTCACCATTCAAATTTTGGGTACCTCCTGCACTCACATCGTGTTAGGTACAATCCGTATTTTGAAGTTAATTTTAAGTGAAAACACATGCATAGAAGCTAATGACACACAAAACTTACTTAGATTTCAAAAGTGAAGAAAGTTCTATATTGGCATAGCATTAGGTAAAAGCAGTGTTTTGATATTGGTTGTAATTGAAAACAAGTGCATAGTAGTCAAAGAAACAGTTACCTTAATTACTTTACAAAAGTGAAGAAACTCCTGTTTCCACAAAGTGTTAGGAAAACCAATGTTTTGACATTGATTATAAGTGAAAACATGTGCAAAGCAGCCAATGGAACAAGTTTCTTTATTGGTTTTCAAAACTGAAGAAATAACTGTATTTACAGGCCATTAGGTAAAAGCAGTGTTTTGAATTTGATTGTAAATGAAAACATATGCCTAACAACAAATGAAACAAGAATTATATTTAGATTTCAAAAGTGAAGAAATTACTACAATGGCATAGCCTTAGGTAAAGGGGTGTTTTGACATGGAGTGAAAGTGGAAATAAGTGCATAGAAGCCAAGGAAACAAGTATCACACTTGCGTTTCAAAATCTTAGTACCTTCTGAATTCACAGAGCGTTAGGTAAAACCAGTGTTTAACATTGATTATAAGTGAAAACACATGCAGAGCAGCCAATGAAATGAAAGACTATTTATTCATTTTCAAAACTGAAAAACAGACTGCATTCACAGAATTTTAGGTAAACCAGGGCTTTGAAGTTGATTGTAAGTCAAAAAAGGTGCATAGCTGCCAATGAAAAGAGTATCTGTATTAGTTGTTAAAACTGAAGAATTTTCTGCATTTAGAGTGTTAGCTAAAAATGTGTTTTGAATTTTATTGAAAGTGAAAACTAGTGCATTGCAGCTATGGAAATAAGTATCTCACTTAGATTTAAAAACTGAAAAAAATGACTGCATTGTCATAGCATTTGGTAAAAGCAGTGTTTTGACATGATTGTGAGTGAAAGCAAGTGCATAGCACCCAAAAAACAAGTATTTTACTTACCGTTCAAAATTGAAATACCTCCTGAATTCACAGAACGTTTGGTAAAACCAGTTTTTGAAGTTGATTGCAAGTCAAAACATGTGCATATTCTCCAATGAAAAGAGTTTATTGCTTAGTTTTCAAAACTAAAAAAAAATCCTGCATTCAGAAAGGCTTAGGTAAAACTAGTGTTTGCCTTTGTGTCTAAGTGGAAACAAGTGCATACAAACCAAGGAAATGAGTAAATTGCTTAGTTTTCAAAACTGAAGTAATTTGTGCATTGGCATAGCACTAGGTAAAATCAGTGTTTTGACATTAATTGTAAGTGAAAATAGCAATCCAGTAAAGAATTATCTTACTTTTCAAAAGTCAAGCACCTCCTGTGTTCCCAGAACATTAAATAATACTGGATTTTTGACATTTATTTTAAGTGAAAACACATGCATGGCAGCCACTGAAAGGTTACTTTCTTAGTTTTCAAAATTAAGAATCAACAGCATTCATAGAGCATTAGGTAAAACCAGGGTTTTGAAGTTGATTTTAACTCAATATATATGCATAGTCTCCAATGAAAAGAGTATATTGCTTAGTTTTCAAAACTGTATAAATTCCTGCATTCAGAGATCATTAGGTAAAACCACTGTTTTGACTTTCATTATAAGTGAAAACACAGGCATAGCAGCCAATGATATAAGTCTCCATTTTACTTTTCAAGTGAAAAACCAACTGTATTCACAGAGTGTTAGTTAAAACCAGTGTTGTGCAGGTGATTTTATGTGAACACACATGCATAGCAGCAAATGAAAAAAGAAACTTACTTAGATTTCAAAATTGAAGAAGCCACTCTATTAACATAGGATTAGGGAAAAGCAGGGTTTAGACATTGATTGTGAGTCAAAGCAAGTGCATAGCAGCCAAGGAAGCAAGTATATTACTTACCTTTCAAAATTGAAGTACCTCCTGCATTCACAGAGTGACAGGTAAAACCAGTGTTTTGAAGTTAATTGTAACTGAAGACACATGCATAACATCAAATGAACCAAGAATCATATTTAAATTTCAAAAGTGAAGAAACTACAGCATTGGCAGAGCATTAGGTAAAAGCAGTGTTTTGACATTGGTTGTAAGAGAAAACAATTACATAGCAGCCAAGGAAACAAGTATATTTCTTACTTTACAAAATTGAAGAACTTCCTGTACTCACAGAGCATTAGATTAAAACCAGGATTTTGAAGTTGATTGTAACTAAAAACAACAACATAGCTGCCAATTAAAATCATACCTTGCTTATATTTCAAACCTGGAGAACTTCCTGCATTCAAACTGTTATGTAAAACCAGTGTTTGCCTTTGATTTTAAGTGAAAACAAATGCATGCATAGAAGTCAAGGAATCAAGAATCATGCTTAGTTTTCAAAACTGAAGAAATTAGTTCATTGCCATAGGACCAGGCAATAGCAGTGTTTTGATATTGATTTTATGTGAAAACAAGTGTATAGCACACAAGGAAACAAGCACCTTAATTACTTTACAAAATGAAAAAACCCCTGTGTGCACAAAGTGTTAGGAAATTCAGTGTTTGACATTGATTATAAGGGAACACGTGCAAAGAAGCCAATGAAACAAGTTTCTTTATTTGTTTTGAAAACTGAAAAAACCAACTCTATTCACAGAGTGTTAGGTGAAAGCACTGTTTTGAAGTTGATTGTAAATGAAAACCTGTGCATAGCATTAAATGAAACAAGAATGTTACTTAGATTTCAAAAATGAAGAAAACATTGCATTTTCATAACCTTAGATAAAGGGGTGCTTTGAAAAGGATTGTAAGTGAGAAAAAAAGCATAGCAGCCAAAGAAACAAATATTATACTTGCATTTCAAAACATTAGTACATCCTGAATTCATGGAGCTTTAGGTAAAACTAGAGTTTTAACATTGATTATAAGTGAAAACACATGCAGAGCAGTCAATTAAACAAGATTCTTCATTTTCAAAACTGAAAAACTGACTGCATTCACAGAGTTTAAGGTAAACCAGGGGTTTGAAGTTGATTGTGAGTCAAAACACATGCAGAGCTGACAATGAAAAGAGTATCTTGTTTGTTTTCAAAACTGAAGAAATGCCTGGATTCAGAGGGTGTTAGGTAAAATCAGTGTTATGAATTTTATTTTAAGAGAAAACAAGTGCATTGCATCAAAGGAAACAAGTATCATGCATAGTTTTCAAAATTGAACAAACCACTGTAATGGCAGAGCATTAGGTAAAGAAGTGTTTTGAAATTGATTGTGAGTGAAAGCCACTGCATTGCAGCCAAGGAAACAAGTATCTTATTTACATTTCAAAATTGAAGTAAATCCTGCATTCACAAATTGTTAGGTAAATCCAGTGTATTGAAGTAGATTGTATGTGTAAACACGTGCAGAGCAGCAAATGAAACAAAAATTACTTAGATTTCAAAAATGAAGAAACTACTGCATTGCCATAGCATTAGGTAAAAGCGATATTTTGACATTTATGGTATGTGAAGACAAGTGAATACCAACCAAGAAAACAAGTATCTTACTTACTTTACAAAAATAAAGAACCTCCTGTACTCACAGAGCATTATGTTAAAACCAGGATTTTGAAGTTGATTGTACTCAAAACAAGGTCAAAGCTTCCAATGAAAGGAGCATCTTGCTTAGTTTTCAAAACTGGAGACCTCACTGCGTTCAGGCTGTGTTAGGTAAAACCAGTGTTTGCCTTTGACTCAAAGTGAAAACAAGAGCAAATGAGCCATGGAAACAATTATCTAGCTTAGTTTTGAAAACTGAAGAAATTAGTGCATTTGTATAGCACTAGGCAATAGCAGTGTTTAGACATTGTACATGCAAACAAGTGCATAGCAGCCAAGGAAACAAGTACCTTAATTACTTTACAAAAGTTAGGAATATCCTGTATTCAAAAAGCATTAGGAAAACCAGTGTTTTGACACTGATTATAAGTGAAAACACATGCAAAGCAGCCAATAAAACAAGTTTCTTTGTTTCCAAAATTGAGGAACTGACTGCATTCACAGAGCATTAGGTAAAACCAGGTATTGAAGTTGATTGTAAGTGAAAACACATGCATAGCAGTAAATGAGACAAGAACTTACTTAGATTTGAAAATGAAAAATTACTGCATTGTCATAGCCTTAGGTAAAGGGGTCTCGTGACATGGATTGTAAGTGAAAACAAGTGCAAAGCAACCAAGGAAACAAGGAACTCCCTTCAGTGTCAGACTTTACTACTTCCTGAATTCACAGAGCATTAGGTAAAACCAGTGCTTTAACATTGATTATAAGTGAAAACACTTGCACAGGAGCCAATGAAGCAAGATTCTTTCTTCATTTTCAATATTGAAAAACCAAATGCATTCACAGAGTTTTAACTAAACCAGGGTTTTGAAGTTGATTTTTAGTCAAAAGAGGTGCATAGCTGACTAGGAAAAGAGTATCTTGATTAGTTGTCAAAACAGAAGAACCACCTGCATTCATAGTGTGTTAGGTATAACTACAGTTTTGAATTTTATTATAAGCATGAAAAAGGGCAGTGCAGCCAAGGAAACAAGTATCTTGCATTGTTTTCAAAATTGAAGAAACCATTGCATTTTCATATCTTTAGGTAAAAGCAGTGATTTGACACTCATTGTGAGTGAAAGAAATTGCTTGGCAGCCAAGGAAACAAGTACTTTATTTACTTTTCAAAATTTAAGTACCTCCTGCATTCAGAGTTATGTAAAACCAGTGTTTTGAAGTTGATTGTAAATGAAAACACATGCATAGCAACAAATGAATCATGAAATGTACTTAGATTTTGAAAGTGAAGAAACTACTGCATTGGCATAGCTCTAAGTAAAAAGCAGTGTTTTGACATTTAATGTGAGTGAATGCAAGTGAATAGTAGCCACAGAAACAAGTATCTCACTTGCATTTCAAAACTTTAGTTTCACCTTAATTTACAGAGAGTTAGGTAAAACCAGGGTTTTAACATTGATTACAAGTGAAAACATGTGCATAGCATCAAATGAAACAAGAATCATACTTAGATTTCAAAAGTGAAGAAACTACTGCATTGGCATAGCATTATATAAAAGGGGTGTTTTGAAATTGATTGTAAGTGAAAACAAGTGCATAGCAGCCAAGGAACAAGTAACTTACTTACATTACAAAAGTGAAGGGCCTCCTGTATTCACAGATCATTATTTTAAACCAGGAATTTGAAATTGGTTGTAACTCAAAACAAGTGCATAGCTGCCAAAGAGAGGAGTATCTTGTTTAATTTTCAAAATGGGAGAACCACTTGCCTTCAGACTGTGTTAGGTAAAACCAGGGTGTACCTTTGATTCAAAGTGAAAACAAATGCATAGAAGCCATGGAAATGAGTATCTGGCTTAGTTTTCAAAACTGAAAAAAATAGAGAATTGGCATAGCACTGGGCAATAGCAGTGTTTTAACATTGATTGTAAGTGCAAACAAATGCATAGCAGCCAAGGAAGCAAGAATCTTAATTACTATACAAAAGTCAAGAATCTCCTGTATTCACAAAGCATTAGGAAAACCAGTGTTTTGACATTGATTTTGAGTGAAAACACATGCAATGCAGCCTATGAAACAAGTTTATTAGTTTTCAAATCTGAAGAACTGACTGCATTCACAGAGCATTAGGTAAAACCAGAGTATTGAAGTTGATTGTAAGTGAAAACACGTGCATAACAACACATGAAGCAAGAATCTTACTTAGATTTCAAAATGAAAAACTATTGCATTATCATAGCCTTAGGTCACAGGGTGTTGTGACATGTACTGTAAGTGAAAAGAAGTGCATAGCAGACAAGGAAACAAGTATATCTCTTCTGTGTCAAAATTTTTTACTTATTAAATTCTCAGGGCCTTAGGTAAAACCAGTTTTTTAACATTTATTATAAGTGAAAACACATGCATAGAAGCCAATGAAGCAAGATTCTTTCTTCATTTTCAATACTGAAAAACCGACTGCATTCACAGAATTTTAGGAAAACCAGCGTTTTGAAGTAAATTGTAAGTCAAAACAAGTGCATAGCTGCCATTGAAAAGAGTATCTTGCTTAATTGTCAAAACAGAAGAACCACGTGCATTCAGAGTGTGTTAGGAAAAATCTACTCTTTTGAATTTTATTATAAGTGTAAAAAAGTGGAATGCAGCCAAGGAAACAAGTATCTTGCATTGTTTTCAAAACTAAAGAAACTAGTGGATTGGCATAGCACTATGTAAAAGCAGTGTTTTCACATTTATTGAGAGTGAAAGCAAGGGCATAGCAGCCAAGGAAACAAGCATCTAACTTACCTTTCAAAATTGAACTAACTCCTGCATTCACAAAGCCTTAGGTAAAACCAGTGTTTTGAAGTTAATTGTAAATGAAAACAAGTGCATAGCAGCAAAAGAAACAAAAATTTTACTTAGATTTCAAAAGTTCAGAAACTATTGAATTGGCATAGGATTAGGTAAAAACAGTGTTTTGACATTAATTGTAATAGAAAACAAGAGCATTTCAGGCAAGGAATAAGGTATCTCACTTGCATTTCAAAACATTAATACTACCTTAATTCACAGACCTTTAGGTAAAACCAGTGTTTTAAGATTGATTATAAGTGAAAACACTTGCAGAAGAGCCAATGAAATAAGATTCTTCATTTTCAAAACTGAAAATTGGTATTCTCAGTGTTTTAGGTAATCCAGGGTTTTGAAGTTGATTATAAGTAAAAACACACATATATATGCCAACACAAAGAGTATCTTGCTTGGTTGACAAAACAGAAGAACCACCTGCATTCATAGTATGTTATTCATAGTATTATACCACATAATAACCATTGTTTTGAATTTTATTATAAGTGTAAAAAAGGGCAGTGCAGCCAAGGAAACAAGTATCTTGCATTGTTTTCAAAATTGAAGAAACCATTGCATTTTCATATTATTAGATAAAAAGCAGTGATTTGACATTGATTGTGAGTGAAAGCACTTGCCTGGCAGCTGAGGAAACAAGTATCTTACTTACTTTTCAAAACTGAAGTACCTCTTTATTCACAGAATGATAGGTAAAACCAGTGTTTGAAGTTGATTGTAAGTGAAAACACATTCAGAGTAGCAAATGAAACACAAATTTTACTTAGATTTCAAAATGGAACAAACCACTGCATTTACATATCATTAAATAAAAGTGGTATTTTCTCTTTGGTTGTTAGTGAAAACAAATACATAAGAGACAAGGAAACAATTATCTTACTTACTTTCAATAGTAAAGAACCTCGTTTATTCACAGAGCATTTGGTCACAACCAGGAATTTGAAGTTGATTGTAACACAAAACAATTGCATAGCTGCCAATGAAATGAGGATCTTGGTCTGTTTTTAAACAGGAGAATCTCCTGCATTCAGTTTGTGTTAGGTAAATCTAGTGTTTGCCTTTAAGTCTAAATGAAAACAAGTGCAGAGCAGCCAAGGAAACAAGTATCTTACTTATATATCAAAAGTGAGGTACCTCCTGTGTTCACAGAGCATTAAGTAAAACCAGAGCTTTGACATTGATTAAAAGTGGAAGCACGTGCATAGCAGTCACTGAAACATGTTTCTTTACTTGTTTTCAAAACTAAAGAATCAACTGCATTCACAGAGCACTAGGTAAAATCAGGGTTTTTAAGTTCGTTGTAAGTCAAAACATGTGCATAGACTCCAATGAAGAGTATATTAATGAATTTTCAAAATTGTAGAAACTCTTGCATTCAGAGAGAGTTAGGTAAAACCAGTGTTTTGAAAAATAAAAAATAAAATAAAATAAAATAAAATAAAAACAGTGTTTTGATTTTGATTATAAGAGAAATCAGGTGCATAGCAGCCAATGAAACAAGACTCAGTCTTACTGCTCAAACAGAAAAACCTACTGTATTGACAGAATATTAGGTAATACCAGTGTTTTGAAGTTGATCACAAGTGAAAACATGTGCATAGCAGCAAATGAAATAAGAATCTTACTTAGATTTCAAAAGTGAAGAAGCCACTGCATTGTCATGGCATTAGGTAAAAGCAGAGTTTTGCCATTAATCATGAGTGAAAGCAAGTACATAGCATCCATGGAAACAAGTATTTTACTTACCTTTCAAAATTGAAGCACCTCCTGCCTCCACAGACTATTAGGTAAAATCAGAGTTCTGAAGTTGGTTGTAAGTGAAAACACATTCAGAGCAGCAAATGGAACAAAAATCAAAATTTGATTTCAAATGTGAAAAAAACTATTGTATTGGCATTGTAAAAGTAGTGTTTTGACATTGGTTGTAAGTGAAAAAAATTGCATAGCAGCCAAGGAAACAAGTATCGTACTTACTTTGCAATAGTGAATAATCTCCTGCATTCAAAGAGAATTATGTTAAAACCAGAATTTTCAAGTTGATTGTGACTCAGAACAATCAATAAAAGGTGGATCTTGGTTGGTTTTCAAAACTGGAGAACTCCTGCATTCTGATTGTGATAGGCAAAACTAGTGTTTCCCTGTGAGTCTAAGTGCAAACAAGTGTATAGAAGTCAAGGAAACCAGAACCTTGCTTAGATTTCAAAACTGAAGAAATTAGAGCATTGGCATAGCACTAGGTAAAAGCAGTGTTTTGATATTGATTGTAAGTGAAAATATCAAGCATGGAAACCAGTTACTTACTTGCTTTTCAAAAGTGAATAACCTCCTGTGTTCACAGAGAATTCAGTAAAAGAGGAGATTTGACATGGATTATAAGTGGAAACACGTCCATAGCAGCCACTAAAACAAGTTTCTTTCTTAGTTTTCAAAACCAAAGAATCAACTGTGTTCCCAGAGCATTAGGTAAAACCAGGGATTTGAAGTTGATTGTAAGTCAAAACATGTGTATAGTCTCTAATGAAAAGTATATGACTTAGTTTTCCAAACTGAAGAAACTTCTGCATTCAGAGAGTGTAAGGTAAAATCAATGTTTTGACTTTGATTATAAGTGAAAACACGTTCATAGCCACAACTGAAATAAGAATCTTACTTAGATTTCAAAACTGCAGAAACCGCTGCATTGGCATAGCATAAGATAAAGCAGGGTATTGACATTGTGAATGAAAGCAAGTGCATAGAAACCAAGGAAACATGTATCATACTTACCTTTCAAAATTGAAGTACCTCCTGCATCCATAGACTGTTAGGTAAAACCAGTGTTTTGAAGTTGTTTGTAAGTAAAAACACCTTCATAACAGCAAATGAAACACAAATCTTACTTAGATTTCAGAAGTGAAGAAACTATTGCATTGGCTTAGTAAAAACAGTGTTTTGACATGGGTTGTAAGTGAAAACAGGTGCAAAGCAGCCAAGGAAACAAGTATCTTTCTTACTTCACAAAAGTGAAGAACCTCCTGTATTCACAGGCATTACATTAAAACCAGGATTTTGAAGTTGATTGTAACTCAAAGCACGTACATAGCTGGCAATGAAATGAGTATCTTGCTAAGTTTTCAAAACAGGAGAACTTACTGCATTCAGACTGAGTTATGTAAAACTATTATTTACATTTGAGCCTCAGTGAAAACAAGTGCATAGAACCCAAGGAAACAAGTACCTTGCTTAGTTATCAAAACTGAAGAAATTAGTGCATTGGCATAAAATTAGGCAAAAACAGTGTTTTGACATTGATTTTAAGTGAAAACAAGGGCATAGCAGCCAAGGAAACAATATGTTACTTACTTTTTAAAAGTGAAGAACATCCTGTATTCACAAAGCATTAGAAAAACCAGTGTTTTTACATTTATTATCAATGAAAACTCATGCTAAGCAGACAATGAAACAAGTTTCTTTCTTAGTTTTCAAAACTAAAGAACCGACTGTATTCATACAGCAATAGGTAAAAGCAGTGTTTTGAAGTTGGTTGTAAGTGAAAACACGTGCATAGCAGCAAATGAAACTAGAATCTTACTTGGAATTCAAATGTGAAGAAACTACCTCATTGGCATAGGATTAGGTAAAAGGGGTGTTTTGCCGTTGGTTATAAGTGAAAACCAGTGCATAGCAGCCAAAGAAACAAGTATCTTATTTTCTTTACAAAATTGAGGAACCTTCTGTATTCAAAGATCAGTAGGTTAAAACCTGGATTTTGAAGGAGATTTAAACTCAACAAAGGCATAGCTGCCAATGAAATGAGTATCTTGCTTAGTTTTCAAAATTGGAGACCCTCCTTCATTCAGTCTCTGTTAGGTAAAAGCAGTGTTTGGCTTTGATTCTAAGGGAAAACAAGTGCATAGAAGCCAAGGAACTAAAAATCTTGCTTAGTTTACAAAATTGAAGAAATTAGTGCATTGGCATAACACTAGGCAATAGCAGTGTTTTGACATTGATTCTTTTTTTTAAACTTTATTTTGTACATTTAATAATTGAAAATATAAACAGTTAAAAACTAAAAAGTAAACACAGATGAATAAATATATACATTTCTCAATTAAATGTAATGGATACATATAATTATTTTAAATCAAACAATATATAACACAATATATTTGGTTCATAGTAACACATTCATACAGTATTTGTCCTTTTGTGTCTGGCTTGCTTCACTCAACATAATGTCATCCAGGTTCATCCATGTTGCCATATGCATTATGACTTCATTTCTTCTTACAACTGCATAATATTCCACTGTGTGAATAGACCACAGTTTGCTTACCCATTCATCTGTTGATGGACACCTGGGTTGTTTCCAACTAAGGCAATGGTGAATAATGTTGCTATGAACATCAGTGTGCAGATGTCTGTTCGTGTCACTGCTCTCAGTTATTCTGGGTATATACCCAATATTGGTATTGTAGGGTCATGTGGCAAGTCTATATTCAACTTCTTTAGGAACTGCCAAACAGTCTTCCATAGTGGTTGTAACATCCTGCGTTCCCACCAACAGTGAAGAAGTGTTTCTATCTCTCCACATCATCTCCAACACTTGTAGTTCTCTGTTTTTTAATAGTGGCCGTTTTGTTAGGTGTGAAATGATATCTCATTGTAGTTTTGATTTGCATTTCCCTAATCATGAGTGATGTTCAGCATTTCTTCATGTGCTTTTTTTGCCATTTGTATTTGTTCTTCAGAGAAATGTCTATTCAAGTCTTTCACCCATTCTTTAATTGGGTTATTTGTCTTTTTATTGTTGAGTTGTAACATCTCTTTATATACCCTGGATATTAAACCTTTATCAGATATGTGATTTCCAAATATTTTTCCCATTGAGTTGGCTGCCTTTTCATCCTTCTGACAAAGTCCTGTAAGGTGCAAAATTTTGAGGAAGTCCCATTTATCTACTTTTTCTTTTGTTGCAAGTGCTTTGGGTGTAAGGTCCAAGAAACCACCACATACTACAAGGTCTTGAAGATGTTTCCTTACATTTTCTTCTAGTAGTTTTGTAGTCCTGGCTTTTATATTTAGATCTTTGATCCATTTTGAGTTGATTCTTGTATAGGGAGTGAGATAGGGTTCCTCTTTCATTCTTTTGATTATAGATATCCAGTTCTCCCAACACCATTTGTTGGAGACTGTTTTTTCCCATTAGTGTGGGCTTGGTAGGTTTGTCAAAAAACAGTTGACTGTATAAGTGAGGGTATATTTCCAGGTTCTCAATTCTATTCCACTGATTGATGTGCCTATCTTTATGTCAGTACCATGCTGTTTTGACCACTGTAGCATTGTAATATGTTTCAATATGTTGATATTGATTCTAAGTGAAAACAAGTGCATAGCAGCCAAGGAAATAAGCACCTTAATTACTTTATAAATGTGAAGAGCATCCTGTATTCACAAAGCATTAGGAAAACCAGTGTTTTGACATTGATTATAATTGAAAACACGTGTAAAGCAACCAATGAAACAAGTTTCTTTATTGGTTTTCCAAACTCAAGAATGGACTGCATTCACAGAGCATTAGGTTAAACCATTGTTTTGAAGGTGATTGTAAGTGAAAACACATGCATAGCAGCAAATGAAAGAACAACCTTGCTTAGATTTCAAAAACAAAGAAACTACTGCATTGGCATAGCCTTAGGTAAAGTGCTGTTTTGATATAGATTATAAGGGAAAACAAATGCATAGAAACCAAGGAAACAAGTATCTCACATGTGTATCAAAATCCTAGTATCACCTGAATTCACAGAGTGTCAGGTAAAACCAGTGTTTCAACATTGATTATAAGAGAAAACATGTGTATAGCAGCCAATGAAACAAGATCCTTTCTTCATTTTTAAAACTGTAAAACGGACTGCATTCACATAGATTTAGGTAAACCAAGGTTTTAAAGTTGATCATAAGTCAAAACACATGCACTTTGTCAATGAAAAGAGTATCTTGCTTATTTTTCATAATTGAAGAAACACCAGCATTCAGTATTTGTTAGGTAAAACCAGTGCTTTGAATTTTACTGTAAATGAAAAAAGTGCAATGCAGCCAATAAATCAAGTATTTTGCTTAATTTTCAAAACTGAAGATACCACTGCATTGGCATAGCAATAGGTAAAAGAAGTGTTTTAACATTGTTTGTGAGTGAAAGCAAGTTCATAGCAATCAAGGAAACATGTATATTACTTACCTTCCAAATTGAAGTACCTCCTGCATTCACAGTGTTAGGTAAAACCAGTGTTTGGAGATTGATTGTAAGTGAAAACACATGGATATCAGCAAATGAAAAAAGAATCTTACTTTAATTTCAAAAGTGAAGAGGCTACTGAATTGGCATAGCTTTAGGTAAAAATGATGTTTTGTCATTTGTTTTAAGTGAAAATAAGGGCACAGCTGTCAAGGAAACAAGTATCTTACTTACTTTACAGAAATGAAGAACCACCTGTATTCACTATGCATTAGGTTAAGAGTAGTATTTTGAAGTTGATTGTAACTCAAAACAAGTGCATAGCTGCCAATGAAAGGAGTGTCTTGCTTAGTTTTAAAAACAGGAGAACTTCCTGAATTCAGATGCTTTTAGGTAACTCTAGTGTTTGCCCTTGATTCTAAGTGAAACAGGTGCATAGAAGACAAGGAAACAAGAATTTTCCTTAGTTTTCAAACTGAAGAAATAAGTCCATTGGCATAGCACTAGGCAATAGCAGTGTTTTTACATTGATTGGAAGTGAAAACAAGTGCATAGCAGCCAATGAAACAAGTTTTTTTATTGGTTTTCAAAACTGAAGAACTGAGTGCATTCACAGTGTTAGGTAAAAGCAGTATTTTGAAGTTGATTGTAAGTGAAAACTCGTACATAGCAGCAAATGATACAAGAATTTTACTTAGATTTCAAAAGTGAAGAATCTACGGCATTAGCATAGCCTTAGGTAATGGGGTGCTTTGACATGGATTCTAAGTAAAAGAAGTTCATAGCAGCCAAGGAAATAAGTATGCACTTGCATTTCAAAACTTTTGTACTTCCTAAATTCACAGATCATTAGGTAAAAGCAGTGGTTTAACATTGATTATAAGGGAAAATATGTGCAAAGCAGCCAATGAAACAAGATTCTTTCTTCATTTTCAAAACTGAAAAACCGAATGCATTCACAGATTTTCAGGTAAACCAAAGTTTTGAAGTTGATTGTAAGCCAAAACACTTGCATAGCAGAAACTGAATCAAGTGTTTTTCTTAGTTTTCAAAACTGAAGAATCAACTGCATTTACAGAGCATTAGGTAAAAACAGGGTTTTGAAGTTGTTTCTAAGTCAAAACATGTGCATAGTCTCCAATGAAAAGAGTATAATGCTTCATTTTTAAAACTAAAGAAATTCCTTCATTCAGAGAGTGTTAGGTAAAACCAGGGTTTAACTTTGATTATAAGTTAAAACACGTGCCTAGCAGCCAATGAAACAAGTCACAGCCTCACTTTTCAAATAGAAAACCTACTGTATTCACAGTGTGTTAGGTAAAACCAGTGTTTTGAAGCTCATTGTAAGTGAAAACACATCATAGCAGCAAATGAAACAAGAATCTTACTTAGATATCAAAACTGAAGAAACCACTGCATTGGCATAGCATTAGGCAAAAGCAGGGTTTTGACATTGATTGTGAGTGAAAGCAAGTACATAGCAGCCAAGGAAACTACTATCTTTCTTACTTTACAAAAGTGAAGAATCTTCTGTATTCACAGAGTATTAGGTTAAAACTAGGAATTTGAAGTTGATTGTAACTCAAAACATGTGCACAGCTGTCAATGAAATGACTATCTGCTTTGTTTTCAAAACTTTAGAAACCACTGCATTGGCATAGCATTAGGTGCAGTGTTTTGACATTGTGAGTGAAAGCACATGCATAGCAGCCAAAGAATTCAAGTACCTTACTTACCTTTCAAAATTTTAGTACTCCTACATTCACAAAGGGTTATGTGAAACCAGTGTTTTGAAGATGATTGTAATGAAAATATTTGCATAGCAGCAAATGAAACAAGAATCTTACTCAGCTTTCAAAAGTGAGGAAACTATTGCATTGGCAGAGCATCAGGTAAAAGTGGTGTTTTGACTTTGGTTGTAAGTGAAAACAATGCACAGCAGCCAAGGAAACAAGTATCACATTTGTATTTCAAAACCTCAGTACCTCCTGAATTCACTGAGTGTTATGTAAAACAAGTGTTTTAACATTGAATATAAGTTAAAACCCGTAAAGAACAACCAAATGAAACACTATTTTTTCTTCATTTTCAAAACTGAAAAGCCGACTGGATTCACAGAGTTTTAGGTAAAGCAGTGTTTTGCAGTTGATTGTCGGTGATACCACGTGCATAATAGCAATGAAAGAAGAATCTTACTTTGACTTCAAAAGTGAAGAAACTATTGTATTGGCATAGAAAAGTGGTGTTTTGACATTGGTTGTAAGTGAAAACAATGCCTAGCAGCCAAGGAAACAAGTATCTTACTTACATTAGAAAAGTAAAGAAACACCTCTATTCACAGAGCATTAGTTTAAAATCAGGATTTTGAAGTTGATTGTAACTCAAAACAAGTACATAGATGCCAATGAATTGAGTATCTTGCCTAGTTTTCAAAACTTGAGAACCTCTTACATTCAGATTGTATTAAGTAAAACCAGTATTTGCCTTTGAGTCTAAGTGAAAACACGTGCAAAGAAGCCAAGGAAACAAGTATCTTGTTTAGTTTTAAAACTGAAAAATTAGTGCATTGGCATAGCACTAGGTAAAAGCAGTATTTTGACATTGGTTGTAAGTGAAAAGAAATACATAGCAGCCAAAGAAACAAGTATCACACTCGCATTTCAAAACCTTAGCATCTCCTGAATTCACAGAGCTAGGTAAAACCAGTATTTTAACATTGATTATAAGTAAAAACACGTGCAGAGAAACCAATGAAAAAGATTTTTTCTTCATTTTCAAAACTGAAAAAGTAACCGCATTCACAGAGTTTTAGGCAAACCAGTGTTTTTAACTTGATTGTATGAGAAAACACATGCATAGCAGGAAATAAAACAAGAATCCTCCTTTGATTTCAAAAGGGAAGAGACTACTGTATTGGAATAGGAAAAGTGGTGTTTTGACATTTGTTGTAAATGAAAGCAAGTGCATATCAGTCGAGGAAACAAGTATCTTTCTTACTTTACAAAAGTGAAGAACCTTCTGTATTCACAGAGCATTAGGTTAAAAACAGGATTTTGAAGTTGATTGTAAGTGAAAACACGTGAGAAATTGCCAATGAAATGAATATCTTTCTTACTTTTGTAAACTGGAGAAAACAATGCATTGGCATAGCATTATGTAAAAGCAGGGTTTTGACATTGATTGTGAGTCAAAGTAAGCACATATCAGCCAAAGAAACAAGTGCCTTACTTAACTTTCAAAATTGAAGTACCTCCTGCATTCACAGAGCATTAGGTGAAGCTAGTGTTTTGAAGTTGATTGTACAGGACAACACATTCATAGCAGCAAATGAAACAAGAATCTTACTGAGATTTCAAAAGTGAAGAAAGTACTGCATTGGCATAACTTTAGGTAAAGGGATGCTTTGACATGGATTGTAAGTGAAAACAAGTGCATAGCAGCCAAGGAAACAAGTGTCTTACTTACATTACAAAAGAAAAGAACCTTCTGCATTCACAGAGCATTAGGTTAAAACCAGAATTTTGAACTTATTTTAACTCAAAACAAGTACATAGTCGCCAATGAAAGGAATATTTTGCCTAGTTTTCAAAACTGGATAACCTCCTGCATTCAGGCTGTGTTAGGTAAAACCAAAGTTTGACTTTGACTCTAAGGGAAAACAAGTGGATAGAAGCCAAGGAAACAAGAATACTGTTTTGTTATCAAAACTGGAAAATTACTGCATTGGCATAGAACTAGGCAATATTAGTGCTTTGACATTGATTGTAAGTGAAAACAAGAGCATAGCAGCCAAGGAAACAAGTACCTTAATTACTTTACAAATGTGAAGAAACACCTGTATTCAAAAAAGCGTTAGGAAAACCAGTGTTTTGCCATTGATTATAAGTGAAAACACGTGTGAAGCAGCCAATGAATGAAGTTACTTTATTGGTTTTAAAACTGAAGAACCGACTGCATTCACAGAGTGTTATGTAAATCAGTATTTTGAAGTTGATTGTAAGTGAAAATTCATGCATAGCAGCAAAAGAATCAAGAATACTACTTAGATTTTAAAAATGAAGCAACTACTGCCTTGGCATTGCCTTTAGTAAGGGGATGCATTGACATGGATTGTAAGTGAAAACAAGTGCATAGCAGCCAAGGAAACATGTATTTCACTTGCATTTCAAAACTTTAGTACCTCCTGAATTCACAGAGCATTTTGTAAAACCAGTGTTTTAACATTGAGTATAAGTGAAATAATGTGCAGAGCAGCCTATGAAACAAGATTCTTTCTTCATTTTCAAAACTGAAAAACTGAGTGCATTCACAGAACGTTAGATAAAACCAGTGTTTTGAAGTTGGTTGTATTTAAACATTTAAACATTTAAGCTACTGCTTTGGCATAGTAAAAGCAGTGTTTTGACATTGTTTGCAAGTGAAAACAAGTGCATAGCAGCCATGTAAACAAGTATCTTACTTACTTTACAAAAGTTAAGAACCTCCTGTATTCACAGAGAATTAGATTAAAACCAGGATTTTGAAGTTGATTGTAACTCAAAACAAGTACATAGCTGCCAAAGAAATGAGTATCTTGCTTAGTTTTGAAAACTGTAGACCCTCCTGCATTCATACTCTATTAGGTAAAACCAGTGTTTGCCTTTGATTCTAAGTGACAACAAGTGCATAGAAGCCAAGGAAACAAGAATCTTGCTTAGTTTTCAAAACTGAAGAAATTAGTGCATTGGCATAACATAAGATAATAGCAGTGTTTTGACATTGATTGTAAATGAAATCTATGGCACAGCAGGAAGGAAACAAGTATCTAATTTACTTTACAAAAGTTAAGAACCTCCTTTGTTCACAGATCACTAAGTAAAACTGGAGTTTCATTTTGAGTATAAGTGAAAACACTGCTTAGCAGGCACTGAAACAAGTTTCTTTGTTAGTTTTCAAAATGGAAGAATCAACTGTGTTCACAGAGCATTAGGTAAAACTTGGTTTATGAAGTTGGTTGTAGATCAAAAGAGGTGCATATTTTCCAATGAAAAGAGTATCTTGCTTAGTTTTCAAAACTGAAGAACCTCCTGCATTCAGCGAGTGTTAGGTAAAACCAGTGTTTTTGCTTTGATTATAAGTGAAAACACATTCATAGCAGGCAATGAAAAAAGATTCTTTCTTCATTTTCTAAACTGAAAAACTGAATGCATTCACAGAATTTTAGGTAAACCAGGGTTTTGAAATTGATTATAAGTCAAAATACATGCTTGGCTTCTAATGAAAGGAGTATTTTGCTTAGTTGTCAAAACTGAAGAAATGGGGGAGTTTTAGTTGGTGTTGTTTTAGGAGGGCAGTTGCTGACTTGCTTTCTGAAGATCACTGATTGGGGACAGGGTCCTGCCTGGGGGGTCTGTCTGGGGGCACACTGAGTGAGATCCTTGGGGACATTGATATGGAGGGAGCAGGACAGTGATACAGATTGTTCAGAAAAGATTTGTGAGTTTCCCCCTACCTGTGGTGGTTGACAAAGATAGCTGAGCCCCACCCTCAGGGAAAAAGTCTGGTTTGAGCTGTGACTCCCGCTGGCAACTCGGTCAGAGGGAGCATAATCTGAGATTGGTAGTGTTCTGGCAGAGGGTTGAGAGAGGTTTCCTTCCTGTGGATTTGGCTGCCTGGAACCCCTTGCAGCTTTGGGGAGCAGATAATGCAGCTTGAAGGAGCACCAGGCTGAGGGGAGTGGCAAATATACTGAGAGAGCCTGATTTACCCAAAAGCCCAGTGATACTGAGGCTTGGCTCCAGAGAGGGTGGAGTCAGCCAATTTTATCATTCTGCACTGACAAGCATCAGAGTTTCAGATCCCCTTGGGAGGCCAGGAAGTGGGAAGTGCTTGATTAGTTTTTACAAGCCTATTTAGGGTCACCACAGTGAAGGGGGTGGTATAGAAGAGAACTTCTTTTGGGTCCCTTAATTCACACACACACACACACACACACACACACACACAAGATGACAGTCACTTTAAAAATAAAAAAAAGAAATATTTTTAAAAACTTAGTTTAGTCGCTAAAATCTGCCTCAAAACTGGAGGATAGAACCTTGCAGGACAATTGACTGATGAACACAAGTAGGCTGAGAGGTTCCACAAGGGCCCAAGAAGGAATACTGCTCTTCCCTAGCTTTAATCAACTGCTTGCTAGTGTTGATGTTTTGTTTTTCTTTGTTTATTTGTTGTCTCTTTCTTTTCTTTCCTCTTTCCTACCCTCCTTCATTTTTCTTTTTTCTTTCTTTAAATTAGGTGCTGCTAGCTTGTCTCTTCTTTGCTGTATTTCTTTTTCCATGATTTCCCATTCTCTGTCTATATTGATTTTCTCTCTGAACACTATCTCTTTTCCTTCCTTCATCTTTCTGCCTTCAGCTTGCTGTTGTGGTTCTTACATACCACCTTTCTTCATTATCCCACAATTTAAGGGTGTTAATTTCTATTCTATCTATTCTGTTTCCTCCTATTTTTATTTTTAAGTTTTTCCTTTCAGCCCTTTCTTTACTTTTTCTCTGTTTCCTTATCATACTAGCCTTCTAAATCATTATATATTTTTTCCTCTATTTGGTTTCCCAGTACATTGTAGGTACTGCACTTTTTTCCCGATTACTCTACACTGCGAACATGAGTTAAATATTCATTTTACTAAGTCTTATATGATCCTTCTTCTAACTTTTACCAATATTATTATCCTTCTTCCTTTCTCCCATCTTTTGATTCCTCTAGCCCTAATCATTTGCCTTCAAGGAAACATAGAAAGAAGGAAGGAAATAAAATAAGAACAGAGTCTCAAAGAGAAAATTTAAAATGCACACAGAACCACCAGCTAAATAAAACGCTAGAGCAGAGAGAGAAGCTAATCAACTGAATAGCCCATTAAGAAAAAATGATGACTAGAGGGCAAAAAAAATTATAAACCACACTGAGAAACAGGAAGATATGAACCTGTCCAATGAACAAACTAATGCCCAGGAAGAGATGCAAAATATCAAACAACTAATAAAAGATTTCCAAACAAATAACATGTACCAACTAAATGAAGTGAAGTAAGAGATTAAGGATATTAAGAGGACCCTGGGAGAACATACTGAAGAAATTGTAAACATATATAAAGAGATAATGGATATGTTGGTGATCAATGGTACAATCCAAGAAATAAAAAAGATCCTGGATTCACATAACAGCAGATTTGAACAGGCAGAAGAAAGAATTTGTGAATGGAAGACAATATATCTGAAATCAATCAGTAGAAGAACAGATAGAGAAAAAGAAAAAGTCCAGCAGGGACTCAGGGTTTTAAATGACATTGAAAAAAAATACACAAATATATGCATTTTAGGCATCCCAGAAGGAGAAGAGAAGGAAAAAGGAACAGAAAGAGTGTTGAAGGAAATGATGGCTGTAAATTTCCCAACCCTATTGAGAGAGATAGATGTACAAGTGCAGGAAGCACAGCACACCCCAAACAGTATAAATCTGAACAGGCCAACTCCAAGACATATATTTGTCAAAATGTTCAATGCTCAAGACAAAGAGAAAATACTCAAGGCAGCAAGAGAAAAGAGAACCATCATACAAGGGAAGCACAATAAGATCAAGTGCTGATTTCTCATCTGAAACAATGGAGGCAAGAAGACAGTGGTATGACATAGTCAAAGTACTAAAAGAAAAAACATCCAGCCATGAATTATCTATCCAGCAAAACTGGCATTCAAAAATGATGGAGAGTTCAAAATATTCACAGATAAACAGAAATTAAAAGAGTATACCCATAAGAAACCTGCACTTCAAGATATACTAAAGGAAGTTATGCAAGTTGAAAGGAAAAAACAAGGGTGAGAGAGTTGGAGGAGAGTCTAAAAACAACTAAAAAGACAAAAAGAGAAATAAAAACAACATATGACATACATTAACCTAAAGAAAATATGGCTGAAGTAAGAAATTTGTTGTGAGTAATAACAATGAATGTTAATGAATTAAACTCACCACTGAAGAGATGCAGATTGGCAGAATGGATAATGAAATTGATCCATCTATATGCTACCTACAAGAAACCTACCTTCAACCCAGGGATTCAAGGAGGCTGAAAGCGAATCACTGGAAAACAATTTTACAAGTAAACAATAGTTCAAAAAGGGTAGGAGTAGCTATCTTAATATCAGACAAAATAGATATTAGAGGCAAACTATTGTAAGAGACAAAGATGGACACTATATATTAGTAAAAGGGGTAATCTCTCAAGAAGAGAGAACAATCATAAACAATTTTGCACCTAATCAGGGTGCCTCAAAATACATGAGGCAAACTCTGGAAAAACTAAGTGAAGAAATAAATAACTCTATAATTATAGTGGGGGACTTTAATACACCGTTATCACCACTAGATAGAACATCTAGACAGAGAATCAATAAAGAAACAAAGACTCTGAAAAATACATTAGAGAATCTGAACCTAATAGACATATACAGAACACTACACCCAAATACAGCAGGATTCACATGCTTATCAAGTGCACATGCATCATACTCCAAGAAAGACAACATGCTAGGCCACAGAACAACTGTCAATGAATTCAGAAACACTGAGATTATACAAAGTAATTTCTCTGACCACAGTGGAATGAAATTGGATATCACTAAGGGCCAGCAAATCAGATTAAGCAAAAAGATGAATGTTAAACCACACACTCTTAGACAAACAGTGGGTCAAGGAGGAAATCTCAAAAGAAATCAGTAACTACCTTGAAACTAATGAAAATGACAACACAAAATATCAAAGCACATGGGATACAGCCAAAGCTGTCCTATGAGGGAAGTTCCTAGCCATAAATACATATATTAAAAAAGAAGAAAGAGCTAAAATTGAAGACCTAACTGCCCAGTTGGAGGCATTGGAAAAACAACAACAAATTAAACTAAAGGATATAGAAAGAAGGAAATAACAAAGATTAGAGCAGAACCAAATGAAATAGAGAATAAGAAACCCTAGGAAAAAATCAACAAAAACAAAATCTTGTTCATCGAGAAGATCAATAAAATTGACAAACCCTTAGCCAGACTAACAAGGAAAGAGAGAACACATGCAAATACACAAAATTAAGAATGAGTCAGGGGTATCATTATTGACACTACAGAAATAAAGTAGATCATAAGAGGATACTTTGAAAAATTATATGCCAATAAGAATAATTTAGAGGAAATGGACAAATTTGTAGAAAGTCACAAACAGCCTACAATGATGAAAGAAGAAATTGATGAACTCAGTCCAATTACAGGTAAAGAGCTAGATTCAGTCATCAAAAACTTCTCAAATATGAAGAACCCACTACCAAATGGCTTCACAGCTGAATTCTACCAAACATTCTGGAAAGAGCTAACACCAATCCTGCTTAAGCTCTTCCAAAACATAGTAGAAAGAATATTGCCTAACTCATTCTATGATGCCAATATTACCCTAATACCAAAGCCAATCAAAGATAACAGAAGAAAGGAAAATTACAGACCAATTTCTCTAATGAACCTAGATGCTAAAATGCTCAACAAAATACTTGCTAATCGCATTCAACAGCATATCAAAAGAATTATACACCATGACTAAGTGGATTTCATCCTGGGTATGCAAGGATGTTTCAATATAAGAAAATCAATCAATGTAATACAGCAAATAAAGAGACTGAGAGAAAAAATATCACATGATTATCTTTATAGGTGCAGAAAAACCATTGGACAAAATACAGCATCTTTCCTGAAGAAAAAACTGCAAAAGATAGGAAGAGAAGGAAACTTTCTGAATATGACAAAGGAAATATGAGATATGAAAACCCCAAGCTAACATCATCTTCAATGCTGAGATTCTAAAAGCCTTCACTCTGAGATTTGGAACAATACAAGGATGCCCACTATCTCCACTCTTATTTAATATTGTGTTAGAAGTACTTGCTTGAGCATGAGGCAAGAAAAATATATAAAAGTCATCCAAATTGGAAAATAATTAAAACTTTCATTATTTGCAGATGACATGATCCTATACATAGAAAACCCTGAGAAATCTACAACAAATCTTCTAGAACATATAAAGGAGTTCAGTAATATCACAGGCTATATGATCAATGCTCAAAAATCAGTAGCATTTCTGGAGACCAATAATGAGCAATCTGAGGAGGAAATCAAGAAAAAAATACCATTTACAATAGTAACTAAAAGAATCCAAATACCTAGGAACAAATTTAACTAAAGGTGCAAAGGACTAATATACAGAAAACTACACAACTCTGTTAAAGGAAATCAAAGAAGACTTAAACATATGGAAGAATATTCACTGTTCATGGATAGGAAGACTAAACATCATCAAGATGTCTACCCTACCTAAACTAATCTACAGATTTAATGCTATCCCAATAAAAATCAACACTGTATTTTTTAAGGAACTGGAAAATTAACTAGAAAATATATTTGGAAAGGTAAGAGGCCCTGAATCACCAAAGACATATTGAAAAAGAAAAATGAAGTTGGAGGTATCACACTACCTGACTTTAAAACATACTACAAACCTACAGTGGTCAAAACTGAATGGTACTGCCACAAGGATAGACATACTGACCAATGGAACCGAATTGAGAGTTTTGATATAGATCCTCGCATATACAGTCATCTGATTTTTTACAAGGCCCCCAAGCCAACTCAGTTGGGAGGCAATAGCCTCTTTAACAAGTGGCGTTTGGAGAACTGGATATCTATATCCAAAGAATGGGAGAGGAATACCATCACACACCTTATACAAAAGTCAACTCAAGATAGATCAAAGATCTAAATATAAGAGCCAAAACCATAAAAACCTTGGAAGATAATGTAGGGTAGCACATACAGGACCTTGTAATAGGAAATGATTTAATCAACTTCATACCCAAACACAAGCAGCAATAGAAAAAATAGATAAATGGGATCTCCTGAAAATTAAAAACTTCTGCACTGCAAAGGATGTTATTTATAAAATAAAAAGGCAGCCTACCCAGTGGGAGAAATTATTTGGCAACCATATATGTGATAGGAGCCTAATATCCTGCATATATAAAGAAATGCTACACCTCAAAAATAAAAAGACAAACAACCCATTTAAAAAATGGGCAAGTAACCTGAAAGGACACGTCTCCAAGGAAGAAATACAAATGGCTAAAAGCACATGGAAAAATGCTTGACATCGCTAGCTATTAGGGAATAGCAAATCAAAACTATGAGATACCATCTTACACCCATCAGAATGACAACTATTAAAAAAACAGCAAACTATAAGTGTTGGAGAAGATGTGAAGGAATAAGAATGCTCATCCACTGCTCTTGGGTTTGTGGAATGGTCCAGCCATTGTGGAGTACAGTTTGGCTGTTCCTCAGAAAACTAACAATAGATCTTCTGTATGATCCAACGAGTCAACTACTGGGTATCTATCTAGAAGAATTGAAAGCAAAGACACGGACAGATATATGCTCACCAATGTTCATAGTGACATTGTACACTATTGCAAAAAGTTGTAATCAACTCCAGTACCTATCAGCAGATGAATGAATAAACCAAATATGGTACATACATACAATAGAATATTACTAAGCTATAAGAAGGAATAAAGTGCTAACACATGGATGAATATTGAAGAACTTTTGTTGAGTGAAGCAAGCCAGGTATTGAAGGATGAACTTACATGATGTAACTGATTTGAATTGAGGAAAGTGATCAGTCTCTAAGAACCATTGTCTGAAAGATAGGTTAACAAGAGAGAGAAAGAGAAGAGAATATTGTGAGTCATCACCCATATGGTCATAATCTGTGATAAAGAGATAGATTATAGTTGCATAGTGAAGGATAGGGCAGGTGGGTTGTGATATTACTTGGTTTGGTGGTGCAGGGTTGACAGGTGGATAGATTAGGAAGGATGGGTTAGCATTACCAGCATTCTTGGGGGAGCAATGGGAGAAGGACAATGTGAACACGGGATTTGCGGGTATGAGGTAGAAATTGCAGGAATGGGAATGCTCTTATGGCAATATGACAAGGTAGTGTCACTAGTTTGGGATGTAGGTTGGGGGACATTCAGAATGGGGCACACCTGGAGTAGGCTTCTGGATAGTGTGTGAGTGTTCACCCTGTCATAATGTGTTGTGCCAGGGAGTGGAGACCCACATGGTGAGTAGGAAGGAGATGTACCCCCACTTTGAGAGGACTGATTCACCCAGAAACAGACAGGTGGATGTCTCTTAGGAGCAAGGGTGGATCCTAATAGGGGAGGACAATCAGAGTGTCAAGACCTCTTGTTGCATGTAACTATGAATCTTGTCATCCAATGAGTCAAGGCAGGGTGTATCATGTGCACCAGAGGGATGGGGGAGGAAGGAACAAAAACGATCAAACAAGGGGTATTTAGTGTTCAGGGGAAATTTTTTTATTATCTTACATTGATGGAAACAGGACATGTAAATATCAAAAATTATTAAACGGTACTATCTAAATTGTAAACTATACTGTAAACAGTTGACAATGGTTAGTAGCTATGTTTCACTAATTGTATAACAGTTATAGCAATGCTACCATCCACATATAAAATGGTTTCAATATGGGGTGAGGGAAGGGGGAGGTGGTTTGGGTATAAGTGAGTCTCTAATATTCTGTGTTTGGCTTTGCTGTGACCTAAAACTTCTTTGAAAATTAAATGAAAAATTGGGGACACTTGGGAGTGAGAGGAGGAAGGTGCCATGCTACAGACTGGACAACCAAATGTGCAGTGATGAAAGGAAAAATGTTTTAAATTTTTAAAAGATAATTTTGTTTTTTCCCATTTTTTAAATATCCTAACCCTTTAATTTTTTTTTTTATTTTCAGTGTTTTTCTTTTTAAGTTCCATGTATTTTATCTCTTACATTTAAATTTATCATTATAATTTCATTTTCCTATTGATTGTATTTGTCTATTATATGGGCTTCATCTTCAAGTAAGGTTTAGATCACAGTAGGGTTACAACAGGGGTGGGAAAAGATCATTATTGGGGGTGTCTGGGATGGAGGTTCCATGGGAGGAAGTCCACCTGAATATACATGAAAGATATATAAAATTGTTCAAATGGCCAAAGGGTTGAGCATGGTCACAGTGGGTGGGGAATCACTCAATGAATGAGAGAATACTTAATTCCCAGACTGGAGAGCTCTGCCATATTATCCAAGGGAGCAGAAACAGTCCCCCAAGTGCAGGGGCAGTGCCTGGCAAAGGAGAATGGTCCACTAATGGGTTCTTGTTGTTGATGACTAGCCTTATGAGTCTTTGCTCTTGTAATTGAGACTTAGCCTACTGTTATGGGATGCCTAAGGGTTGCCACCTGAGAGCCTCCTTGTTGCTCAAATGTGGCCTCTCACTAAGCCAAATTCAGCATGTGAATGTATTACATTCCCCCCAGTGTGGGACATGATGCCTGGTGATAAGCCTCCCTAGCAATGAGGGATTAATATCAAGTGCTAAATGGCAATATGATTGGAAAAAACCTTGAATAAAAGGGGGGAATGGTAAACACAAATGAGTTCATATGTCTAAGAGACTTCAAAGAGGGTTGGAAGGTCATCAGAGGTAATGCTTATACACACCTCAGTAGAATCTCATAGAACACCAAAGTGGATATCAGTCCACACAGAGGGGCTCCTGAGGGCTCTGAGGACACCCAAGTCCTATATAAGTGGGGATAGCTCCAGAGATTCATGTTTTATCAGTAGGCTATACTTTGGTATCAGTGCTCCTGACAGTGAGAGTTGGACTCAAATAAGTCCTTCCTGCCTATGGTCCATCAGTCCCTACTATTCAAACCTATATGTGGTGCAGGAGATTTTTGGTGTACTTCCAGGAACTGGAATCTTTGGTCTGTCCATGTGCCAGGTGTTCCTAGAATCTTGGTAGAGCTGCAACTACTACTCTACAGCTCAATGGACTCACCCAAGTCACCTGGTGAAGAGGTGATGATGAACAATGGCCATCCCAGGGAATGGAGAAAGTCTGCAGCTGCAAACAGGATAATCCCATCCATTTTATCCATGAGATATAAGCCCACTCTCACAATCCCAGACTCCTCAGGATTGGGGGAAGAGCTATGGACTACATTGGACTTTCTGGTATTCTGTTGTAGCTATATTGTGATTCAAGCAATGTAAGAAAATACGACATTGAGGTTGAGCCAGTTGCCACTGGATGCTTTTGGGGAAGGGAGATTGAAAAGCAGTTGTAGCACAGGGGATTTTTCAGGACTTGGAAATTATTCTGAGTGACATTACAAGGACAGATATAGGCCATTTTACATCAGCATATACCATGCAGAACAGTGTTGGAAAGAGCATGGTCTACAATGTGAACTTTCATCCATGCTTAGTGTCAAAGATGCAAGATGTGTATATCCATTGCAGATGATGTGCCACACTAATGAAGGATGTTTATGTGGGAGGTTATGGGAGGTGTGGAATCTGGGGAACATGGGAATCCCTGTAATTTTTATGTAACACTTATGCAATCTAAGCATTTTTGAAACATTAAAAAATTAATTACAAAAAAACTGAAGAAACACCTGCATTCAGTGTGTGTTATGTAAAAACGGTGTTTTGAATTTTATTGTAAGTGAAAACAAGTGAATTGCAGCAAAGGAAACAAGTATCTTGCTTAGTTTTCAAAACTGCACAAACCAGTGCATTTCTGCTGCATTTGGTACAAGCAGTGTTTTCACATTGATTGTGAGTGAAAGCAGGTGCATAGTAGAAAAGGAAACAAGCAACTTACTTACCTTTCCAAGTTGAAGTACCTCCTGCATTCACAGAACTTATGTAAAACCAGTGTTTTGAAGTTGATTGTACGAGAAAGCATGTGCATAGCAGCAAATGAAACAAGAATCTTACTTTGATTTTAAAAGTGAAGAAACTACTGCATTGGCATAGGAAAAGCAGTGTTTTGACATTGGATGTAAGTAAAAACAAGTGTATAGCAGCCAAAGATCAAGTATTATACTTTACAAATGTGAAAAACCTCCTTAATTCACAGAACATTAGGTTAAAACCAGAATTTTGAAGTTAACTGTACCTCAAAACAAGTGCATAGCTGCCAATGAAATGACTGTCTTGCATAGTTTAGAAAACTGAAGGAACCACTGAATTGGCATAGCATTATGTAAAAGCAGGGTTTTGACATTGTGTGAGTGAAAGGTAGTTCATAGCAGCCAAGGAATCAAATAGGTTACTTACTGTACAAAAGTGGAGACCCTACTATATTCACAGAACTTTAGATTAAACCAGGATTTTGAAGTTGATTGAAACTCAAAGCAAGTGCATAGTTGCCAATGAAATGATTTTCTTACTAAGCTGCCACAACTGGAGACCATCCTCCATTCAGACTGTGTTAGGTAAAACCTGTGTTTGCCTTTGATTCTAAGTGAAAACAAGTGCATAGAGGCCAAGGAAACAAGTATCTTGCTTTGTTTTCAAAACTGAAGAAATTACCGAATAACATAGCTGTAGGTAAAAGCAGGGTTTGACATTGATTGTAAATAAAAACAAGTGAACAGCAGCCAAGTAAAGAAGTATCTTACTTACTTTACGAAAGTGAAAAGCCTCCTGGGTTCACAGAGCATTAAGTAAAACTGGAGATTTGACACTGATTATAAATGAAAACACATGCATAGCGCTCCTGAAACAAGTTTCTTTCCTAATTTTCAAAATGGAATAATCAACTGTGTTCACAGAGGGTTAGGAAAAATCAGGGTTTTGAAATAGATTGTAAGTCAAAACATGTGCATAGTTTCCAATGAAAAGAGTATCTTCCTTAGTTTTCAAAACTGAAGAATCACTTGCATTCAGAGAGTGTTAGGAAAAACCAGGGTTTTGACTTTGATTATAAGTGAAAACATGTGAATAGAATCCAATTAAACAAGTATCAGTCTTTCTTTACAAAACTGAAAAACCTACTATATGCACAGAGTCTATGGTAAAACCAGTGTTTTGAAGTTGATTGTAAGTGAAAACAAGTGCATACCATCTAGTGAAACAAGGAAATTACTTCGATTTCAAAAGTGAAGAAAATAATTCATTGGGATAGCATTAGGTAAAAGCAGTGTTTTGACATTAAGTGTGAGTGAAAACAAGTGCATAGCAGCCAGGGAAAAAAGTATCTCACTTACATTTCAAACTTTAATACCACCTGACTTTGCAGAGCATTAGGTAAAACCAGTGTTTTTTTTTTATACATTCTATCATTCTATGTCTTTTTTTTTTTATGGGTAAAAATCAAAATTCTCACAATACATACAAACATTTGTAAAATGATATATAAATATATATGCATATATGTGTATTTGCTTACAAAATTGTTATTTATATATATATATATATACATATATTTTAAGAGGTGCTTAGATTAACATTGATTATAATTGAAAAGACGTGCAGAGAAGCCAATGAATCAAGATTCTTTCTTCATTTTCAAAACTGAAAAACAGACTGCATTCACAGAGTTTTAGATAACCCAGGATTTTGAAGTTGATTGTAGGTCAAAACAGGTTCATAGCTGCCAATGAAAAAGTACCTTGCTTAAATGTCAAAACTGAAAAACCACCTGCATTCAGAATGTGTTAGATAAAACTAATGTTTTTAATTTTTTTGTAAGTGTAAAGAAGTGCATTACAGCCAAGTAAACAAGTATCTTCTTTAGTTTTCTAAACTGAAGAAACCACTGCAATGGCATAGCATTAGGTAAAAGCAGTGTTTTGACATTGATTGTGAATTAAAGCAAGTGCATGGCAGCCAAGGAAACAAGTATCTTACTTACCTTTCAAAATTAATGTACGTCTTGCATTCATGGAGTGTTAGGTAAAACCAGCATTTTGAAGTTGATTGTACTTGAAAAAACATGCATAGCAGCAAATGAAACAAGAATCTTACTGAGATTTCAAAAGTGAATAAACTACTGGCTTGGCATAGCATTAGGTAAAAGTCGTGTTTTGACCTAGATTGTAAGTGAAAAGAAGTGCATAGCAGCCAGGTAAACAAGGATCTTTCTTACTTTAGTGAGATGAAGAATCTCCTGTATTCACTGAACATTAGGTTGAAACCATGATTTTGAAGTAGATTGTAACTCAAAAAGAAAGCATACCTGCCAAAGAAATGAGGATCTCAGTTAGTTTTCAAAACTGGAGAATCTCCTCAGTTCAAACGATGTTAGATGTTAGGTAAAACTAGTGTTTTCCTTTGAATCTAAGTGAAAACAAGTGCATAGAAGCCAAGGACACAAGTATCTTGCTTAGTTTTCAAAACTGAAGAAATTAGTGCATTGGCATAGCACTACATAAAAGCAGTGATTTTACATTGATTGTGAGTGAAAGCAAGTGCATGGCAGCCAAGGAAATAAATATCTTACTTACCTTTCAAAATTGTAGTACCTCCTGCATTCACAGAGCATTAGGTGAAATCAGTGATTTGTAGTTGATTGTTAGTGAAAACACATTCATAGCAGCAAATGAAACAATAATCTTACTTAGATTTCAAAACTGAAGAAATTACTGCACTAGCATAGTATTAGTGAAAGGGTTGCTTTGACATGGATTTAAATGAAAACAAGTACATGGCAGCCAAGGAAACAAGTATAGCACTTGCATTTCAAAACCTTAGTATCTCCTGAATTCACAGAGAATTAGGTAAAACTAGTGTTTTAACAGTCATTATAAGTGAAAACACATGCAGAGCAGCCAATGAAACAAGATTATTTCATCATTTTCAACCTGAAAAACCAACTGCATTCAATAATTTTAGGTAAACCAGGGTTTTGAAGCTGATTGTAGGTCAAAACACATGCATAGCTACCAATGAACAAAGTATCTTGCTTAGTTGTCAAAACTGAAGAAACGCCTGCATTCAGAGTGTGTTAGGTAAAACAAGTGTTTTGAATTTTAATGTAAATGAAAACAAGTGCATGCAGCAATATCTCACTTAGTTTTCAAAACTGAAAAAAACACCACATTGGCAGAATATTTGGAAAAAGCAGCAATTTGAAATTGATTGTGATTGAAAGTAAGTGCTTAGCAGCCAAGGGAACAAGTATCTTTCTTACTTCAAAAAAGTGAAGAATTTCCTGCAACAACAGAGAATTAGTATAAAACCAGGACTTGAAGTTGATTTTAAGTCAAAACAAGTGCATAGCTGCCAATGAAATGAGGAACTTGGTGAGTTATAAAACCTGGATAACCTCCTGCATTAAACTACTTGCTTGGAATTCAAAACTGAAGAAACTCATGCATTCACAGAGCATTAGTTCAAACCAGTTTTTGGCATTGTTTGTAAGTGAAAACAAGTGTGTAGCAGACAATTAAACAAGCAACCTTCTTAATTTCAAAACGGAAGAACCTCCTTCATTCAGAGAGCATTAGATCAAACAAGTGTTTTGTATTGAATGTAAGTGAAAACAAGTGTTCAGCAGCCAATTAAAGAAATGCTTTCCTTAGTTTTCACAAATGAAGATTCCCAGAACATTAGGTGAAACCACACTTTTGACAATGGTTGAAAGTTAAAACAAGAGCATAGCATCCAATTAAAGAAGTAACGTGCTTAGTTTTCACAAGTGAAGAAACTACTGCACTCACTGAGTGTTAGGTATCACAATAGATTTGCCATTGACTTTAAGTTAAAACAAGTGCATAGCAGTCATTTAAAGAAGTAAATTTCTTAGTTTTCCAACTGAAGAAACTACTGCACTCCAACACTTCAGGTAAACTATTGTTATGTCATTGATTGTAAGTGAAAATAATTGCATAGCACCCATAGAAAAAGTATCTTGCTTAGGTTTCACAACTTGAAGAAACACCTGCATTCTCAGCAAATTATGTAAACCAGCACATTGTCATTGTGAGTGAAAACAAGTGCATAGCAGCCAATTAAACAAGTAACCTGCTTAGTTTTCAAGACAGAAAAACAAGCTGCATTCACAGAGAATTAGGTAAAACCAGTGTTTTGACATTGATTGTAAGTGAAAGCAAGTGCCATAGCAACCAAATAAAGAATTAAATTGCTTAATTTTCAACACTGAAGAACCTCCTACATTCACAGAGCAAAAGGAAAAACCGGTGTTTTGATATTTACTGTTTGTGAAAACAAGTGCATAGCAGCCAATTGAACAAGGACTTGATTGTTTTTCACATGTGAAGAAATGACTGCACTCATAGAAACTTATGTATCACCACTGCTTTGACATTGATTGTATGTGAAAAGAAGTGAAAGAAGGCAATTAAATGAGTAACTTCCTTAATTTTCAAAACTGAAGAATTACTTACATTCACAAATCATTAGGTAAAACCAGTGTTTTTCATTGTTGTGAGAGGAAGTGAACAGTATCTTATTAAACAAGTACCTTGCTTAGTATTTGTAAATTGAAGACCCCGCCTTCATTCAAAAAGTGTTATGTAAACCAGGGTTTTGACATTGGTTGTAAGTGAAAAAAAATGCATAGCAGCCAATTAAACTACTTTCTTGGAATGCAAATTGAAGTGTCCCATGCATTCACAGAGCATTAGGTAAACCAGTATTTTGACATTGATTGTAAATGAAAGAAATGTGTAGCAGGCAATTAAATGGGTAACTTGCTTACTTTTCAAAGCTGAAGAACCACTTACATACACAAATTCTTTGTCATTGACTGTAAGTGTAAAGAAGTGAATAGTATCCTATAACCAAGTACTTTGTTAAATTTTTGAAAATTGAAGAACCTCCCTCATTGCTAGAGTGTTAGTTAAAACCAGGGTTTTGACATTGGTTGTAAGTGCAAAAAAGTGCATAGAAGCAAATTAAACTACTAACTTGGAATTCAAAACTGAAGAACCGCATGAGTTCACAGAGCATTAGATAAAACCAGTGTTTTGACATTGATTGTAAGTGAAAACAAGTGTGCAGCAGGCAATTAAACAAGCAACTTTTTTAGTCTTACAAACTGAAGAATCTCCTTCATTCACAGAGCATTAGGTCAAACAAATATTTTGGTATTGAATGTAAGTGAAAACAAGTGTGTAGCAGTCAATTAAAGAAATAATTTCCTTAGTTTTCACAAATGAAGAAACTACTGCTTTCCCAGATGTTAGGCAAAACCATGGTTTTGACATTGGTTGTATGTTAAAAAAAAGTGCATAGCAGCCAATTAAAGAAGTAACATGCTTAGTTTTCACAACCGAAGAAACTACTGAATTCCCAGACTGTTAGGTATCTGTAGCCATTTGGCAGTTTGATGTAATTATGAATTCCAAATATCTATATGATATTATGCTTGTAAACTGATGTGTTCATCTGGGCATGATGAATTTATAATTGGGACTTTGATTGGGACATGTAGGGCATTGAGCCCAACCACTTGGTGGGTGGTGGAATCAAATATAAAAGGCACAACAGTACTCAGGACAACCTCCAACGTGGGAGGTGGGCAACATGGGAATCCCAGTGGGTTCCATGTAATATTTTGGGTAATCTAAGCACCTCTTGGAATATATGTATATATATATATAAAAATAACATTTTGTAAGCAAATACACATATATGCATATATATTTATATATCATTTTGCAAATGTTTGTATGTATTGTGAGAATTTTGATTTTTACCCATAATAAAAAATAAAAAAAGTGAAAAAAAATATATAAAAGGCAAACCAAAGGACAGAGGGGGCAATTTTTGATGTTGGAGTTTTGATGTTACAGAGAATGCCCCAGGATAGAGATGGGCCATTTCCCTGAAGGTTCACAGCTGGCCTTGTGGAGAGAATCAAAGCCTACAAAGCCTAATAATCTACAGCTGACCTTTGGGAGGAAACAGAGGAGTTAAACCTGGAGAGAAATGCAGCCCAGGAAGAGAGGAACCCAAGAAGACTGAACCATAGTAAAAATAGGCAGCTGTCTCATTCCAACAGGTGGCAATGATCTTTGTTGAAGGAAGACACTTATGCTTTATGGCCTTTTAACTGTGGGCTTCTACCCCAAATAAATTCCCTTATAAAGACATACCAAGCTCTGGTATATTGCATTAGCATCCCATTGGCTGACTAATACAGAATTTGGTACCGAGGAATGGGAACGTGCTTTTGCAATTACCAAAATATTGGAAAGGTTTTTTAAATGGACAAGGCATTTTTTTTGGAGGAATTGTGAGATGCTTGATGGAAAAAGCCTAACTTGTTTTGAAGAGATTTTTGTTAGTAATATGGAACCTGAAGAGACTTTCTATGATGCCTTAGAAGTAAATGATGAAACTATTATTGGAAACTGGAGGAAAGGCCATCCATGTTTTAAAATTGCAGAGAATTTATCAAGATTAACTCCTGGTGTTTTATGGAAGACAGAATTTGAAAATGGTGAGCCTGAGCATTTAGCTGAAGAACTTTCCAAGGTAAAATGAGAGAATGTGGCTCAGCTTCTCCTTGCAGTGTATAACAAAATACTAGAAGGTAAAATACATTAAGGACTGAAGTTTTTGGCACAAAAAAAACAGAAACTGATTCCAAATCTTCCAACTTTCTCAAAATCAAATTCTCAGATGAAAATACCCCATTTAAAGACTTTACTACATTTGGAAATTATAATTCAGAATTGAAGATGCAGTTATCTAGGAAATACTTGTGGAAAGTCTTACTTTCTGCTGGCTTGGATCACTGCTTCCTGCATTCTAAACCAACAATGTTTTTGAGAGAGCTGTATGAACAAAACCATGGTCAATTTGGATAAAAGAGGACATGAAAAGGAAAGATTGAAGGTGAATGAGCTTTAAGAAGAAATGCTTGGAAGCTGAGATCTGGAATTAAGACATCCCCTTGGGCCAAGAAAGGAGTTCCACCTGTGTGTATAGAGAAGGTGAGTTTTCCCCAGCATTTGAAGAGGTTGGATGTCCCCACCCCATGTTCTGGGAGACTTTTGCTGACCCAGGGTACAGGGAGGGTGAGCACATTCCTTAAAGATTAGGGTGGTTAAGGTAAAAAACTCATAGGTCTGAGAGGGGCCAAGATGGCATTAGTGTAGGAGGGCACACACTGCAAGCCCCCAGAGCAAGGCGGATTATGGACGGGGTCCTGCCCGGGGGTCTGTGCTGTGCACGCGTGGAGTGAGAAGCTTGGGACATCTATCTGCGTGGATCGGCGGCGTGGAAGGAACGGTGGACATTCGTGAGTTTTGAGGCTGCCGGTGGAGGTTGGCACGGGCGGCTGAGCCCCGCGGTTAGGGAAAAAAAATAAAATTAAATAAAACAGCCACTTGGAGCCGCGGGCGGGGCAAAAAAAGTTTTATTTTCTGGGGATCTGGCTGCCTGGCGCCCCTTGGACCTTTTGTGAACAAAACAAATTAGCTAATCAGCACCCGGTGATCCGGAGCAGGGATTTGGTCGGGGAACGGAGCTGATTTCCCTAGCCACCCAGGGATAAGACCAGGGCCGCTGTGGAGCCAGGAAGAAGGGACACTTCCCAAAAAAGGGAGGGTTTTGTTGGAAGACAGGGAAGGGTATTTTATATTTTTAGACATCGAACTGGCTTCCTGCACCGCCCCATAGCTTTGGGGAGCAGATAAGCCGACCTGAAGTAGCATTAAGCTGAGAGCAGACGCGAATCTGCACTCAAACTGATTTACTGAGCAGCCCCGTGACGCTCGAGCTCGGCTCGAGAAGGGGCGGAATCACCATCTTTAGCACTCCTCACTGACTAACAACAGAGCTACAGCTAACATGGGGAGTCCGGAGAGTGGGACGTGCTTGATTAATTTCCACGGGTGCAGCTGGGTCCCTTCCATAAGAGGGTTGGTCTAGAGGAGGAATTATTTTGGGTCCTGCATTTGGCTAAAAAAATAAAAATTAAAAAAAAAAAAAAGTGAGGTCACCTCAACAAATGAAAAATAAATTCTTTTTAATTTAGGTTAATAGCTAAAAGCTGCTTCAGGACCTGCATATACAACCTTGTGGGGAAATTGATTGATAAACACAAGTAGGCAGGAAGGATCCATGTGGACCATAGGGGAATCATTGACCCCCCTTAGCTCTGTTTGACTGCTTGCCTGTGTGGATCTTTGGTTTCTCTCTGTTGCTTTCTGGTCTATTGCTATTAATTTCTCTTTCCTTCCCCCTTCCTTTTTCCTTCTATTTTTTTTTTTTTTAAATAGGTGCTGCCATCTTGTCGCTTCTTTGCTGGGCTTCTTATTCAGTAATTTCCCACTCGCTGTATATATTGATTCTGTATTACAAACTATCGCTTATCCTTCCTGCATCTTTCTGCCTCCTGTTTTCTGTTGTGGCTCTTAAAGACAACATTTTTTCATAGGCCCACAACTTAAGGGTGTCAATTTCTATTCCATCTATTTTGTTTTCTTCTTTTTTTTATTTTTATTTTTTTATTAGTATTAACTTTTTTCTTTCAGACATTTCTTTACTTTACTATTTCTCTCCCTCCTCATAATTCTAGGCTTCTAAATCACTATATATATATTCCTCCATTTGTTTTCCCAGTCAATTGTAGGAACTCCATATTTTTTCCTAGTACTCTACACTGCCTACACAAGTTAAATATTCATCTCATTAAGTCTCATTTTGCCCCTCTTCTAACTTTTATCAATATTTCTATTATCCTTCTGCCTTCCTTAATCATTTGATTCCTCAGGCCCTAACCTTTTGCCTTCAAGGGAACATAGAAAGAAGCAAGGAAATAAAATAAGAAGAAAAACTGCCAAAGAGAAAACTTAACTCACACGCAGAACCAACAGCTAAATAAAATTCTAGAGCATAGAGAAAAGCTAATCAACTGCACAAACCCATCAAGATAATATGATGACCAGAAGGCAACAGAAAAATAGAAATGATTCTGAGAAACTGGAAAACATGGACCAGTCCAATGCACAAAATAAAAACCAGGAAGAAATGCAGAACATTGAAAAACTAAACAAAGCTATCCAAACAAATATCATGGACCAACTTAAAGAACTGAAGGAAGAGATTAAGGATATAAAGAAGACACTGGGAGAACATACTGAAGAAATAGCTAACACACCTAAAACGGTAAGGGATATGATGGTGAACAAAGGCACAAGTCAAGAAATGAAAAAGACACCGGACTCACATGACAGCAGATTTGAACAGGCAGAGGAAAGAATTAGTGATATGGAAGTCAATACAGTTGAAATCAAAGAGATTGTAGAAAACATAGACAAAATGATAGGAAAAATCCAGCATGGTCTCAGGGCATTAAACGATAATACAAAATGCACAAACATATGCATTATGGGCATCCCAGAAGGAGAAGAGAAGGGAAAGGGAACAGAAAGAGTGTTGAAGGAAGTTATGGCTGAAAACTTCCCAACTCTATTGAGAGAGATGGATGTGCAGATCCAGGAAGCACAGTGCACCCCAAATACTATAAATCCCAACAGGTAAACTCCAAGACATATACTTGTCAAATTGTCCAATGCTCAAGACAAAGAGAAAATACTCAAGGCAGCAAGAGAAAAGAGAACCATCACATACAAGGGAAGCACAATAAGATTAAATGCTGATTTCTCAGCTGAAACCATGGACGCAAGAAGACAGTGGTATGAAATAGTCAAAACACTAAAAGAAAAAAACTTCCAGCCACGAAATCTCTATCCAGCAAAATTGGCATTCAAATATGATGGAGAGTTCAAAGTATTCACAGAAAAAAAAAATTAAGAGAGTATGTCAAGAAGAAACCAGCACTTCAAGAAATACTAAAGGAATCTCTACAAGTTGAAAGGAAAAAACAAATGAGAGAGAGTTGGAGGAGAGTTTAAAAACCACTGAAGGGAAGCGGCTGTAGCTCAATCAGTAGGGCTCCCGTTTACCATATGGGAGGTTCCAGGTTCGGTCCCCGGGGCCTCCTGGTGAAGGCAAGCCCGCCTGCATGGCGTGGTTAGCTGAACCAGTGAGCACAAGCAGCAAGGGGGGGATAAATGAATAAATAAATAAAAATCTTAAAACAGACAAACAAACAAACAAAAATCATAAAAAAATAGCTGAAAAGTCAAAAAGAGAAACAAAATAACATATGACACACATTAAACCAAAGAAAAAATGGCTGAAGTAAGAAATTCGTTAGGAGTAATAACACTGAATGTCAATGGATTAAATTCACCAATCAAAAGACACAGATTGGCAGAATGGATAAGAAAATATGATCCATCTATATGCTGTCTACAAGAAACCCACCTTTGACCCAGGGATACAAGGAGGCTGAAAGTGAATGGCTGGAAAACCATTTTACAAGCTAACAATAGCCAAAAAAGGGCAGGAGTAGCTATTCTAATATGAGACAAAATAGACTTTAAATGCAAAACTATTGGAAGAGACAAAGATGGACACTACATATTAGTAAAACGAGTAATCTCCAAGAAGAGAGAACAATCATCAACATGTACGCACCTAATCGAGGTGCCTCAAAATACGTGCGGCAAATTCTGGAAAAACTAAGAGGAGAAATAAATTCCTCTACAATTATATCAGGGGATTTCAACACACCACTATCATCATTAGACAGAACACCTGGGCAGAGAATCAATAAAGAAACTAAGGCACTCCACAATATATTAGAAGATTTGGACTTAATAGACATATACAGAACACTACACCCAAATACAGTGGGATTTACATTCTTCTCGAGTGCACATGGAACCTAATCCAAAATAGACCACATGCTAGGCCACAGAACAACACTCAATGAATTCAGAAAGATTGAGATTATAAAAAGTAATTTCGCTGACCACAACGGAATGAAGTTGGAAATCACTAAGGGCCAGAGAAACAGCTTAGGCAAAAGGATATGGAAGTGAAACAACACACTCTTAGACAAACAGTGGGTCAAAGAGGTAATTTCAAAAGAAATCAGTAACTACCTTGAAACTAATGAAAACGACAACACGACATATCAAAACCTATGGGATGCAGTGAAAGCAGTCTGAGAGGGAAGTTCATAGCCATAAATTCATATATAAAAAAAGAAGAAAGAGCTAAAATTGCAGACCTAACTGCACACTTGGAGGAATTGGAAAAACAACAACAAACTAAATCTAAAGGAAGTAGAAAGCAGGAAATAACAAAGATTAGAGCAGAACTAAATGAAATAGAGAATAAGAAAGCACTGGAAACAATAAACAAAACCAAAAGCTGGTTCTTTGAGAATATCAACAAAATTGACAAACCCTTAGCCAGACTAACAAAGAAAAAGAGAGAACAGATGCAAATACATAAAATAAGGAATGAGCAAGGTGATATCACTACTGACCCCACAGAAATAAAGAGTATCATAAGAGGATACTTTGAAAAATTATATGCCAACAAGAACAACAATTTAGAGGAAATGGACAAGTTTCTAGAAACCCACAAACAGCTGACATTGATGAAAGAAGAAATAGATGAACTCAACAGTCCAATTACAAGTAAAGACATAGTCTCAGTCATTAAAAACCTCCCAACTAAGAAGAGTCCAGGACCTGATGGCTTCACAGCTGAATTCTACCAAACATTCTGGAAAGAGCTAACACCAATTCTACTTAATCTCTTCCAAAAAATAGAAGTAGAAGGAATATTACCTACTCATTCTATGATGCCAATATTACCCTAATACCAAAACCAAATAAAGATACCACAAGAAAGGAAAATTACAGACCAATTTCTCTAATGAACCTAGATGCTAAAATCCTTAACAAAATACTTGCTAATCGCATTCAACAACATATCAAAAAGATTATGAACCATGACCAAGTGGGTTTCATCCCAGGTATGCAAGGATGGTTCAATATAAGTAAATCAATCAATGTAATACACCACATAAACAGACTGAAAGAAAAAAATCACATGATCATCTCTATAGATGCAGAAAAAGCATTCGACAAAATACAGCACTCTTTCCTCATAAAAACACTACAAAAGATAGGAATAGGTGGAAACTTTATGAAAATGATAAAGGGTATATATGAAAAACCCAAATCTAACATCATTTTCAATGGTGAAATCCTAAAAACCTTCCCTCTGAGATCGGGAACAAGACAAGGATGCCCACTTTCACCACTCCTATTTAACATTGTCTTAGAAGTACTTGCACGAGCACTGAGACAAGAAAAGAACATAAAAGGTATCCAGATTGGAAAAGAAGTAAAAATTTCATTATTTGCAGATGACATGATCCTATACATAGAAAGCCCTAAGAAATCGACAACAAGGCTTCTAGAACTTATAAAGGAGTTCAGTAATGTTGCAGGCTATAAGATCAATGCTCAAAAATCTGTAGCATATCTGTACACCAATAACCAGCAAACTGAGGAGGAAATCAGGAAAAAAATACCATTTACAGTAGTAAATAAAAGAATCAAATACCATGGAATAAATTTAACTAAAGATGTAAAGGACCTATATACAGAAAACTACACAACACTGTTAAAGGAAATCAAAGAAGACTTAAGTAAATGGAAAAATATTCCCTGTTCATGGATGGGAAGACTAAACATCATCAAGATGTCTATACTACCCAAACTAATCTACAGATTTAATGCAATCCCAATAAAGGTCAACGCTATATTTTTTAAGGAACTGGAAAAATTAACCACAAAATATATTTGGAGAGGCAAGAGGCCCCGAATTGCCAAAGATATATTGAAAAAGAAAAATGAAGATGGAGGTATCACATTACCTGACTTTAAAACATACTACAAAGCTACAGTGATCCAAAATGCGTGGTATTGGCACAAGGATAGACCTACTGACCAATGGGACCAAATTGAGAGTTCAGATATAGATCCTCACATATACAGTCAATTGATATTTGACAAAGCCACGAAGCCAACTCAGTTGGGAGGGTGTGGCCTCTTTAACAAGTGGTGCTTGGAGAATTGGATATCCATATCCAAAGGAATGAGAAAAGAATACCATCTCACAACTTATACGAAAATCAACTCAAGATGGATCAAAGAGCCAAAACCATATAAACCTTGGAAGATAATGTAGGGAAGCATCTACAGGACCTTGTAATAGGAAATGATTTCATGAACTTCACAGCCAAAGCACGAGCAGCAAGAGAAAAAATTGATAAATGGGATCTCCTCAAAATTTAAAACTTTTGCACCTCAAAGGATGTTATTAAGAAAATACAAAGGCAGCCTACCCAATGGGAAAAAATATTCGGCAGCGATAAATCTGATAGGAGCCTAATATCATGCATATATAAAGAAATCCTACACCTTGAAAATAAAAGGTCAAACAACCCTTTTAAAAAATGGGCAAGTGACCTGAAAAGACACTTCTCCAAGGACGAAATACAAATGGCTAAAAAGCACATGAAAAAATGCTCAACATCACTTGCTATCAGGGAAATGCAAATCAAAACTACAATGAGATACCATCTTACACCCATCAGAATGGCAGCTATTATAAAACAGGAGACACTAAATGTTGGAGAGGATGTGGAGGAATAGGAACCCTCATCCACTGCTGGTGGGACTGCGGTATGGTCCAGCCACAGTGGAGGACAGTTTGGCGGTTCCTCAGAAAACTAGCAATAGATCTTCCGTATGATCCAGCAATTCCACTGCTGGGTACATACCCAGAAGAACTGAAAACAAAAATACAAACAGATATATGCACACCAATGTTCATAGAGGCATTGTTCACCATTGCCAAAAGTTGGAATCAGCCCCGGTGCCCATCAACAGACGAATGGATAAGCAAAATGTGGTACATACATACAATGGAATATTACTCAGCTGTAAGAAGGAACAAAAGCAAACACATGGAATAACGTGGATGAATCTTGAAGACCTTATGTTGAGTGAAGCAAGCCAGGCACTGAAGGATGAACAGTATATGATCTCACTGATCTGAACTGAGGAAAGTGAGCAGTCTCTGAGAACCATTGTCTGAAAGATAGGTTAACAAAGGAGAGTAAGAGAAGAGCAGGCTTTTAACCATCACCCATATGGACATAATCTATGGTAAAGGGATAGAGTGTGGTTGCGTGTTGGGGGATGAGGCAGATGAGTGGTGGTGTTCCTGGATTTGGTGGTGCAGCATTCGTGGCTGGGTGGATTAGGAAGGGCAGGTTCAAATCCCCAGGGCATGTAACTGTGCATCTTGACATTCCATGGTTTGGGAGAGGGGGGTATCACGGGTCCTGGGGGGCTCTGGGGAAGGGAACAGTCAAGATCTAATGGGTTGTTTGGTGTTCATGGGGAAGGTTTTTCATTACCTTACTGTAGTGGACACAGGACATGGTAAATATCTTCAAAATTATTAAACTTTATCATCTAAATTGTAAACTATACTGTAAATCACTGACAATGTTTAGTTGCTATATTTTGCTATCTGTATAACAGTTATAACAATAGTAACAACCAAAAAAATGGGGTGGTTAATATGGGGTGGGGAAGGGGGGGTGGTTTGGTGTCTGGGTGTCTCCGGCACTCCGTGTGTGACTTTGCTGTGACCTAAAACTTCTTTGAAAATTAAATGAAAAATTGGGAGACAATGGGGATTGAGAGGAGGAAGGTGTTATGGCACACCAGACATCTCATAACACAGTGATAAAAGGCAGAAAGAAAAAAAAAAAGAAAAGAGAAAGGAAAAAAAATGATTGTATATATATATATTTTAAAGGCAATTCCTTTGCTTTTTTGCCCATTTTTTTAATGTCCCAATCCACTAATTATATTTTATTTTGTTTTGTTCTTTATTTGTTTTTTTTTCCTTCTCTTTTTTTTCCCCCTGAGTTTCCTTATGTTTGTCTCTTGCATGTAAGCTTATCACACTTGTTTCTTTTTCCTAGTAAGTGTATTTGATTATTTTATGGACTAAATGTTCATGGAGGATTTGGATCACAGAAGGGTTACAATGGATACTGCGGGGGATTATTGGTGGGGTGCCTGGGAGAGGGTTTCGTGTGGGTTGATTCATCAGAATATACATGAAAGATATACAAAATCATTCAAAGGATCGGGGGATGGGGCATGGTCACGATGGGTGGATAATCATACAATAAATGTGGGAATCTGAATTCCTAGCCTGGATAGCTCTGTCACAGTCTCCAAGGGAGCAGCAATAGTCCTCTGAGTGTAGGGACAGTGTCTGTCAAAATATGATGACCCACTGATGCGGTTTTTTTTATTGATGACTACCCTTGTGCTTCTTTGCTCTTGTAATGAGTCTTAGCCTGCAGTTGTGGGGTGCCTAAGGGTTGCCACCTGAAAGGCCTCCTTGTTGGTCAAATGTGGCCTCTCTCTAAGCCAAACTCAGCATATGATTGCATTACCTTCCCCCCTATGTGGGACATGACTCCCGGGGATAAGCCTCCCTGGCAACAAGGGATTAATACCAAGTGCCAACTGGCAACACAACTGGAAAAAGACCTTGAATAAAAGGGGGAAATGGTAAAGACAAATGAGTTCAAGTGGCTAAGAGACTTCAAAGCGAGTCGGGAGGTCATCCCAGAGGTAACTCTTACGCACCCCTCAGTAGGAGCTCATAGAACATCTAAATGCCTATCATCCCACACAGAGGGGTCCCTGAGAGCTCTGGAGACACCCAGGTCCTATATAAGGGGGGATAGCCCCAGAGACTGATGCCTTATCAGTGGACTCTATTTTGGAATCTTTGCTCCTGAGAGTGACAGAATTGGACTCAAATAAGTCCTCCCTGCACATGGTTCACCAGTCCCTTCTATTCAAACCTATATGTGATGCTGGAATTTTTAGATATACTTCCAGAGACTAAAGCCTCCGGCTTACCTATGTGCCAGGTGTGCATGAAATCTCGGTGGAGCTGCAACTCCTATCCTACAGCTCAATGGACTCATCCATGTCACCTGGTGAGGAGACAACGATGGGCAATGGCCAACCCAGGGAATGGAGAGGGTCTGCATCTGCAGGAAGGATCATCCCACCCACCATATCCATGGGATAGAAGCCCTCTCTCACTTGGAGTTGGAGTGGACATCACCATCCCAGTCCCCTCAGGATTGGGGGAAGAACTATGGACTAGAGTGGACTTGATGGTATCCTCTTGTTCACATATGGTGATTCTAGCAATGGAAGAAATTATAACAATGAGGTGGATCCAGTGGCCACTTGACACTTTTGCAGTAGGGATTGGATTAGCAGTTGAAATACAAGGGCTTCTTTGGGAGTTAGAGGTTGACCTGTGTACCGTTGTGGCAACAGATGTAGGCCATTTTAAATCAGCACACACTCAGAACTGAGGGTGAGAGAATGTAGTCTACAGTGTGAACTGTGGTCTATGGTTGGTGGCAAGGGTCCAGGATGTGTAAGTTCATTGAGGGTGGTGGGCCACACTTGTGGGAGATGTTTGTGTGGGATGAGGTGGGAGGTGTGGTAGGTGGGCAACATGGGAATCCCAGTGGCTTCCGTGTAATATTTTGGGTAATCTAAGCACCTCTTAAAATATATGTATATATATATATATAAATAACATTTTTGTAAGCAAATACACATATATGCATATAAAAAAAAGAAGTTGGAACTCAGGGGAAAATGGAAAGATTGTAATATAATGGGAGACAGAAGTACATGCCAGTGAATCACAAGAGTGTCATTATTCAGTAGCAAAGTACTAGAGATGTTAAGAAGAAAGCATATTCTTGCTTGTGCTTCAATTTTAGATTTCTGGCCTTTGAAATATGAGTGCCAATACATTCCCTGTTAAGCCAAAAAATAAATAAAAATAAAAAATAAATAAATAAAAATCTCATAGGTCTGAGATGGGTGTACCTGTTTGCCGTGGATTAGAGAAGGTCAGGTGGTCAACCCATTTCTCTGAGAGGGATGAACCTGTATGCCAAAAGTTAGGGAAGACCAGGTGGTCAACTCGTTGTTCTGAGAGGGTTGAACCTGTATGCCAAATTTAGGGGGAATGTTGTCTTCCCATCCCTGTTCAAGGAGGGCTTAGATTCTAACCCAAAATTTGGGTAAGGTGTGTCAATAACCCCAACACACTTGGAGGGTGAGGTCTGGAGCTTGTCAACACCAAGATTCTTTATGAGGGTGGATCCAAGAAAATGGACATTGGGCAAGCCTCTGGAAAGGATGGGACACCATGTGGCCCAAGGAGAAGAAACCATCCTCTTCAGAATGACTCTCAGACTTTGACATCGAATGGAGATGCCCTACAGGTTTACTGAACTGTAGAGGATCCAAAGTCATGTTTAACATCCCAATTTCTCCTTATGATAATGAAAATGGTTATTCTTTGTCTGTCCATTTGTGTATTGGAAGCAGTTAAATGGTTTTTGCAAGTTTCAGAGGTCTATAGTGGATAGGACTATATACCAAGGCAAACTGTATTTCTTTGAACTGATTATGATATCATTTTATACTTACATTGTTACTGACTTAAGGTTTTTTTAATATTGTAATATATTTTTGGAATTCAGAGGGTGCAGTGTGGCTGTTTGGCAGTTGGATTTAACTATGATTTCCAAAAATCTATATTAGGTTATGCTTGTAAACTGATCTGTTCATCTGGGCATGATGAAGTTATAATTGGGGCTTTGATTGAGCCACGTCAGAAGGGTGTTGAGCCCCATCCCTTTGTGAGTTGGGGAATCAAATATAAAAACAAGGCAAAGGACAGAGGGAGCAGTTTTTGATATTAGAGATTTGATGTTAGAGAGAAGGACTGGGGATACAGATAAGACATTCCCCTGGAGTTCACAGATGGCCTTGAGGAGAGAAGCAAAGCCTAGAGAGCTTAATAGTCTACAGCTTACATTGTGGAGGAACCTGAGGACCTAAGCCTGGAGAGAAATGCAGCCCCAGGAAGAGAGGAACCCAAGAAGCCTGAACCATGGCAAACATCAGCAGCTGTCTTGATCCAACACATGGCAATGGACTTTGATGAGGGAAGAAACTTATGTTTTGTGGCCTGGCATCTGTGGACTTCTACCCCAAATAATTACCCTTTATGAAAACCAAGCAATCTCTGGTATATTGCATTAGCAACATTTTGACTAACAAATAAAATATCACAACATATTTGCCATTGACTGTAAGTGAAAACAAGTGCATAGCACCTATTTAAATAAGTAAATTGCTTAGTTTTCCCAACTGAAGGAACCCCTGCATTCCAAGAGCATTATTTAAACCATGGATTTGTCATTGATTGCAAGTGAAAACAAGTGCATACCACCCAATGAAAAGGTAACGCTTTGTTTTCACAACTTGAAGAAACAACTTCATTCTCAGGGACTTAGGTAAAACCAACATATTGACATTGTAAGTGATAATAAATGCATTGCACCCAAATAAATATGTAATTTGCATAGCTTTCAAAACCAAAGAACCACCTACATCCAGAACATTAGGTAAAACCAGTGTTTTGGTATTTATTGTATGTGAAAACATATGAAATGCAGTCAATTAAACAAGGACTTGCTTGGTTTTCACAAGTGAATAATGACAGCATTAACATAATCTTATGCATCACCATTGATTTGACATTTAATGTAAGTGAAGAGAATTGTGCAGCAGGCAGTTAAGTTAGAAACTTGAATAGTTTTCCCAACTGAAGAACCACTAACATTCACAAAGCATTAGGGAAAACCAGTGTTGCTTCATTGATTGTGAGAACAAGTGCAAAGCAGGCAATTAAGGAAGTAACATGCCTCATTTTCACAACTGAAGAAACTCCTGCATTCAGAAGCATTAGGTAAAACTTCCATTTTGACATTGATTGTAAGTTAAGAGAACTGTGTCTCAGGAAATTAAATGAATAACTATCTTAGTTTTCAAAACTGCAGAAGCACTTACAGTCACAAAGTTAAAACCAGTGTTTTTTCATTGATTGTTAGTGAGAAGAAGTGAATAGTATTCTATTAAACAAGTATCTTGCTTAATTTTTGAAAGTTGAAGAACCTCATTCATTCACAGTGTGCTAGGTAAAACCAGGGTTTTGACATTGGTTGTAAGTGAAAACAAGTGCATAGCAGCAAATTAAACTACTTGCTTGGAATTCAAAACTGAAGAACCACATGCATTCACAGAGCATTAGGTAAAACCAGTGTTTTGACATTGACTAAGTGGAAACAAATGTGTAGCAGGCAATTAACCAAACAAATTCCTGAGTTTTCAAAACTGAAGAACCTCCTTCATTCACAGAGCATTAGGTCAAACAAGTGTTTTGATATTGAATGTAAGTTAAAACAAATGCATAGCAGCCAATTAAAGAAATAACTTCCTTAGTTTTCACAAATGAAGAATTACTGCATTCCCAGGATGTTAGGTAAAATCATTGTTTTGACATTAGTTGTAAGTTAAAACAAGTACATAGCAGTCAAATAAATAAGACTGAATAAAGAAGCTTAGTTTACATAACTGAAGAAAGTACTGCATTCACAGAATGTTAGGTATCTGTAACCATTTGGCATTTTGATGAAATTATGATTTCCAAAATTCTATATTAGATTATGCTTTTAAACTGATCTGTTCTTCTGGGCATGATGAAATTATAATTGGGGCTCTGATTGGGCCATGTCAGTAGGTCATTGAGCCCCACCCTTTGGTGGGTGGGGGAATCAAATATATAAGGCAAGGCAATACTTACCTGGCAGGGGAGATACCATGATCATATAGGTGGTTTTCCCAGGGTGAGTCTCATACATTGCCCTCCGGGTGTGCTTAACCCTGCGATTTCCCCAAATGCACAAAACTCGACTGCATAATTTGTGGTAGGAGGGGACTGTGTTTGTGCTTTTCCCTGTAAAAAATAAAATTAAAAAAATTTAAAGAAAAGGTAAAGGACATAGGGGGCAGTTTTTTGATGTTGGAGAAAAGGCCCCAGGAGAGAGACAAGCCATTCACTGAGAGTTCACAACTTGTTTTGTGGAGAGATGCAATACCTAGAGAGACTAATATTCTACAGCTGACCTTTTGGAAGAAACAGAGGAGCTAAGCCTGGAAAGAATTGCAGCCTCAGGAAGAGAGGAACCCTAGAACATTGAACTGTGGCAAACATCAGCATGTGTTTGTTCCAACACGTGACAATGGACTTTGTTGAGGGAAAACACTTATGTTTTATGGCCTGTGGACTGCTACCCCAAATAAACACCCTTTATAGAGAACAACCAATCTCTTGTATATTGCCTTATCACTCATCTGGCTAACTAATACAGTATCACAATTGATTTGCCATTGTCTGTAAGAGAAAACTAGTGTGTAGCACTCATTGAGGGAAGTAAATTGTGTAGTTTTCCCAACTGAAGTAACTACTGCATTCCAAGAGTGTTAGGAAAACCTTGGTATTGTCATTGATTGTATGTAGAAAAAAGTGCATAGCACCCAATGAAAAAGTAACTTGCTTAGTTTTCACAACTTGAAGAAACAGCTTCATTCTCAACATATTAGGTAACACCAGCATTTTGACATTTAAGTAAAAACAAGCACATAGCAACCAATTAAACCAGTAACTTGCTTAGTTTTCAAAACTAAAGAACCTATGGCATTCACAGAATATTAGGTAAAACCAGTGTTTTGACATTGATTGTAAGTGAAAACAAGGGTGATAGCAGCCAAATGAAGAAGTAATTTGCTTAGTTTTCAAAACTGGAGAACCTCCTAAAATCACAGAGTGTTAGGTAAAACCAGTGTTTTGATATTTATTGTATGTGAAAACAAGTGCAATGCAGTTAATTAAAAAAGGACTTGCTTGGTTTTCACAAGTGAAAAATGACAGCATTAACAGGACCTTATGTATCTCCACTGTTTTGACACTGATTTTAAGTGATATGAAGTGTGAAGCAGGCAATTAAACGAGTAACTTGCTTAATTTTTGAAACTGAGAAAACACATTCACAAATCATTAGGGAAAACCAATGATTTTTCATGGATTGTAAGTGAGAACAAGTGCAAAGCAGCAAAATAAGGAGGCAACGTGACTAGTTTTCACAGTTGAAGAAACTCCTTCATTTTACAAAGAGTTAGGTAAAACCACCATTTTGACATTGATTGTAAGTAAAAACAATTGAATATTTGATTATTAAACAAGAATGTTCCTTAATTTTTGACAACTGAAGAATCTCTTTCATTCATAGAGCATTAGTTATAACCGGGGTTTTAACATTGGTTGTAAGCGAAAAGAAGTGCATAGCACCAAAGGGAAAAGTAACTAATTGTTTTCACGTATGCAGAAACTTCACATTCACAAGTATTAGGCAAAACCAGCATTTTGACATTTATTGTAAGTGAAAAGAAGTGTGTAACAGCCAATTGTACAAGCAAATTGCTTAGTTTTCAAAACTGAAAGACTTCCTGCATTCATAGACCATTAGGTAAAATGACTGTTTTGGCATTGATTGTAAGAGAGAATAAATACCAGCAAAAAACATAAGTAACTTGTTTAGAATTTAAAACAGAATAACCTACTGCATTCACAGAGCATTAGGTAAAACCAGTCCTTTCACTTTGATTGTAAGTGAAAAGAAGTGTGCATTAGTCAGTTAAATGAAAAACTTGAATAGTTTTCCAAACAGAAGGACAACTTACATTCATATAGCATTAGGTAAAACCAGTGTCATTTCATTGATTGAGAGAACAAGTGCAAATCAGCCACTTAAGGAAGTAATGTATCTAGTTTTCACGACTGCAGAAACTCCTGCATATACAGAAGGTTAGATAAAGCCACCATTTTGACATTGATTGTAAGTGAAAACAAGGGAATAGTATCCTATTAAACAAGTACCTTCCTTAATTTTTGAAAACTGAAGAATCTTCATTCAAGGAGCATTAGGTAAAACCAGGGTTTTGACATTGGTTGAAAGTGAAAACAAATGCATAACACACAATGAAAAAGTAACTTGCTTAGTTTTTACAGATTGAAAATACAACTGCATTCTCAGCATATTAGGTAAAACCCACATGTTGATATTGTAAGTGAAAAGAAAGGCATAGCATCCTATTAAACAAGTAATTTGCTTAATTTTCAAAATTGAAAACCTCCTTCATTCACAGAGTATTAGGTCAAACAAGTGCTTTGATATTACATGTAAGTAAAAACATATGTTTACCATATGGGAGGCCCCAGGTTCGGTTCCCGGGGCCTCCTGGTGAAGGCAAGCCTGCCTGCACAAGCAGCAAGGGGGAGATAAATGAATAAATAAATAAAATCTTTAAAAAAAAGTAACTTGCTTAGTTTTTACAGATTGAAAATACATCTGCATTCTCAGCATATTAGGGAAAACCAGCATGTTGATATTGTAAGTGAATAGAAAGGCATCGCACCCAATTAAACAAGTAACTTTCTTAGTTTTCAAAATGAAGAAGGTACTGCATTCATAGGGCCTTAGGAAAATCCATGTTTTTGAATTGATTTTAAGTAAGAACATGTACCAGCAAACAACACAAATAATTGCTTAGAATTCAAAATAGAATAGCCTACTGCATTCACAGAGTATTAGGTAAAGCTGGTGCTTTGATATTGATTGTAAGTGAAAAGAAATGTCAGCAGGCAATTAAATGAGTAACTTGCATACTTTTCCAACCTGAAGAACCAATTACATTCACAAATCACTAGATTATACCAAAGTTATTTATTTATTGTGAGAAAAATTGCATAGCTCCCAATTAAGAAAGTAATGTGCCTTTTCACAATTGAAGAAACACCTACATTCACAGAGCATTGGGGAAAACCACAATTTTGTCATTGATCATAAGTGAAAATAAGTGTTTAGCAGGCAATTAAAAGAGTAACTTGATTCGTTTTCAAAATTGAGGAACCACTTATATTCACAAAGGTAAAACCAGTATTTTTTCATTGACTGTGAGAAGTGAATAGTATCCTATTCACTTCTTCTCATTTTGGCATTGTAAATAAAACATATATAATGACATGACAGCATATTGACATTGTAAATGAAAACAAGTACATAGCAGCCAATTAAGCAATTAACTTGTTTTGTTTTCAAAAGTGAAGAACCAACTGCATTCACAGAGCATTAGGTAAAGACAGTGTTTTCACAATGATTGTAAGTGAAAACATGTGGCATAGCAGCCAAATAAAGAAGTAACTTGCTTAGTTTTCAAAACTGAAGAATCTTCCAAATTCACAGAGCATTAGGTAAAAGTAGTGTTTTGGTATTTATTGTATGTGAAAACAAGTGCATAGCTTCCTATTAAACAAGGACTTGCTTCATTTTCACAAGTGAAGAAATGACTGCAATTAGAATCTTATGTATCACTAATGCTTTGACATTGTAGTGAAATGAAATGTGAAGCAGGCAATTAAATAAGTTGCTTAGTTTTCAAAACTGAAGAACCAATTACATGCACAAAGTGTTAGTTAAAATCAGTGTTTTATCATTGATTGTAAGTGAGAACAATTGCAAGATAGCCATTAAGGAAGTAACGTGCCTATTTTTCACAACTGAAGAAACTTCTGAATTTACAGAGGTTTAGGAAAAGCCACCATTTTGACATTGATCGTAAGTGAAAACAAGTGAATAGTATACTATTAAACAAGTAACTTCCTTAATTTTTGAAACCTGAAGAACCTCCTTCATTCACAGAGTGTTAGGTAAAACCAGGGTTTTGACATTGCTTGTAAGTGTAAACAAGTGCATAACACCAAATGAAAAAGTAATTTGCCTAGCTTTCAAAACTGAAGAAACTACTGCATTCACAACTATTAAGTAAAAGTAGCATTGATTTTAAGTGAAAACCAGAATTGATTGTAAGTGAAAGCAAGTATGTAACAAACAATTATACAAGTAGCTTGCTTAGTTTTCTAAACTGAAGGGCCTCCTGAATTCATAAAGCATTAGGTAAAATCACTGATTTCTCATTGATTGTAAGTGAGAACAACTAACAGTAAATAACACAACTTGCTTAGAATTCAAAACAGAATAAACTACTACATTCACAGAGTGTTAGGTAAAACCTGTGCTTTGACATTGATTGTAAGTGAAAAGAAGTGTGCAAATAAATGAGTAACTTGCATAGTTTTACAAACTGAAAAACCACCTACATTTACAAAGCATTAAGTAAAACCAGTGATTTTTCATTGAATGTGAGAAGTACAAAGCAGCCAATTAAGGAAGTAATGTGTCTAGTTTTCACAACTGAAGAAAGTTCTACATTCACAGAGCTGTAGGTAAAACCACCATTTTGATATTGATTGTAAGTGAAAATAAGTGTGTAGCAGGAAATTAAATGAGTAACTTGCTTAGTTTTCAAATCTGAAGAATCTCATGCATTCACAAAGCATTATGTAAAACCAGTATTTTGACATTGACCGTAAGTGAAAACAAGTGGCATAGCAGCCAAATAAGAAGTAATTTGCATAGTTTTCAAAACTGGAGTTCCTCCTACATTTATAGAGAATTTGGTAAAACCAGTATTTTCATATTTATTGTTTGTTAAAACATGTGCATAGCAGGTAATTTAACAAAAAATTCCTTGGTTTACACAAGTGAAAAAATGACAGAATTTTATGTATCACTTCTGCTTTGACAATGATTGTAAGTGAAAAGAAGTGTGAAGCAGGCAATTAAATGATAACTTGCTTACTTTTTAAAAGTGAAGAACCACCTACATTCACAAAGTGTTGGGTAAAACCAGTGTTTTTCCTTGATGGTAAGTGAGGACAAGTGCAAAGCAGGCAATTAAGGAAGAAACATGCCTTGTTTTCCCAACTGAAAAAACTCCTGCATTTACAGAGGGTTAAGTGAAACCACAATTTTGACATTGATTGTAAGTGAAAACTAATGAAGAGTATCCAAATAAACAAGTACCTTGCCTAATTTTTAAAATCTGAAGAATCTCCTTCATTCACAGAGTGTTAGGTAAAAGCAGGGTTTTGACAATTGTTGTAAGGGAAAACCAGTGCATAGCACCAAATGAAAAAGGAACTTACTTTGTTTTCACAAATGAAGAAACTACTTCATTCACAAGTAGGTAAAACCAGTATTTTGACATTGACTGTAAGTGAAAATAAGTATGTGACAGATAATTATACAAGTAACTTGCTTAGTTTACCAAACTGAGGACCTCTTGCTTTCATAGACCATTAGGTAAAACCACTGTATTGGCATTTATTGTAAGTGACAATAAATACAAGGAAATAACAAAAGTAACTTTCTTACAGTTCAAAACAGAGTAACCTACTGCATTCACAAATCATTAGGCAAAACCAGAGCTTTGACATTGATTTAAAGTAAAAAGTATTAAATGAATAATGTGCATAGTTTTCCAACCTGAAGAACCACTTACATTCACAAGCATTAGGTAATACTAGTGTTTTTCAATTTTTTGTGAGAACAAGTATCATAGCAGCCAAATAAAGAGGTAACATGCCTAGTTTTCAAAACTGAAGGACCTCCTAAATTCAGTGTTAGGTAAAACCAGTGTTTTGATATTTATTGTATGTGAAAACAAGTGCATAGCAGCCAATTAAACAAGGAGTTGTTTGGTTTTCACAAGGGAAGAAATGACAGCATTTGCAGAATCATATGTATCACCACTGCTTTGACATTCCTTGTGAGTGAAAAGAAGGGTGAAGAAGGCAATTAAAGGAGTCTGTTGCTTAATTTTCAAAATTGAAGAACTACTTACATTTACAGAGCATTAGGTAAAACCAGGTTTTTTTTTTTAATTGATAGTAAGTGAGAAGAAATGAATAGTATCCTATTAAACAAGTACCTTGATTAATTTTGAAAATTGAAGAACTTCCTCCATTCTCTCAGTGTTTGGTAAACCTGAGTTTTGACATTTTGTGTAAGTGAAATAAAGTACATAGCACCAAATGAAAAAGTAACTTGCTTAGTATTCACAACTCAAGAAAGGACTGCATTCACAAGTATTGGGTAAAACCAGCATTATGACATTGATTGTAAGTAAAAACTACTGTGTAACATCCAATTACACAAGTAACTTGTTTAGTTTTCAAAGCTGAAGGAACTCCTGCATTCATAGAGTGTTAGGCAAAACCTCTGTTTTGGTATTGATTGTAAGTGAGAATAAATACAAGTAAATAACTCAAGTAACTTACTTAGAACTCAAAACAGAATAACTTACTGAATTCATAGAGCATTAGGTAAAATTAGTGCTTTGATATTGGTTGTAATTGAAAAGAAAAGTGCAGCTGGCAGTTAAATGAGTAACTTGCATCATTTTTCAAACTGAATAACCACTTACATCCACAGGATTTGGTAAAACCAGTGTTTTTTCATTGATTGTGAGAACAAGTGCTAAGCAGCCAATTAAAGAACTAACATGCCTAGTTTTCACAACTGAAGAAACTCTTTCATTCACAGAGCACTAGGTAAAACCACCATTTTGACATTGATTGTAAGTGAAAATTAGTGTGTAGCAGGCAATTACATGAGTCATTTGCTTAGTTTTCAAAATTGAGGAAACACTTACTTTCACAGATGTAAAACCTGTGATTTTCCTTGATTGTAAGCTAGAAGTATATAGTATTCTATTAAACAAGTGCCTTGCTTAATTTTTGTAAATTTAAGAATCTCCATCAATTACAAAGTGTTAGGTAAAACAAGGGTTTTAACATTGGTTGTGAGTGAAGAGTGCATAGCAGTAATTGAACTACATGCTTGGAATTCAAAACTGAAGTACCTCATGCATTCATAGGGTATTAAATAAAACCAGTGTTTTGAAATTTATTGTAAGTGAAAACAAGTGTGTAGCAGGCAATTGAAAATCAACTTGCTTTGTTTTCAAAACTGAAGAACCTCCTTCATTCACAGAGCATTAGGTCAAAGAATTGTTTTGGTATTGAATGTAAGTGAAAAGAAGTGCATAGCAGCTGAGTAAAGAAAAACTTCCTTAGTTTCCACAAATGAAGAAACTACTGCATTCCCAGAACATTAGGTAAAACAATGGTTTTGACATTTGTTGTAAGTTAAAACAAGTGCATAGCAGCCAATTAATGAAGTAACGTGCTTAGTTTTTACAAATGAAGTAAGTACTTCATTCACAGAGTGTTAGGTATCACAACTCATTTGCCATTTACTCTAAGTGAAAACAAGTGCATAACATTCATTGAAACAGGTAATATGCTTAGTTTTCCCAAATGAAGAAACCAGTGCATTCCAAGAGTGTTATGTAAACCAGTGTTTTGTCATTAATTGTAAGGGAAAACAAGTTCATAGCACCAATGAAAAAGAAACTTGCTTAGTTTCCACAACTTGAAAAAACAACTGCATTCTCAATGTATTATGTAAAACCAGCATATTGTTATTGTAAGTGAAAAACAAGTGCCATAGCAGACAAATAAAGAAGTAATTTTCTTAGTTTACAAAACTGAAAAACACCATACATTAACAGACCATTAGGTTCAGCAGTGTTTTGATATGTATCGTATGTGAAAAAAAGTGCAAAGCAGCCATGAAACAAGGACTTGCTTGGTATTCAAAAATTAAGAAATGACCACATTCACAGAATCTAATGTAGCATCATTGCTTTGACATTGATTATAAGTTAAAAGAAGTGTGAAGTAGGCAATTAAATGAGCAATTGCTTATATTTCAAAAATGAAGGAAAACTTACATTCACAAAGCATTAGCTAAAACCAGTGTTATTTAATTTATTGTAAGTGAGAACAAGTGCAAAGCAGCCAATTAAGGAAGTAACATGACTATTTTCACAACTGAACAAACTACCGTACTCACAGTTTTAGGTATCACAACTGAATTGCTATTGGCTGTAAGTGAAAACAAGAGTGTAGCATGCATTTAAAGAAGCAAATTCCTTAATTTTCCCAACTGAAAAAACTACTTCATTCCAAGAACTTTAGGGAAACCATTATTTTGTAATTGACTGTAAGTGAAAACAAGTACATAGCACCCAAAGAAAAAGGAACTTCTTTAGTTTTCACAACTTGAAGAAACAACTGCATTCTCATCATATTAGGTAAAGCCAGCATATTGATATTGTAAATGAAAACATTTGTATAGCAGCCAATTAATCAAGCAACTAGCTTGTTTTCAAAATTGAAGAACATACTGCATTCACAGCACATTAGGTAAAACCAGCATTTTGGTATTGATTGTAAGTTAAAGCAAGTGCATAAAAACCACTTATACAAGTAAGCTGCTTAGTTTTCAAAAGAGAAGGACCTCCTGCCTTCGTAGAGCATTAGGTAGAATCACTGTTTTGGCATTGATTGTAAGTGCAAATAAAAACCAGCAAATAACAGAAGTAATTGGCTTAGAATACAAACCAGAATAACCTACTGCATTCACAGATTATTAGGTAAAACCAGAGCTTTGACATTGATTGTAAGTGAAAAGAAGTGTGCAGCAGGCAATTAAATAGTAACTTCCATACATTTCCAAACTGAAAATCACTTACATTCACAAAGCGTTAGGTAAAACCAGTGTTTTTATATTTATTGTATGTGAAAAACAAGTGCACAGCAGCCAAGTAAACAAGGATCACTTGGTTTTCATGAGTGAAGGAGTGACTGCATTCACAGCATCTTGTGTCCCACTGCTTTGAATTGATTATAAGTAAAAGAAGTCCAGTGCAGGCAAATAAATGAGTAACTTGCTTAGTTTTCAAAATTGAAGAACTACTTAAAACCAAAAATCATTTTGGAAAACAAGTGTTTTTTCATTGATTGTGAGAAGAAGTCACAAGTATCCTCTTACACAAGTACCTTGCTTTATTTTTGAAAATTGAAGAAACTCATTCATTCACAGTGTTAGGTAAAACCAGACTTTAACATTGGTTGTAAGTTTTAAACTGTGCATAACAGCCTATTAAAGAAATAACATGCTTAGTTTTCAAAACTGAAGCAATTACTGCATTCACAGAGTGTTAGGTATCACAAATGATTTCCCATTGACTGTAAGTGAAAACAAGTGCATAGCAGTCATGTAAAGAAGTAAATTGCTTAGTTTTCCCAACTGAACAAACTACTACATTCTAAGAGCGTTAGGTAAACCATTGTTTTGTCATTGATTGTAAGTGAACACAAGTGCACAGTACCCAATCAAAAAGTAACTTACTTAGTTTCAACAACTTGGAGAAACAACTGCATTCTCAGCGTATAAGTTAAACAAGCATATTGACATTGTAAGTGAAAACAAGTGCATAGCAACCAATTAAACAAATAACTTGCTTAGTTTTCCAAAGAGAAGAACGTACTGCATTCACAGAGCATTACGTAAAACCAGTGTTTAGACATTGATTGTAAGTGAAAACAGGTGCCTTAGCTACCATATAAAGAAGTAATTTGCTTAGTTTTCAAAACTGAATAACCACTCACAATCACAAAGCAATATGGAAAACCAGTGTTTTTTCATTGATTGTGAGAAAAAGTGAATAGTATCCTATTAAACAAGTAACTTTCTTAATTTTTGAAAATTGAAGAACCTCCTTTAATCACAGTGTTAAGTAAAACCAGGGTTTTGACATTGGTTGTCAGTGAGAACAAGTGCAAAGCAGACAACTAAGGAAGTAATGTGCTTAGTTTTCACAACTGAAGAAACATCTGCATTTACAGAGCTTTAAGTAAAACAACCATTTTGACATTGATTGTAAGTGAAAAGAAGTGTGCAGCAGGCAATTAAATGAGTAACTTTTATAGGTTTCCAAACTGAAGAACCACTTACATTCCCAAAGTGTTAGGTAAAAAATGCTTTTTTTCATTGAGTTTGAAAACAAGTACAAAGTTGCCAATTAAGGAAGTAATGTGCCTAGTTTTCAAAATGGAATAAACTCCAGCATTCCCAGAGTGTTAGGCAAAACCAACATTTTGCCACTGATTGTATGTGAAAAGAAGTTTGTTGCATGCAATTAAACAAGCAACTTGCTTAGTTTTAAAAACTAAAGAACTTTCTTCATTCACAGAGCAATAGGTCAAACAAATGTTGTGATATAGAATGTAAGTAAAAACAAGTGTGTAGCAGCCAATAAAAGAAATAACTTCCTTAGTTTCCACAAATGAAGAAAGTACTGCATTCACAAAGTTTAGGTAAAACCATGGTTTTGACATTGGTTGTAAGTTAAAACAAGTGCATCACAGCCAATTAAAGAAATAACATGCTTAGTTTTCACAACAGAAGAATATACTGCATTCACAGAGTCTTAGGTATCACAAATGATTTGCCATTGAATGTCAATGAAAACAAGTGTGAAACAGTCATTTTAAAAAATAAATTGCTTAGTTTTCCCAACTGAAAAAATTGCTGCATTCCAAGAGTGTTAGGTAAACCATTGTTTTATCATTAATTGTATGCAAAAAGAAGTGCATAGCACCTTATGAAAAAGTAACTTGTTTAGTTTTCAAAATTTGAGGAAACAACTGCATTATCAGTATATAAGGAAAAACCAGTCTATGGACATTTTGAACAGGAACAAGTGCATTACAGCCCATTAAACAAGTTTCTTGCTTAGTTTTCAAAACTGAAGTATGTACTGCATTCACAGAGCATTAGATAAAACCAGTGTTTTGACATGGATTGTAAGTGAAAACAAGTGCCATAGCAGCCAAATAAAGAAGTAATTTGCTTAGTTTTCAAAATTGAAGAACCACTTACATTCACAGAGCGGTAGGTTAAACCACTGTTTTGATATGTATTGTATGTGAAAACAAGTGCCTAGCCTCCAATTAAACAAGGACTTGTTTGGTTTTCACAAGTGAAGAAATGACTGCATTCACCGAATCTTAAATATCACCACTGCTTTGACATCAATTTTAAGTGAAAAGAAATGTGAAGCAGGCGATTATATGAGTAACTTGCTTAGTTTTCAAATCTGAAGAACCACTTACATTCACAAACTTTAGGTAAAACCAGTGTTTTTTCATGATTGTGAGAAGTGAATCATACCTTAAAAACAAGTACCTTGCTTGAATTTTAAAAATTGAAGAATCTCCTTCATTCACAGTGTGTTAGGTAAAACAAGGGTTTTGATATTGATTGCAATTTAAAACAAGTGCATAGCAGCAAATTAATTTACTTGCTTGGAATTGAAGACTGAATAACTTCATGCATTCATGGAGTATTACATAAAACCACTGTCTTGACATTGATTGTAAGTGAAAACAAGTGTGTAGGAGGCAATTTCACAAGCATGATGCTTCTTTTCAAAACTGAAGAACCTCCTTTGATTCACAGATCTTTATGTCAAACAAGTGTTTCATACTGAATGTAATTGAAAACAAGTGCATAGTTTCTAATTATAGAAATAACTTCCTTAGTTTTCAAAAATGAAGAAACTACGGCAATCCCAGAATGTTCGGTAAAACCATGGCTTAGACATTGGCTGTAATTTAAAACAAGTGCATAGCAGTCAATTAAAAAAGTAAGGTACTTATTTTTCATAATGGGAGAAACTACTGCATTCACAGAGTATTAGGTATCACAGCTGATTTGCCATTGACTGTAATGGAAAACAAGTGCATAGCATTCATTAAAAGAGGTAAATTGCTTAGTTTTCCCAACTGAAGAAACTACTGATTTCCACGAGTGTTAGGTAAACCATTATTTTGTCATTGACTATAAATGAAAACAAGTGGGTCACAGGCATTTAAAGAAGTAATTTCTTAGTTTACCCAATTGAAGAAACTACTGCATTCACTGTCTATTATGTAAAATCAGCATATTGACATTGTAAGTGAAAACAAGTACATGGCAGCCAATTAACAAGTAATTTGCTTGGATTTCAAAACTGAAGAACCTTCTGCATTCACAGAGCATTAGGTAAAACCAGCATATTGACATTTTAAGTGAAAACAAGTGCATAGCAGACAATGAAAAAAGTAATTTGCTTAGTTTTCAAAACTGAAGAATGACCTAATATCACAGAGTTAGGTAAAGCCTGTGTTTAATATTTATTTTATATGAAACAAGTACATAGCAGCCAATTAAACAAGGACTTGCTTGGTTTTCACAAGAGAACAAATGACTTCTTTCACAGAAACTTTTGTATCACTACTGCTTTGACATTGATCTCAAGAGAAAAGAAGTGTGAAACATGCAATTAAACAAGAACCCTGCTTAGTTTTCAAAACTGAAGAACCACTTACATTCACAAAAAACAGTGATTTTTCATTAATTGTGAGAAGAAGTTAATTGTATCCTATTAAACAAATATTTTTTTTCATTTTTAAAAATTGAAGGACCACCTTCATTCAAAGTGTTAGATAAAAGCAGGCTTTTGACACTGTTTGTAACAGAAAACAAGTGCATAGCAGCAAATTAAACTACTTGCTTTGAATTCAAACCTGAAAAACGTCATGCATGCACAGAGCATTAAGTCAAACAATGGTTTTGATATTGAATGTAAGTGAAAATTAATGCATAGTAGCCAATTAAAGAAATAATTTCCATAGATTTCACAAATTAAGAAACTATTGGATTTCCAGATTGATAGGTAAAAACATGGTTTTGACATTGGTTGGAAGTTAGAATAAGTGAATAGCAGCCAATTAAAGAAGTAACATTCTTAGTTTTCACAACTGAAGAAACAACTACCTTCACAGAGTTTAGGTAACACAACTGATTTGACATTGATTGTAAGTGAAAACAAGTGTTTAGCATTCATTTAATGAAGAAATTTGCTTAGTTTTCCCAACTGAAGAAACTACTGCATTCCAAGTGTTTTAGGTAGTCCATTGTTTTGTCATTGTTTGTAAGTGAAAACAAATGTATAGCACAGAATTAAAATGTAACTTGCATACTTTTCACAACTTGAAGAAACACTTGTATTTTCTGTGTACTATGTAATATCAGCATATTTACATTGTAAGTGAAAACAAGTGCAATGCAGCCAATTAAGGAAGTAACATGCCTCATTTTTACAAGTGAATGAACTCTTGCATTACCTAGGATTAGGTAAAACCACCATTTTGACATTGAATGTAAGTGAAAACTAGTGAATAGAATCCTATTAAACAAGTACTTTCCTTAATTTTTGAAAACTGAAGAACCTCCTTCATTCACAGAGCTTAAGGTAAACCTAGGGATTTGTCATTGGTTGTAAGTTAAAACAAGTGCATAGCACTAAATGAAAAAGTAACTTGCTTAGTTTTAACAAGTGAGGAAATTACTGCATTCACAAGTATTAAGTAAATCCAGCATTTTGACATTAATTGTAAGTGAATACAAGTGTGTAACAGAAAATTATACAAGTAAGTTGCTTATTTTTCAAAACAGAATGATCTGCATTCATAGAGCATTAGGTAAAACCACTGTTTTGGCATTGAGTGTAAGTGAGAATAAATACCAGAAAATACCAGAAGTAACTTTCTTAGAAATGTATATATTTATTCATCTGTGTTTACTTTTTAGTTTTTAATTGTTTATGTTTTCAATTATTAAATGTACAAAATAAAGTTAAAAAAAGAGCAAGAAAAAAAAAACAGAATAGCCTACTGCTTTCACAAAGTATTAGGTAAAACCAGTGCTTTGACATTGATTGTAAGTGAAAAGAAGTGTGTAGCAGGCAATCAAATGAGCAACGTTCATAGTTTTCCAAACTGAACAACCACTTACATTCACAAAGCATAAGGTAAAACCAGTACTTTTTCATTGTGAGAACAACTGCAAAGCAGCCAATTAAGGAAGTAAGGTGCAAAGTTTTCACAACAGAATAAACTGCATTCACAGAGTGTTACATAAAACCACCATTTTGACATTAATTGTAAGTGAAAAGAAGTGTATAGCAGGCAATTAAATGAATAATCTGCTTAGTTTTCAGAACTAAAGAACCACTTACTTTCACAAATGTTAGGTAAAACCAGGGTTTTCATTGGTTGTGAGAAAAAGTGAATAACACCCTTTAAACAAGTACCTTGTTCAATTTTTGAAAATTGAATAACCTCTTTCTTTCACAGAGTGTTAGGCAAATCCAGGGTTGGACATTGGTTTTAAGTGAAAACAAGTGCATAGCAGCAAATTAAATAAATTGCTTGAAATTCAAAACTGAAGAACAGCCTGAATTCACAGAGCATTAGGTACAACCAGTGTTTTGACATTGATTGTAAGTGAAAACATGTGTGTAGCAGGCATTTAAACAAGCAACTTGATTAGTTTTGTAAACTGAAGAACCTTCTTCATTCACAGTGTTTTTAATCAAGTGTTTTCATATAGAATGTAAGTGAAAACAAGATCGCAGCAGCCAATTAAAAAAACAACTTCCTTTGTTTTAACAAATGAACAAACTACTACATTCCCAGAACATGAGTTAAAACCATGGTTTTTACATTGGTTATAAGTTAAAACTACTGCATAGCAGCCAATTAAAGAAGTAACATGCTTAATTTTCACAACTGAAGAACTACTGCATTCACAGTGTGTTAGGTATCACAATTGATTTGCCATTGAGTGTAAGTGAAAACAAGTGCATAGCATCCATTTAAGAGGTAAAATTCTTAGTCTTCCTGCTGAAGAAACCACTGCATTCCAAGAGCATTTTGAAAATCATTGTTTTGTCATTGATTGTAAGTGAAAACAAGTGCAGACCACCAATGAAAAAGAAACTTGCTTAGTTTTAACAACATGAAGAAACTATGGATTCTTAACATATTAGGTAAAATCAGCATATTGTTATTGTAAGTGAAAGTAAGTGCCATAGCAGACAAATAAATAAGTAATTTGCTTAGTTTTCAAAACTGAAGAACATCATACCTTAATTGAGCAATAGATAAACCAGTGATTTGATATTTAATGTATGTGAAAACAAGTGCACAGCACCCAATGAAACATAACTTTCTTGGTTTTCACAACTTGAAGAAACAACTGCATTCTCAGTGATTAGGAAAAACCAGCATATTGACATTGTAAGTGAAAAATGAGTGTATAGCAGCCTATTAAACCTGTAACTTCTATAGGTTTCAAAACTGAAGAATGTACTGCACTCATAGAGCATTAGGTAAAACAAGTGTTTCGACATTGTTAGTGAAACCACGTGCCATAGAATCCAAAAAAAGTGCATAGTGGCCAATTACACAGGAACCTGTTTGGTTTTCACAATTGAAGAAATGACTTCATTCACAGAATCTTATGTATCACCACTGCTTTGACATTGACTATATGTGAAAAGGAGTGTGGAGCAGGCAATTAAATGAGTAACCTGCTTAGTTTCCAATCTGAAGAGCCACTTACATTCACAATTTTAAAACCAGTGTTTTTCATTGATTGTAAGTGAGAAGAAGGGAACAGTATCCTAGTAAACAAGTACCTTGCATAATTTTTGAAAATTGTGGAACCTCCATTCACAGACATTGGCTAAAACCAGGGTTTTGACATTGGTTGTAAGTGAAAACAAGTTAATAGCACCAAATGAAAAAGTAACTTGCTTAGTTTTCAAACAGAAGTAGCTACTGCATTCACAAGTAATAGATAAAATGAGCATTTTGACATTGTTTGTAAATGAAAACATGTGCGTAACAGGCAATTATACAAGAAATGATTAGTTTTCAAAACTGAAGGACCTCCTTCATTCATAGAACATTAGGTAAAACCACTGTTTTGGCATTGGTTGTAATTGAGAATAAATACCAGCAAATAACACAAGTAACTATCTTAGAATTCAAAACAGAATAACCTACTGTGTTCACAGAGCATTAGGTAAAATCAGTGTTTTTTCATTGATTGTGAGAACATGTACAAAGCAGTCAATTAAGGAAATAATGTGCTTATTTTCACAACTGAAGAAATTCCTGCATTCACAGAACATGAGGTAAAACCACCATTTTCACATTGATTGTAAGTGAAAAGAATTGTGATGCAGGCAATTAAATGAGTAACTTGCTTAGTTTTCAAAATTGAAGAACCACTTACTTTCACAAAGTGTTAGGCAAAACCTGTGCTTTTTCATTGATTGTATGTGAGAAGAAGTGAACAGTATTCTATTAAACAAGTACCTTGTTTAATTTTTGAAAATTGAAGAACCTCCTTCATTCACAGAGTGTTAGGTAAAACCAGGGTTTTGACATTGGTTTTAAGTGAAAACTAGTGCATAACTGCCAATAAAACTGCTTGCTTTGAACATCATTGTTTTGTCATTGATTGTAAGTGAAAACAAGTTCAATCCTGAAGAACCTTGTGCATATAGAAAATATTTGTTGAATAAATCAATGTTTTTTAAAGACACAGTACAGTTTATAAAACACTTTATATAGTTTAGTTTGATCTGGCAGAGCAAGGAAGAGCAATCATTCTCACCCCAGCACCACACTTCTTTTTTTTAAACAAATCAATTTTATTCATATATATTTATAAAGCAGAAATCCAACCAAAATGTGCAATCAATGATATTGGATATAATCACATAGTTGTGTATTCATCATTTCAATCATTTTAAAAGCATTTTCATTATTCCAATGTAATAATAATAAAAAACTAAAAACAAAACAACAAACAAAACTCATCACTTCTCAATCTTTCCATGCTTCCCCTGCTGTACATAGCTGTTATTCTGTTTCCTTCTGTCTAGTTTATTTGTGTTTATATTTTGTCAAAACTGTCTTATATATGAAATATCACCCATATTTGTATTTTACATGAGACTTTACTGTGTCATACAGTCCCATGTTACATATTTTAGCTTTCCTTCTGGTAACATACATGTCCTTATAGTGTCCCCTTCAAACACTGTCATACCCATATGCTTTGCTAATCCCAAACACAATGATAGGCTCTCACCATTTCCATTCATTTCCAAAAATTAACCCTTTCTAACCAATATTGCACTGACTAACCCTCAGCTTTCCATTCTCTACCCTCATTCTATTGTCTGGTGACCTATATTCTAGTTATTAATTCCATGAATTTACATAACATGTTTAGTTCATAATAGCATACTCATACAGTATCTATCTTTTTCCCACACCTCTTTTGTTTTTATTTGAACAGATGAGACAATTTGAGTTTGGAAGACTACTTAATTTTCCCAAGGTTCCTTGAGTAGGGGTTCCTTGGGAAAACAGCATGAGAATCATGTGTTCTTCCAGTGCTAGTTCTGGTAGAGCAGGGTGCTTCTGCATTCTTTCAGCTCAAATACTGGTCACAAAGTTTGAGTCAGTTTATGGTCTACTCCAACCTGTTCCATCCCCAAATGGGAAATAATGCTCCTTTGGAAACATCCCAGGTCCACCCAAGGGACTTCTTTCATATTTTATTATCAATTTAATTAAACACAGTTCAGCTTTGTTGAATGCCAGTCTCTGTATTGTAATAATTTACATAAATGCATTAAATTGGGCTCTAGTATTTCCTATAAATCTTTATATCCATGCAAGATTTAGCACAGTCTCTTAGAATTAAGTTCTCAGTAAATATTTTGGAACACATTCCAGAAATTTGTGGTTTTACTCCATCTGCAAGAATGAGTATGGGCACCATTTAAGGGAGTAAATGGTCAATGGAAAAGCACAACTCAGGCAATTATGGAAGCATAGGCTCAGGAAATATCATGCTTGTTTTCACAACTGAAGAAACATCTGCATTCTCAGAGCACTAGGTAAAACTACCACTTTGACATTGATTGTAAGTGAAAAAGGTTGTGAAGTAGGCAATTCAAGAAGTAACTTGCTTAAATTTCAAAACTGAAGAACAAATTACATTGGCAAAGCATTAGGTAAAACCAGTGTTTTTTCATTGATTGTATCTGAGAAGAAGTGAATAGTATCCTATTACACAAGTACCTTGCTTAAGTTTTAAAATTGAGGAACCTCCTTCATTCATAGAGTGTTAAGTAAAATCAGTATTTTGACATTGGTTATAAGTGAAAAGAAGGGCATAGAGCAAATTAAACTACTAGCCTGGAATTCAAAACTGAAGAACCTCATGCATTCACAGAGCATAAGGTGAAACCAGTGTTTTGACATTGATTGTAAGTGAAAACATGTGTAGCAGACAATTAAACAAGCAACTTGCATAGTTTTCAAAACTGAAGAACTTCTTTATTTCACAGAGATTTAGATCAAACAAGTGATTTGATAATGAATGTAAGTGAAAACAAGTGCATAGCAGCCAATTAAAGAAATAACTTCCTTTCTTTTCCCAAATGAAGAAACTACTGCATTCTTAAATCAATGGTACAACAATGGTTTTGATATTGGTTGTCATTTAAACAAGTGCATAGCAGCCAATTAAAGAAGTAATGTGCTAAATTTCAAAACTGAAGAAACTACTGCATTCACAGAGTGTTAGGTATCACAACTGATTTGCCATTGACTGTAAGTGAAAGCACGTGCATAGCAGTCATTTAAAGAAGTAACTTTTTAAGTTTTCCCAGCTGAAGATACTACTGCATTCCAAGAGTGTTTGGTAAACTACAGCTTTGTCATTGATTGTAAGTGAAAACAAGGGCATAGCATGCAATGATAAAGGAACTTGCTTAGTTTTCACAACATGAAGAATCCACTGCATTCTCGACATATTAGGTAAACCCAGGATATTAACATTGTAAGTGAAAACAAGTGCATAGTAGCCAATTAACTAACTTGCTTAGCTTTCAAAGCTGAAGAACCTAATGCATTCACAAACATTAGGTAAAAACCAGTGTTTTGACATTGATTTTAAGTGAACACAAGTTCCATAGCAGCCAAAAAGAGAAGTAATTTGCTTAGGTTTCAAAATTGAATAACCTCCTACATTCACAGAGCATTAGGTAAAACGATTGTTTTGATATTTATTGTATGTGAAAACAAGTGCATAACATCCAATTAATCTAGGAGTTGCTTGGTTTTCAGAAATGACTGTATTCACAGTTACTTATGTATCACCACTGTTTTGACATTGATTGTAAATGAAAAGAAGTGTGAATCAGGTAATTAAATGAGTAACTTCCTTAGCTTCAAAACTGAAGAACCACTTACATTCACAAAGCCTTAGGTAAAACCAGTGCTTTTTCATTGATTGTAAGTGAGAACAAGTGCAAAGCAGCCAATGAAAGAAGTAAGGTGCCTAGTTTGCACAAGTGAAGAAATGACTGCATTCTCAGAACATTTGGTAAAAACTTCATTTTGACATTGATTGTAAGTTAAAAAAATTAATAGTATACTATTAAATAAGTACCTTGTTTAATTTTTGAAAACTGAAGAACCTCCTTCATTCACAGAGTTTTAGATAATACTAGGGTTAAGACATTGGTTGTAAGTGAAAACAAATGCATAGCAGAAAATTAAACTACTTGATTGGAATTCAAAATGGAATAATATCATGCAGTCACAGGACATTACACACAACCAGTGTTTTGACATTGATTGTAAATGAAAACAACTGTGTAGCAGTTAATTAAACAAGCAACTTGCTTAGTTTTCAAACCTGAATAACCACCTTCATTCACTCAGCATTAGGACAAACAAATGTTTTGATATTGAATGCAAGTGAAAACAAGTACATAGAAAGCCAATTAAAGAAATAACTTCCCTAGTTTCACAAAAGAAGAAACAGCTGCATTCCCAGAACCTTAGGTAAAACCAGCATATTGATATTGTAAGTAAATACAAGTGCATAGCACCCAATTAAAGAGGTAACATCCTTAGTTTTCACAACTGAAGAAAGTACTGCATTCACAGAGTGTTAGGTATCACATCTGATTTGCCATGGAATGTAAGTGAAAACAAGTGCATAACAGTCTTTTAAAGAAGTAAATTGCTTAGTTTGCCCAAGTGAAGAAATTACTGCATTCAAAAAGCATTAGGTAAACCATGATTTTATCATTGATTGTAACTGAAAACAAGTGCATAGGACCCAATAAAAAGCAACTTCTTTAGTTTTCACAACTTGAAGATACAACTGCATTCTCAGTGTATTCTGTAAAACCAGCATATTGACATTTTAAGTGAAAACAAGGGCAGAGCAACCAATTAAACAAGTAACTTGCTTAGTTTTCAAAAGTGAACAACCTACTGCATTCCCAGATCATTAGGTAAAAACAGTGTTTTGACATTGATTATAATTGAAAACTAGTGCCATAGAAGCCAAAGAAAGAAGTAATTGGCTTAGCTTCCAAAGTAGAAGAACCTCCTACATTCACAGCACATTAGGTAAAACCAGTGTTGTGATATTTATAGTATGTGAAAACAAGTGCATAGCAGACAATTAAACAAGATGTTGCTCGGTTTACACAAGTAAAAAAATGACTGAATTCACAGAATATTTGTATCATGAAAGCTGACATTGATTGTAAGTGAAAAGAAGTGTGAAGCAGGCATTTAAATGAGCTACTTGCTAAGTTTTCAAAACTGAAGAACCACTTACATTCACAAAATTTTTGAAAATGTTTTTTAATTGATTGTGAGAACATGCGCAAAGCAGCCAATTAAGGAAGTAATGTGCCTAATTTTCAAAATTGAAGAAAATCCTGCTTTCGCAGAGCTTTAGGTAAAAACACCACTTTGACATTGATTGTAAGTGAAAAGAAGTATGTAGCAGTCAATTAAACAAGTAACTTGTTTAGTTTTCAAAACAAAAATACTACTTACATTCACAAAGGTTAAACCAGTGTTTTTTCATTCATTGTAAGTGAGAGTAAGTGAATAGAACCCTATTAAACCAGTACCTTGCATAATTCTTGAAAATTGAAAAACCTTCTTCATTCACAGTATGTTAAGAATAACCAGGGATTTGACAGTGGTTTTAAGTGGAAACAAGTGCATAGCAGCAAATTAAACTACTTGCTTGGAATTCAAAACTGAAGAAATGTGTGCATTTGCAGAGCATTAGGTAAAACCAGTGTTTCAACATTGATTGTAAGTGAAAACATATATGTAACAGGAAATTAAACAAGCAACTTGCTTAGGTTAAAAAGTAGAAGCCCTCCTTCATTCACAGAGCATTAGGTCAAACCAATGTTTGATATTGAATGCAAGTGAATACAAGTGCATAGCAGCCAAATAAACAAGCAACTTGCTTAGTTTTCAAAACCTAAAAACCTCCTATATTCACAAAGTATTAGTTAAAACCAATTTTTTCATTGATTGCAAGTGAGAAGAAATGAATAGTATCCTATTAAACAAGTACCTTGCTTAATTTTTGAAAATTGAAGAACCTCCTTCATTCACGGAAAGTTAGGTAAAACTAGGGTCTTGACATTGACGGTAAGTGAAACAAGTGCATAGCAGCAAATTAAAATACTTTCTAAGAATACAAAATTGAAAAACCTCCTTCATTCACAGAGAATTAGGTAAAATAAGTGTTTTGACATGGATTGTAAGTGAAAACAATTGTGTAGCAAGCAACTAAACAAGCAACTTCTTAGTTTTCAAAACTGAAGGACCTCCTTCATTCAGAGTATTAGGTCAAACAGGTGTTTTGATATTGAATGTAAGTGAAAGCAAGTGTGTTGCAGCCAATTAACAAAATAACTTACTTAGTTTTCACAAATTAAGAAACTACTGCATTCCCACAATGTTATGTAAAACCATGGTTTTAACATTTGTTGAAAGTTAAAACAAGTGCAAAACAGCCAATTAAGGAAGTAACATGCCTAGTTTTCACAACTGAAGTTAATCCTGCATTTACATAATTTTAGGTAAAAACCACCATTTTGTCATTGAATGTAAAGTGAAAACAAGTGCATAGCACCCAATGAAAAAGTAAATTGCTTAGTTTTCACAACTTGAAGGAACAATTGCATTCTAGACATATTAGGTAAAACGTACATATTGACATTATAAGTGAAAACAAGTGCATAGCAGCCAATCAAACAAGTAACTTGCTTAGTTTTCATTTCTGAAGAACATACTGAATTCACAGAGCATATGGTAAAACCAGTGCTTTGATATTCACTGTAAGTGAAAACAAGTGCCATCGCAGCCAAATAAAGAAGTAAATTGCTTAGTTTTCAAAACTGGAGAATCTCCAAATTTCACAGAGCATTAGGTAAAACCACTGTTTTCATATTTATTGTATGTGAAAACAAGGACTTGCTTTGTTTTCAAAAGTGAAGTAATGACTGCATTCACTGAATCTTAGGTATCTCCACAGCTTTCGCATTGATTGCAAGTGAAAAATAACTGTAGCAGGCAATTAAATGAGTAACATACTTAGTTTTAAAAACTGAAGAGTTTCTTAAATTCACAAAGACAAAACCAGTGATTTGCCACTGATTGTAAGTGAGAAGAAGTGAATAGAGTCCTAATAACAAGTACGTTTCTTAATTTTTGAAAATTGAAGAATCTCCTTCTTTAACAGATTGTTATGTTAAACCATGGATTTGACATGTTAATAAGTGAAAACAAGTGCATACAACAAATTAAACTATTGCTTAGAATTCCAAACTGAAGAACCATTTGCATTCAAAGAGCATTGGTTAAAACAAGTGTTTGGCATTGATTGTAAGTGAAAACAAGGGTGTAGAAGGCAATTAAACAAACAACTTGCTTAGTTTTCAAAACTGAAGAACCTCCTTCATTCACAGAGCATTAGATGAATTAAGTGTTTTGATATTTAATGTAATTGAAAACAAGCATGTGGCAGCCAATTAAAGAAAAAACTGCCTTAGTTTTCACAAATTAAGAAACTACTGCAATCCCATAGTGTTAGGTAAAACCATGGTTTTGACATTGGTTTAAGTGAAAACAGGTGCATAGCACCAAATGAAGAAGTAACTTGTTTAATTTTCACAACTGATGAAATTACTGCACTCACAAGTATTAAGCAAAACCAGCATTTTGACATTGATTTTAAATACAAACAAGTGTATAACAGACAAATATACAATTAACTTCCTTCATTTCCAAAACTGAAGGACCTCCTGCATTCATAGGTCATTAGATTAAACAAGTGTTTTGGCACTGATTGTAAGTGGGAATAAAAACCAGCAAATAACAGAAGTAACTTGCTTGGAATTAAAAACAGAGTAACCTACTGCATTCAGAGAGCAATAAGTAAAACAAGTGTTTTGACATTGATTGTAAGTGAAAAGAAGGGAGTAGCAGGCAATAAAATGAGCAACTTACATTGTTTTCTAAACTGAAGTACCACTTATATTCACAAAGCATTAGGTATAATCCTGTTTTTTCATTGATTGTGAGAATAAGTGCAAAGCATCCAATTAAGGAAATAACATGATTGTTTTCACAATCAAAGAAAATCCTGCATTCATGGAGCTTTTGGTAAGTAAGTTGCATAGAATTCAAAGCAGAATAACCTACTGCATTCACAGAGCATTAGGTAAAACCAGTGTTATGACATTGATTGAAAATGAAAAGAAGTGTGCAGTACACAATTAAATGAGTAACTTGCATAGTTTTCCAAACCGAAAACACACATTCACACCCAAAGCATTAGGTAAAACCAGTGTTTTTTCATTGATTGTGAGAGAAAAGCAGCCTATTAAGTAAGTAAAGTGCTTAGTTTTCACAAATGAGGAAACTCCTGCATTCACAGAGCATTAGTTATATTCATTGTAACTGAAAAATGTGTGTAACAGGCAATTAAATGAGTAACTTGCTAATTTTTCAAAACTGAAGAACCTCCTCCCTTGACAGAGCATTAGGTAAAATGGGTGTTTTGAAATTGGTAGTAAGTGAAAATAAGTGCTAAGCAGCAAAATAAATTACTTGCTTGGAATTAAAAACTGAAGAACCACATGCATTCACAGAGCTTTAGGCAAAACCAGTGTTCTGACATTGATGTAAGTGAAAACAAGTGGAAAGCAGCCAATTAAAGAAGGAGCATGCCTAGTTCTCACAACTGAATAAACAATTGTATTTCCAGAGTGTTAGGTAAAACCACTGTTTTGACATTGATTGTAAGTGAAAACTAGAGAATAGAATCCTATTAAACAAATACCTGCTTTATTTTTGAAAACTGAAGAATCTCTGCATTTATAGAGAGTTAGATAAAACCACTGTGTTGGCATTGATTGCATGTGAGAATAGATACCAGCAAATAACACAAGTAACTTGCTTAGTATTCAATACAGATTCACCTACTGCATTCACAGTGGGTTAAGTAATACCAGTGCTTGGACATTGATTGCAAGTGTAAATATGCATGTCACCAGCAATTAAAGGAGTAACTTGCTTACTTTTCAAAATTGAAGATCTACTTACATTCACAAGGGTAGTACCAGTGTCTTTCATTGATTGTAAGTGAGAAGAAGTGAATAGTATCTTATTACACAAGTACTTTGCTTACTTTTTGAAACTTGAAGAACGTCCTTCATTCACAGAGTGTTAGGTAAAAAAAGGGTTTTAACATTGGTTGTAAGTGAAAACAAGTGCATAGCAGCAAATTAAACTACTTGCTTGGAATTAAAAAACTGAAGAACCTTGTGTATTCAAAGATTTTATGTAAAACCAGTGTTTTGACATTGATTGTAGGTTAAAACAAGTGTGTAGCAAGCAATTAAACAAGGAAATTGCTTAGTTTTCAAACTGAAGAACTTCCTTTATACACAGAGAATTAGGCCAATGGAGTGTTTTGATATTTGATGTAAGTGAATACAAGTGCTAGCAACCAATTAAATGAATAATTTCTTTAGTTTTGACAATTGAAGAAAATACTGCATTCCCAGAACGTTAGGTAAAACCATGATTTTGACATTGGTTTTAAGTTAAAACAAGTGCATAACATCCAATTGAAGAAGTAACTTGCTTAGTTTTGACAACTGAAGAAACTACTGCATCCCCAGAGCATTAGGTAAACCATTATTTTGTCATTGATTGTAAGTGAAAACAAGTGAATATTATCCTATTAAACAAAGACCTTCCTTGATTTTTGAAAACTGTTGAACCTTGTCATTCATTGTAAGTGAAAACAAGTGCAAAGAACCCAATGAAAAAGTAACTTGCTTAATTTTCACAACTTGAAGAAACAACTGAATTCTCAACATATTAGGTGAAAGCAGCATATTAACAGTCTAAATGAAAACAACTGTATAGCAGTCAATTAAACAAGTAACTTGATTAGTTTTCAAAATTGAAGAACTTACTGTATTCAAAGTATTATGTAAAACCAGCATTTTGACATTGATTGTAAGTGAAAACAAGTGCATAACATCCAATTATACAAGTTACTTCCTTAGTTTTCAAAACTGAAGATCCTCATGCATTCATAGAGCATTAGGTAAAACCACTGTTTTGTCATTGATGTAAGTGAGAATAAATACCTGCAAATAACAAAAGTACCTTCTTTACAATTCAAAACAGAATAACCTACTACATTCACAGAGCATTAGGCAAAACCAGTGTTTGAAATTGATTGTAAGTGAAAAGAAATGTGCAGCAAGCAATTAAATGAGTAACTTGCATTGTTTTTCAAACTGAAGACCATGAATATTCACAAAGTTATAGGTAAAACCAGTGTTTTTTGATTGATTGTACAGGAGAAGAGATGAATTGTGTCCTATTAAATAAGTACCTTGCTTAATTATTGAAAATTGAAGAACCTCCTTCATTCACAGAGTGTTAGTAAAACCAAAGTTTGGACATTGGTTGTAAGTGAAAACAAGTGCATACCACCAAATGAAAAAGTAACTCGCTATGTTTTCACAATTGAAGAAACTACTGCATTCAAAATTATTAGGTAAAACCATCATTTTTACATTTATTTGAAGTGAAAATGAATGTGTAACAGCAATTTATACAAGTAACTTGCTTAGTTTTCAAAACTGAAGGACCTCCGTTCATAGAGTGTTAGGTAAAACCACTGTTTTGGCATTTATTGTAAGTGAGAATAAATACCAGCAAGTAACACAAGTAATATGTTTAAAATTCAAAAGAAAATAACCTACTACCTTCACAGAGCATTAGGTAAAACCAGTGCTGGGACATTGATTGTAAGTGAAAAGAAGTTTGCAGAAGACCATTAAATGAGTAACTTGCATAGTTTTCCACATGGAAGAACCAGTTACATTCCCAAAGCATTATGAAAAACCAGTGATTTTCATTGATTTTAATAACAAGTGCAAAGTAGCCAATAAAGTAAGTAACATGTCTAGTTTTCACAAATGAAGAATTCCTGCATTCACAGAACATTTGGTAAAACCACCATTTTGACATTGATTGTAAGTGCGAAGAGTAGTGTAGCAGGCAAGTAAAGGAGAAAGTGGCTTAGTTTTCAAAACTGACGATCCACTTACATTCACAGAGGTAAAACCAGTTTGTTTTCACTGATTGTGAGAAGAGTTGAATAGCATCCTATTAAGCAAGCACCTTGCTTAATTTTTTTAAAATTGAAAAACCTTCTTCATTCACAGAGTGTTAGGTAAAAGCAGGGATTTGATATTTGTTGTTAGTGAAAATAAGTGCATAGCATCAAATTAAACAACTTGCTTGTAATTCAAAATGGAAGAACCTCATGTATTCACAGAGCATTAGGTAAAAACAGTGTTTTGATATTGATTGTAAGTGAAAACAAGTGTGTAGCATGCAATTAATCAAGAAACTTGCATAGTTTTCAACACTCAAAAATCTCCTTAATTCAGAGACCCAGAGGTCAAACAAGTGTTTTGAAATTTAATGTAAGTGAAAAAAATTGAGTAGCAGCCAATTAAAGAAAGAATTTTCTCTGATTTCACAAATGAAGAAACTACTGTAATCTCAGAACGTTAGGTAAAACCATGGTTTTGGCAATGGTTGTAATTTAAAGTAAGTGCATAGCAGCCAATTAAAGAGGCAATGTGCTTAGTATTCACAATTGTAGAAACGACAGCATTCACAGTGTTAGTTATCACAACTGATTTGCCATTGACTGTAAGTGAAAAGAAGTGTGAAGCAAGTAATTAAATGAGTAACTGGCTTAGCTTTCCCAATTGAGGAACTGCTTATATTCACAAAGCTTTAGGTAAAACCAGTGTTTTTTCATTGATTGTAAGTGAGAACAAAAGCAAAGCAATTAAAGACAGAATGTGTCTAGATTTCACAACTGAAGAAACTCCTGCATTTACAGAGGGTTAGGAAAAACCACCATTTGACATTGAGTGTAAGTGTAAACAAGTGAATAGTATCCTAGTAAACAAGTAGCTACCTTAATTTTTGAAAACTGAGGGACCTCCTTCATTCCCAGAGCATTAGGTCAAACCAGGGTTTTGACATTGGATATGTGGCAGTTTGATGTAATTATGAATTCCAAAAATATAATTGGATCATGCTTGTAAACTGATCTGTCAATCTGGGCATGATTAGGTTAGGATTAGGGCATTGAGCCCCACCCCTTGGTGGGTGGGGAATCGAATATAAAAGGCAAGGCAACTGGGAATTCCAGTGGGTTCCGTGTAATATTTTGGGTGATCTAAGCACCTCTTAAAATATATGTATACATATATATATAAATAACATTTTTGTAAGCAAATGCACATATATGCATATATATTTATATATCATTTTGCAAATGTTTGTATGTATTGTGAGAATTTTGATTTTTACCCACAATAAAAATAAATAAAAAATTAAAAAAAAAAAGGCAAGACAAAGGACAGTTGAAGCAGTCTTTTGAGAAGAAGTTTTGATGTTGGAAAGAAGGCCCCAGGAGAAGAGAAGCAAGCCGTTCACCTGATCATCTGCAGCTGACCTTGTAGAGGAAACAAGAGCTAAGTCCAGAGAGAAACACAGCACCAGGAAGAGGAACCCCAGAAACCTGAACCCTGGCAAAAATGCCGGCAGCTGTCTTGCTCTAACACGTGGCAATGGACTGTGGTGAGAGAAGAAACATAACGCTTTATGGCCTTGTATCTGCGGACTTCTACCGCAAATAAATATCCTTTATAAAACCAACCCATTCTTGATATTTCACATTAGCACCCCTTTGGCTGAATAATACAGACTTTGGTACCAAGGAGTGGGGAAGTGCTTTTGAATTACCAAAATGTTGGAGTGGTTTTATAAATGGGTACGGGGTATTTTTTTGAGGAATTGTGAAATGCTTGATGAAAAAGTCCTAAATTTCTTTGAATAAACTGTTGATAGTAATATGGATGCTAAAGAGACTTTCTATGATGCCTTAGAAGTAAATGATGAAACTTTTATTGGAAACCGGAGGAAAGGTGATCCATGTTTTAAAGTTGCAGAGAACTTAACAAGATTAACTCCTGGTGTTATATGGAAGACAGAATTTGAAAATGGTGAACTGGAGCATTTAGCTGAAGAAACCATCATCTTAAGAATGACTCTTAGACTTTGAAATCGAATGGAGGATGCCCTGAAAGTTTACTGAACTCTAGGGGATCCATGACTTATGTTTAACATCCCAATTTCTCCTTATGGTATTGAAAATGTTTACCCTTTGTCTTTCCATTTGTATATTGGAAGCAGTTAAATGGTTTTGTAAATTTCAGAGGTCTGTAGCAGAAGGGACTTTGCCTCCAGATGAACTGTATTTCTTTAAAATGATTTTGATATGATTTTATACTTGGATTGTTAATGATTTAAGTTTTTTTTTAAATATTGTAATGTATTTTTGGAATTCAGAGGGTGGAATGTGGCACTTTGATGTAATTATGAATTCCAAAAATATAATTGGATCATGCTTGTAAACTGATCTGTTAATCTGGGCATGATTAGGTTAGGATTAGGGCATTGAGCCCCACCCCTTGGTGGGTGGGGAACCGAACATAAAAGGCAAGGCAAAGGACAGTTGAAGCAGTCTTTTTATAAGCAGTTTTGATTTTGGAAAGAAGGCCCCAGGAGAAGAGAAGCAAGCCATTCACCTGATTGTCTGCAGCTGAACTTGTGGGGGAAACAGGAACTAAGTCCAGAAAGAAAAACAGCCTCGGGAAGACAGGAACCCCAGAAGCCTGAACCCTGGCAAACGCCAGCAGCTGTCTTGCTCTAACACGTGGCAATGGACTGTGGTGAGAGAAGAAACTTAATGCTTTATGGCCTTGTATCTGTGGACTTCTACCCCAAATAAATACCCTTTATAAAGACCAACCCATTTTTGGTATTTCACATTAGCACCCCTTTGGCTGACTAATACAGACTATAAGTGAAAACAAGTGCATAGCAACAATTGAAAAATAACTTGCTTAGTTTTCACAACTGAAGAAACTCCTGTATTCACAAGTATTAGGAAAAACCAGCATTTTGACATTGCAATTGAAAACGAGCATAACAGCCTATTAAAAGGTTGGTGGCAAGGCTCCAGGATGTGTAAGTTCATTGAGGTTGGTGGGCCACACTGTGGGAGATTTTTGTGTGGGATGTGGTGGGAGGTGTGGGAGGTGGGCAACATGGGAATCCCAGTGGGTTCCGTGTAATATTTTAGGTAATCTAAGCACCTCTTAAAATATATGTATATATATATATATAAATAACATTTTTGTAAGCAAATACACATATATGCATATATATTTATATATCATTTTGCAAATGTTTGTATGTATTGTGAGAATTTTGATTTTTACCCATAATAAAAAAAAAAGTAACCTGTGTTGTATAACTGAACAACCAAACTGAAGGACCTCCTGCATTCATAGAACATTAAGTAAAACCCCTGTTTTGCCATTGATTGTATGTGAGAATAAATAACAGTAAATAACACAAGTTACATGCTTAGAATTCAAAACAGAATAACCTACAGAATTCACAGAGGATTAGGTAAAATCAGTGCTTTGACATTGATTGCAAGTAAAAAGAATTATGCAGCAGGCAATGAAAGGAGTAACTTCCTTAGTTTTCTAATCTGAAGAAACCCTTACTCTCAGAAATACTTAGATAAAACCAGTGATTTTTCCTTGATTGTGAGAACAAGTGCAAAGCATTTTTGAAAACTGATGAACCTCCTTTATTCCCAGAGCATTAGGTAAAACCAAAGTTTTGACATTCATTGTAAATAAAATAAGTACATAACACCCAATGAAAAAGTAACTTGCTTAGTTTTCATAATGGAAGAAACTACTGCATTCACAAGTATTAAGTAAAACAAGCAATATGACATTGGTTGTAAGTGAAAACAAGGGCATAACAGCCAATTACACAAGTAAATTGATTAGTTTTCAAAATGGAAGTACCTCCTGCATTCACAGATCATTAGGCAAAACCACTGTTTTGGCATTGATTGTAACTGAGAATAAATACCAACAAATAACACACGTAACTTGCTTAGTATTCAAAAGTGAATTACCTAATGCATTCACAGAGCTTTAGGTAAAACCAGTGCTTTGACATTGAATGTAACTGAAAAGAAGTGTGCAGCAGGTAATTAAATGATTATCTTGTAAATTTTCCAAACTAATGAACCACTTACATTCACAAAGCATTAGGTAAAACCAGTGTTTTGATCTTGATTGTAAATGAAAACAAGTGTGTAACAGGGAATTAAGCAAATTTTTTAGTTTCCAAAACTGAAAAACCTCCTTCATTCACAGAGCATTATGTCAAACAAACGTTTTAAAGTTGAGTGTAAGTGAAAACCACTGCATAGCAATCAATTTATGAAATAACTTCCTCAGTTTTCACAAATGAAGAAACTACTGCATTTCCAAAAAGTTAGGCAAAACTATGTTTTTAAAATTGGTTGTAAGATTAAACAAGTTCATAGCAGCCAATTAATGAAGTAAATAGCTTAGTTTTCCCAATTGAAGAAACTACTGCATTCCAAGATCTTTAGGTACCATTGTTTTGTCATTGATTGTAAGTGAAAACAATTGCATAGCACCAGTGAAAAAGTAACTTGCTTAGTTCTCACAACTTGAAGAAACAAGTGCATTCTCTGCACATTAGGTAAAAGCCAGGATATTGACATTGCAAGTGAAAACAAGTGCATAGAATTCAATTAAACAAGTAACTTGTTTTGTTTTCAAAACTGACAGACCTACTGCATTCACAGAGCACTAGGTAAAATCAGTGTCTTTTTGAGATTGGTTGCGAGTGAAATAAGTGCAATAACACACAAATAAAGAAGCAATATGTTTTGTTTTCAAAACTGAAGGACCCCCTAGAGACATTCACAGATCATTTGGTAAAACCAGCGTTTTGATATTTATTGTGTGTGAAAACAGGTGCATAGCAACCAGTTAATCAAGGACTTGCTTGGTTTTCACAAGTGAAGAAATGAGTGTACTCACAGAATCTTATGAATCACCTCTGCGTTGACATTGATTATAATTGAAAACAAGTGTGAAGCAGGCAATTAAATGGGTAATTTGCTTAGTTTTCAAACTGAAGAACCACTTACATTTATAAGCATTAGGTAAAACCAGTGTTTTTCATTGTTGTAAGTGAGAATAAGTGCAAAGCATCCAATTAAGGAAGTAACATGCCTAGTTTGCACAACTTAAGAAATTAATACATTTACAGAGGGTTAGGTAAAACTACCATTTTGACATTGATTGTAAATGAAAACAAGGGAATAATATACAAGTAAACAAGTACCTTCCTTAATTTTGGAAAACAGAAGATCCTCAATCATTCCAAGAGCATTAGGTAAAACCAGGGTTTTGATGTTGGTTTTAAGTGAAAACCAGTGCATAACACCAAATGAAAAAGTGATTTGCTTAGTTTTCACAAATGGATGAACTACTGCATTAACAAGTAATAGGTAAAACCAGCATTTTGACATTGATTGTAAGTGAAAGCAAGTGCAAAACAGGCAATTATATGAGTTACTTGCATAATTTTCAAAATTGAAGGACGTCCTTCATTCATAGAGTGTTAGGTAAACCCACTGTTTTGGATTTGATTGTAAGTGAGAATAAACAGCAGCAAATAACACAAATAAGTTGTTTACAGCTCCAAACAGAATAGCCTACTGCATTCACAGAGCATTAGGTAAAAACAGTGATGTGACATTGATTGTAAGTGAAAAGAACTGTGCAGCAGGTAATTAAATGAATAACTTGCGTAGTTTTCCCAAGTGAAGAGCCACATACATTCATAAAGCCTTATGTAAAACCAATGTTTTTTCATTGATTGTAAGAACAAGTGAAAAAAGCCAATTAAAGAATTAACTTGTCTAGTATCCACAAATGAATAAACTCTTGCATTCACAGAGCATTAGGTAAATCCAACATTTTGGCATTGATTCTAAGTGAAGATAAGTGTGTAGCAGGCAATTAAATAGGTAATTATTTAGTTTTCAAAAGTGAAGGACCTCCTGAATTCATAGAGTGTTAGGTAAACCCACTGTTTTGACATTGATTGTAACAGAAGAACCACTTACATTCATAAAGCATTAGGTAAAACCACTGTTTTTTCATTGATTGTATTTGAGTGAAAGTGAATAGTATCCTCTAAAACAAGAACATTGCTTAATTTTTGAAAATTGAAGAACCTCCTTCATTCAAAGAGTGTTAGGTAAAATCAGGGTTTTGATATTGGTGTTAAGTGAAAACAAGTGTGTAGCATGCAATTTAACAAGCAACTTCCTTAGTTTTCAAAATGAAAGAACCTCCCTTATTCATAGAGCATTAGGTCAAACAAGTGTTTTGATATTGAATGCAAGTGAAAAGTGTGTAGCAGCCAATTGAAGAAATGACTTCCTAGTTTCACAAATGAAGAAACTACTGCATTCCCAGTATCTTAGGTAAAACCATGGTTTTGACATTGGTTGTAATTAAAACAAGTGCAAAGCAGCCAATTAAGAAAGTAATTGCTTAGTTTCCAAACTGAAGAAGGTACTGCATTCACAAAGCTTTAGGTAAAACCAGTGTTTTGGCATTAATTGTAAGTGAAAACAAGTGTGTAGTAGGCAATTAAACACGCAACTTGCTTAGTTTTCAAAATTATTAAACCTTCTGCATTCACTGAACATTAGGTAAAACCAGTGTTTTTACACTGATTGTAGGGGAAATCAAGTGCCATAGATGCCAAATAATGAAGTAATTTCTTAGTTTCCAAAACTGAAGAACTACTTACATTCACAGAGTGTTAGGTAAAAGCAGTTTTTTGATATTTATTGTTTGTGGAATCAAATGCAAAGCACCCAATTACAGAGGGATTTCCTTGGCTTTCAGAAGTGAAGAAATGACTAAATTCAAGAATCTTATGTATCACCAATGCTTTGATATTGATTGTAAGTGAAAAGACGTGTGAAGTGGGCAATTAAAATGAGTAACTTGATTAGTTTTCAAAACAGTAGAACCACTTACTTTCAAAACGTGTTACATAAACCAGTGTTTTTTCATTGATTGTAAGTGAGAACAAGTGCAAATCAGCCAATTAAAGAAGTAATGTACCTATTTTTCAGAATGAAGAAACACCTGCATTTAAAGAGGTTTAGTTAAAACCACCATTATGGCATTGATTGTAAATGAAAAAACTGAATAGTATCTTCAATATTCAATAGTATTGAATAGCAGCCAATTAAGAAAGAAATTCCTTAGGTTTCACAAGTCAAGAAACAACTGCATTTCCAGAAACTTAGGTAAAACCATGATTTTGACACTGTTTGGAAGTTAAAACAAGGGCATAGCAGCCAATTAAAGAAGTAAAGTGCATAGTTTTCACAACTGAAGAAACTTCTGCATTCACAGAGTTAGGTATCACAACTCCTTTGCCATTGACTGTAAGTGAAAACAAGTTCATATCATTCATTTAAAGAAGTTAAATGCTTAGTATTATCAACTGAAGTAACTACTGCATTTCAAGTGCATTAGGTAAACCATTGTTTTGTCATTGAGTGTAGGTGAAAACAAATGCTTAGCACCCAATGAAAAAGTAACTTACTTATTTTTCACACTTGAAGAAACAACTGCATATTAGGAAAACCAGCATATTGATATTGTAAGTGAAAACAAGAGCATAGCAGGCAACTAAACAGGAAACTTACCTAGTTTTCAGAACTGCAGAATGCACTTTATTCACAGAGCATTATTTAAAAACAGTGGTTTGACATTGATTGTATGTGAAAACAAGTGCCGTGCAGCTACTTAAACAAGTTTTTGCTTGGTTTTCAAAACTGATGACTATACAACATTCACAGAGCAATAGATAAAACCAGTGTTTTGAAATTGATTGTAAGTGAAAACGAGTGCCAGGGCAGCCAAATAAAGAAGAAATTTGCTTGTTTTTCAAAACTGAAGAATCTCCTACATTCACAGAGCATTAGGTAAACAAGTGTTTGATATTTATTGTATGTCAAGATAAGTGCATAGCAGCCAATTAAACAAGGACTTGCTTAGTTTTCACAAGTGAAGAAATGACTGCATTCACAGAATCTTATATATCACCACTCCTTTATCATTTTTTTTTAAAGATTTTATTTATTTATTCATTTATCCCCCCCTTGCTGCTTGTGCTCGCTGGGTCAGCTAACCACGCCGTGAGGGCGGGCTTGCCTTCACCAGGAGGCCCCAGGAACCGAACCCGGGGCCTCCCATATGGTAAACGGGAGCCCTACTGATTGAGCCACAGCCGCTTCCCACCACTCCTTTATCTTGATTGTAAATGAAAAGAAGTGTGAAGCAGGCAATTAAATGAGTAACTTGCTTAGTTTTCAAAACTGAAGAATCAGTTACATTCACAAAGCCTTAGGTAAAACCAGTGATTTTTCATTGATTGTAAGTGAGAAGAAGTGAATAGTATCATATTAAACAAGTACCTTGCTTAATTTTTGAAAATAGAAGAACCTCCTTCATTCAGAGTGAGTTTGGTAAAACTAGGATTTTCATATTGATTGTAAGTGAAAACAAGTGCCTAGCAGCAAATCTAAAAGTAACTTGCTAGCTTTCACAACTGAAGAAACTACTGCATTCACAAGTATTAGGTAAAACCAGCTTTTTGACATTGATTGTAAGTGAAAACAAGTGATAACAGCCAATTATAAAAGTAACTTGCATTGTATAACTGAATGAACATACTTAAGGATCTCCTGCATTCATAGAATATTAACTAAAACACTGTTTTGGCATTGATTGAATGTGAGAATAAATAACAGCAAATAACACAAGTTACATGCTTTGAATTCAAAACAAAATAACCTGTAGAATTCACAGATCATTAGATAAAACCAGTGCTTTGACACTGATTGAAAGTAAAAAGAACTGTGCAGCAGGCAATTAAAGGAGTAGCTTACTTAGTTTCCCAAACTGAAGAAATCCTAACTCTCAGAAATCCTTAGATAAAACCAGTTTGTTTCCTTGATTGTGAGAACAAGTGCAAAGCAGCTAATTAAGGAAGTAATGTGCCTAGTTTTCAAAAATGAAGAAACTCTTGCATCTACAGAAGGTTAAGTAAAACCACTATTTTGATATCAATTGTAAGTGAAAAAAAGTGAATAGTATCCTATTAAACAAATACTTTGCTTAATTTTTGAAAATTGAAGAACCTCCTTCATTCATAGAGCATTAGATCAAACCACCATTTTGACATTGATTGTAAGTGAAATGAAGTGTTTAACAGGCAATTAAATTAGTAACTTGCTTAGTTTTCAAAACTGAAGAATCACTTACATTCACAAAGGGAAAACCAGTGTTTTTTTTCATTGATTGTAGTGAGAAGAAGTGAATAGTATCCTATTAAACAAGTACCTTGCTTAATTTTTGAAAACAATGAACCTCCTTCATTCACAGAGTGTTAAGTAAAACCAGCATTTTGACATTGGTTGTAATGAAAACACGTGCATAGCAACAAATTAAGCTACTTGCTTGAAATTCAAAATGGAAGAACCTCATGCATTCACAAAGCATTGGGTGAAACCAGAGTTTTGACATTGTTTGCAAGTGAAAACAATTGTGTAGCAGGCAACTAAACAAACAACTTGCTTACTTTTCAAAACTGAAGAACCTCCTTCATTCACAGAGCATTAAGTCAAACAAGGGTTTTGATATTGAATGAAAGTGAAAACAAGTATGTAGCAGCCAGTTAAATAAATAACGTCCCTTGTTTTCACAAATGAAGAAAATACTGCATTCCCAGAATGTTAGGTAAACCAGGGTTTTGACAATTGTTGTAATTTAAAACAAGTGCATCACAGCCAATTAAAGACGTAACATGCTTAGTTTTCACAACTTAAGAAACTATTGCATTCACAAAGTGTTAAGTTTCACAACTGATTTGTAATTGACTGTAAATGAAAACAACTGCACAACAGTTATTTAAAGAAGTAATTTGCTTACTTTTCCCAAATGAAGAAACTACTGAATTCCAAGAGGGTTATGTAAACCATTGTTTTGTCATGGATTATAAGTGAAAACAAGTGCAGAGCATCCAATGAAAAAGTAACTTGTTTAGTTTTCAAAACTTTAAGAAACAACTGCATTCTCAGCATATTAGGTAAAATTGGCACATTGAAATTGTAAGTGAAACAAGTGCATAACAGCCTTTTAAACAAGTAACTTGCTTAGTCTTCTAAATTGAAGAACCTTATGTGTTCCAGAGCATTATGTAAAACCAATGTTTTAACATTAATTGTAAGTGAAAACAAGGCCATAGCAGCCAAAAAGAAGTAATTCATTTAGTTTTCAAAACTGAAGAACCTACTACATTCACAGAGCATTACATAAGATCAGTGTTTTGATATTTATTGTATGTGAAAACAAGTGCATAGCAGCCAGTTAAACACGGACTTGTTTGATTTTCACAAGTGAATGAATGACTGCATTCACAGAATCTAATGTATCACCACAGCTTTGACATAGATTGTAAGTGAAAAGAAGTGTTAAGCAGATAATTAAATGAGTAGTTTGCTCACTGCACAAAGTGTTAGGTAAAGGCAATGATTTTCATTGCTTATAAATGAGAACAAGTGCAAAGTAGCCAATTAAAGAAGTAATGTGCCTAGTTTTAAAAACTGAGAAACTCCTGCATTTACAGAGGGTTACGTAAAACCATCTTTTTGACATTGATTGTAAGGGAAAACAAAGTGAATAGTATCCTATCAAAAAAGTAACTTCTTTAATTTTTGAAAATGGAAGAACCTCCTTCATTCACAATGTGTTAAGTAAAACCAAGGTTTAGACATTGGTTGTAAAGGAAAACAAGTGTATGGCACCAAATGAAAAAGTAATACGCCTAGGATTGACAACTGAAGAAGCTCCTGCATTTAGGTAAAACCACCATTTTGAAATTGATTGTAAATGTAAACAAGTGTGTAGCAGTAATTTAAACCAGCAATTTCCTTAGTTTTCAAAAATAAGTAACCTCCTTCATTCACAGGGCATTTCATCAAACAAGTGTTTTGATATTGAATGAAAGTGAAAACAAGTGTGAAGCAACCAATTAAAGAAATAATTTCCTTAGTTTACACAAATGAAGAAATTACTGCATTCCCAAATGTTAGGTAAATTCCTGGTTTTGACATTGGTTGTTAGTTAAAAGAAGTTCATAGCAGCCAATTAAAGAAGTAACGTGCTTAATTTTCACAACAGAAGAATTTCCTCCCTTCACAGTGCATTAGGTAAAACCAGTGTTTTGACATTGTTTGTAAGTGAAAATAAGTGCAAAGCAGCAATTTCAATTACTTGTTTGGAATTCAAAACTGAAGAATCGTGTGCATTCAAAGACCTTTAGTTAAAACCAGTGTTTTGGCATTGATTGTAATTGAGAACAATTGCAAAGCAGCCAATTAAGGAAGTAACTTGCCAGGTTTTCACAACTGAAGAAACTGCTGTATTTTCAGAGTGTTAAGTAAAACCACCATTTTGATATTGTAAGTGAAATCAAGTGAATAATATCCTATTAAACAAGTTACTTTCTTAATCTTTGAAAACTGAATTAGCTCCTTCATTCACAGAGCATAAGGTAAAACCATTGTTTTGATATTTGTTGTATGTGGAAACAAGTGAATAGCAGCCAATTAAACAAGGACTTAATTGGTTTTCACAAATGAAGAAATGACTGCATACACCAAATCTTATGTATCACCACTGCTTTACATTCATGGTAAATGAAAAGAAGTGTGAAGCAGGAAATTAAAAGATATACTTGCATAGTTTACAAAACTTAGAACCACTTACATTCATAAATTCTTATGTAAAACCAGTGTTTTTTCATTGATTGTGAGAACAAGTGCCAAGCATCCAATTAAGGAAGTAACATGCTTATTTTTCACAAATGAAGAAACGCCTGCATTTACAAGTATTAGGCAAAACCAGCCTTTTGACATTGGTTTTAAGTGAAAAGAAGTGCATAACAACCAATTATACAAGTATCTTGCTTAGTTTTCAAAACTGAAGGACCTCCTGCATTCATATTGTGTTTGGTAAAATCAGGGTTTTGGCATTGATTGTAAGTTAGAATAAATACCTGCAAATAACACAAGTAAGTTGCATAGAATTCAAAGCAGAATAACCTACTGCATTCACAGGGCATTAGGTAAAACCAGTGCTATGACACTGATTGTAAGTGAAAAGAAGTGTGCAGCATGCAATTAAATGAGTAACTTGCATAGTTTTCCAAATGGAAGACACACATTCATTCCCAAAACATTATGTAAAACCAGTGTTTTTGCATTGATTGTGAGAACAACTGCAAAGCATCCACTTAAGGAAGTAGCATGTTTAGTTTTCTAATCTGAAGAAACTCCTGCATTATCAGAGTGTTAGGTGAAACAAACACTTTGACATTGATTTAGAGTGAAAAAAGTGTGTAGCAGGCAATTATAAGAATAACTTGCTTTATTTTCAAAACTGAAGAACCACTTACATTCACAAAGGGAAAATGAGTGTTATTTCATTGATTGTAAGTGAAAAGAAATGAATAGTATCCTGTTAAAAAAGTACCTTGCTTAATTTTTGAAAAGTGAAGAACATTTACAGTGTGTTAGCAAAACCAGGGCTTTGGCATTGGTTGTTAGTGAAAACAAGTGCATAGCAGCAAATTAAACTACTTCCTTGGAATTCAAAACTGAAAAAACTCGTGCATTCACAGAACATTAGGTAAAACCAGTGTTTTGTCATTGATTGTAAGTGAAAACACGTGTATAGCAGACAACTAAGAAGCAAATTTCATAGTTTTAAAAACTGAAGAACCTCCTTATTTCACAATTAGGCCAAACAAGTGTTTTGATATTGAATGTATGTAAAAACAAGTGCAAAGCCGCCAATTAAACAAGTAACTTGCTTAGTTTTCAAAACTGAGGTACATTATGCATTCACAGTGCATTAGGTAAACCAGTGCTTTGAAATTGTTTGTAAGTGAAAAAGAAGTGTGCAGCAGGAAATTAAATGAGAAACTTGCATAGTTTTAGTAACTGAAGAACCACTTACATTCACAAAGCATTAGGGAAAGCAGAGATTTTCATTGATTGTGAGAACAATTGCAAAGCAGCCAATTAAGGAAGTAATGTGCCTAGTTTTCACAACTGAAAATATTCTGCATTCACAGAGTGTTAGGTAAAACCAACATTTTGACATTGATTGAAAGAGAAACGAAGTGTATAGCAGGCAATTAAATGAGTAACTTGCTTATTTTAAAAAACTGAAGAATCACTTAAATTCACAAAGTTAAAAGCAGAGGTTTTCATTGATTGTAAGTGAGAAGTGAATAGTATCCTATTAAACAAGTACCTTGCTTAATTTGTGAAAATTGAAAACCTCCTTCCTTCAGAGAATTTTAAGTAAAACCAGGGTTTTGACATTATTTGTCAGTGTAAATAAGTGCATAGCAGCAAATTAAACTACTTGCTTGGAATTCAGATCTGAAGAACCCAGTGCATAATCAGAGCATTAGGTAAAATCAGGGTTTTGACTTGGATTGTAAGTGAAAACAAGTGCCATAGCAACCAAATAAAGAAGTAATTTGCTTAGTTTTCAAAACTGAACTACCTCCTAATTCAAGAACGTAAGGTAAAAACAGTGTTTCAATATTTATTGTGTGTGAAAACACGTGCAAAGCAGCCAAATAAAGAAGGACTTGCTTGGTTTACACAAGTGTAGAAATGACTGCATTCAAAGACTCTTATGTATCCCCACTGCTTTGACATTTATTGTAAGTGAAAAGAAGTGTGAAGTAGGTAATTAAATGAGTCAATTGCATACTTTTCAGAACCGAAGAGCCACTTACATTCAAAAAGTTAAAACGAGTGTTTTTTCATTGATAGAAAGTGAGATGAAGTGAATAGTATCCTATAAAAAAAGTACCTTGCATAATTTTTGAAAATTGAAGAAACTCCTTCATTCATGAACTGTTAAGTAAAACCAGGGTTTTGATATTTGTTGTAAGTGAAAACAAGTGTAGAGCAGCAAATTAAACTACTTGCTTGGGATTCAAACCTAAAGAACCCAGGGCATTCTCAATACATTATGTAAAGTTGTGATGATTATAAGTGAAAACAAGTGTGTGGCAGGCAATTGCCTTAGTTTTCAAGACTAAAGAACCTCCTATGTTCACAAAGGGTTAGGTAAAACCAGTGTTTTGATATTTATTTTATGTGAAAACAACTGCATAGCAGCCAATCAAATAAGGACTAGCTTGGTTTTCACAAGAGAAGAAATGACCACATTCACAGAATCTTATGTATCACCACTGCTTTGACATTGTAAGTGAAAAGAAGTGGGAGGCAGGCACTAAATAAGTTATTTTCTAAGTTTTCAAAACTGAAGTACCACTTATGTTCACAAAGTTTTGGGTAAAAGCAGTGTTTAATTGATTGTGAGAACAAGTGTAAAGTAGGCAATTAAGGAAGAAATGTGCCTCTTTTTCAGAACTGAAGAAACTCCTGCCATCATGGAGCTCTAGGTAAAAACACCTTTTTGAAATTGATTGTGAGTGAAAAGATGTCTGTAGCAGTTAATTAAACAAGTAACTTGCTTAATTTTCAAAACTAAAATATCACTTACATTCACAAAGGTAAAACCAGTGTTTTTCATTGTAAGTTAGAAGATGTGAACAGTGTACTCTTAAATAAGAATCTTGCTTAATTTTTGAATATGGAAGAACCCCCTTTATTCACAGTGTGTTAAGTAAAACCAGGGTTTTGACATTGGTTATAAGTGAAAACACGTGCATAGCACCCAATTAAAAAGTAACTTTCTTAGTTTTCACAACTTGAAATTACAACTGCATTCTCAGTGTATGAGGTAAATACAACATATTGACATTGTAAGGGAAAGCAAGTGCATAGCAGCCAATTAAGGAAATAACATGCTTGCTTTTCACAACTGAAGAAACTACTGCATTCAGAGATTGTTAGGTATTTGTAGCTACTTAGCAGTTTGATGTACTTATGTATTTCAAATATCTATATTATATTATGTCTGTAAACTGATTGGTACATCTGGGCATCATGAAGATATAATTGGGGCTTTGATTGGGCCATGTCAGTAGGGCATTGACCCCAACACTTGGTGTGTGGTGGAATCTAATATAAAGGGCAAGGCAAAGTTCAGAGGTGTCATTTTTGATGTTGGGGTTTTGATGTTGGAGAGAAGGCCCTGGGATAGCAATTAGCCATTCACCTGCGAGTTCACAGCTGCACTTGTAGAGATAAGGAAAGCCTAGAGAGTCTAATAGTCTACAGCTGACATTGTGGAGGAAACAGAGGAGCTAAGCCTGGAGAGAAACACAGCCCTGGGAAGAGAGGAACTGAAGAAGACTGAACCATTGCAAATGTCAGCAGCAGTCTCACTCCAAAACGTGGCAATGGATTTTGGTGAGGGAAGAAACTTATGCTTTATGGCCTGGTGATTGTGGACTTCTCTCCCAAATAAATACCATTTATAAAGGCCAACCAATCTCTGGTATATTGCATTAGCACCCCTTTGGCTGACTAATACAGAATTTAGTACCGAGGTTTGGTGAAGCACTTTTGCATTTACCAAAACATTGGAACAGTTTTTTAAATGGGTAAGGGGTATTTTTTGGAGCAATTGTGAGATACTTGATGGAAAAGGCCTAACTTGTTTTGAAGAGACAGTTGTTAGTAATATGGATACAACAGAGTCTTTTTATGATGCCTTAGATGTAAATGACGAAACTATTATTGGAAACTGGAGGAAAGGCGATCCATGTTTTAAAATTGCAGAGAATTTAACAAGATTAACTCTGGTGTTTTATGGAAGACAGAATTTGAAAATGGTGAACCTGAGCATTTAGCTGAAGAACTTTCCAAGGTTAACTCAGAGAATGTGGCTTGGCTTCTCATTACAGTGTATAGCAAAATACTAGAGGAGTGAAATACACTAACGACTGAACTTTTGGGCACAAAGAAAACAGAAAGTGATTCTGGAAATTCCATGTTCCTGGAAATCAAATTCTGAGATGAAAATGCCCCATTTGAAAACTACTAAACTTCAGACTTTTAAATCAGAATTGAAGGTGCAGTTATCTAGGAAATACTTGTGGAAAGTATTACTGTCTCATGGCTTGGAACCCTGCTCCCTGCATGCTAAACCAACAAAGTTTTGAGAGAGCTGTATGAACAAAACCACTGTCAGCTTGGACAAAAGAGGACATGGAAAGGAAAGATGGAAGGAGAAACAGCTTTAAGAAGAAACCCATGGAAGATGAGATATCAAATTAAGACATCACCTTGGACCAAGAGAGATGTCCCAACCATGTGTACATAATGGGTGAGTTTGTCACTGCAGTTGAAGAGGGTAGATGTCTCTACCCCATGTTCTGGGAGAGTTTTGCTGACCCAGAGTACAGGGACAGTGAGCACATTCCTCAAATACTAGGTCAGTTAAAGTCAACATCTTATAGGTCTGAGAGAGGTTTACCTGTCCCCCATGGATTAGAGAAGGTCAGATGGTCAACCCATTGCTTTGAGAGGGTAGAACCTGTATGCCAAAGGTTAAGGTGAATGATGTCTTCACCTCACTGTACTAGGAGAGCTAAGACTCTAACACAAATATGGGGTAAGAGTGGTAATCACCCCAACACTCTTGGAGGGTGACCTTTGTAACTTGGTCAACACCCAGATGCTTTATGAGGGTGGAACCAAGAAAATGGCCATTGGGCAAGCCTGTGGCAAGTTTGGGTCCCCATGTGACCCCTAGGAGAAAAAACCATGATCTTAAGAATCATTTTCAGTCTTCAAAATTGAATGGAAGATGCCTTGCAGGTTTAGTGAACTGTAGAGGATCCATGACTCATGCTTACCATCCCAATTTCTCCTTATGATAATGAAAATGGTTATTCATTATCTGTTGATTTGTGTATTGGAAGGAGTAAAATGGTTTGTAAGTTTCAGAGGTCTATAGCAGACAGGACTATATCCCAAGGCAAACTGTATTTCTTTGAAGTGATTATAATATGATTTTGTACTTGCATTGTTACTGACTTAAGGTTTTTTGAATATTGTAATGTATTTTTGAAATTCAGAGTGTGGGGTGTAGCCAGTTGACAGTTTGATGTAATTATGAATTCCAAAATCCTATATTAGATTAGGCTTATAAACTGATCTGCTCATCTGGGCATGATGAAGTTATAATTAGGGCACTGATTGGGTCATGTCAGTTGGACATTGAGACCCACCCCTTGGTGGGTGGGGAAATCAAATATAAAAATTAATTTTCAATGTTGGAGTTTTGATGTTGGAGAGAAGGCACTGGGACAGAGATGAGCCATTCACCTGCAAGTTCACAGAAGGCCTTATGGAGAGATGCAAAGCCTAGAGATCTTAATAGTCTACAGATGACCTTATGGAGGAAACAGAGGAGCTAAACCAGGAGAGATATGCAGCCCCAAAAAGAGAGGAACCAAAGAAGCCTTAACTTCACCAAATATTGGCAGCTGTCTTGATCCAACATGTGGCAATGGACTTTGGTGAGGGAAGAAATTTATGCCTTTATAGCCTGGTACCTGTGGACTTCTACCCCAAAATAAATACCTTTTATAAAGAACAACCAATCTCTGATATACTGCATTAGTGCCCATTTGGCTAGCTAATACAGAACCACAACTGATTTCCCATTGCTGGTAAGTGAAAACAAGTGTATAGCACTCATTTAAAGAAGAAAATTGCTTAGCTTTCCCAACTGAAGAGACTCCCGTATTCCAAGAGCATTAGGTAAACCATGATTTTGTCATTGATTGTAAGTGAAAACAAGTTCATAGCACCCTTGAAAAAGTAAGTTTCTTAGTTTTCACAACTTGAAGAATCAACTACATTCTCAGCATATTGGGTAAAACCAGCATATTGGCACTGTAAGTGAAAACAAGTACATAGCAGCCAATTATACAAGGAAATTTCTTAGTTTTCAAAACTGAAGTACCTACTCTATTCACAGAGCATTAGGTAAAACCAGTTTGGTATTGATTGTAAGTGAAAACAAGTGCTATAGTAGCAAAATAAATAATTTACTTAGTTTTCAAAACTGAAGAACTTCCGACATTCACAGTTCATTAGGTAAAACCACTGTTTTGATATTTATTGTTTATGAAAATAAGTGGATAGCAGCCAGTTAAACAAGGTCTTCCTTGGTTTTCACAAGTAAATTAATGACTGCATTCACAGAATGATATGTATCACCTCAGCATTTTGATAATGATTATGAGTGAAAGGAAGTGCATAACAGGCAATTATAAAATGATCTTGCACAGTTTTGAAAACTGAAGGAACTCCTGCATTCATAGAGCATTAGGTAAACCCACTGTTTTGTTATTGATGGTAAGTGAGAACAAATACCAGCAAATAACCCAAGCAACTAACTTGGAATTCAAAACAGGATAATCTATGGCATTCACAGAGCATTAGGTAAAACAAGTGGTTTGACATTGATTGTAAGTGAAAAGAAGTGTGCAGCAGGCAATTAAATGAGTAAATTGTATAGTTTTCCAAACTGAAGGACCACTCACATTCCCAAAGCATTTGGTAAAACAAGTGTTGTTTCATTGATTGTGAGAACAATTGCAAAGCAGCCAATTAAGGAAGTAACATGCCTAGTTTTCACAATGGAAAAAAAAACCTCTGCATTCCGAATGTTAGGTAAAATAAACATTTTTATATTGATTGTAAGTGAAAAGAAGTTTGTAGCACACAAATAAACAAGCAACGTGCTTAGTTTTCAAAACTAAAGATCATCCTCCATTCACAGAGCATTAAGTCAAACAATTGTTTTTCTATAGAATGTAAGTGTAAACAAGTACATGGCATCCAATTAAAGGAATAGTTCCTTAGTTTTCACAAATGAAGAAACTTCTTCATTCATAGAATATAACATAAAACCATGGTTTTGACATTGGTTTTAAGTTAAAACAAGTGCATAGCAGCCAATTAAAGAAGTAACATGCTTAGTTTTCACAACTGAAGAAACCACTGTGTTCACAGACTGTTAGGTATCACAACAGATTTGCAATTGGCTGTAAGTGTAAACAAGTGCATAGCACTCTATAAAGAAGTAATTGCTTAGTTTTCACAAATGAAGAAACAACTGCATTCCAAGAGAATTAGGTAAACCATGGTTTTGTCATTGATTGTAAATGAAAACAAGTGCATAGCACACAGTGAAAAGGTAACTTGCTTTGTTTTCACAACTTGATGTAACAACTGCATTCTCAGCATACTAGCTTAAACCAGCATATTGACCTTGTAAGTGAAAACAAGCGCTATAGCAGCCAAATAATGTAGTGATTTGCTTAGTTTTCAAAACTGAAGAACCTCCTTTATTCACAGAGCATTAGGTAAAACCAGTGTTTTAATATTTATTGTATGTGAAAACAAGTGCATAGCAGCCAAGTAAAAAAGGATTTGCTTGGTTTTCACAAGTGAAGAAATGACTGCATTCACAGAATCTTAATTATCAAATCTGTTTTGACATTGATTGTAAGTGAAAAGAAATATGAAGTAGGCAATTAAAGGAGTTACCTGTATAGTTTTCAAAACTGAAGAATCACTTACAATCACAAAGTTTTAGGTAAAACCAGTGTTTTTTGATTGACTGTAAATGAGAAGAAGTGAATAGTATCCTATTAAAGAAGTACCCTTCTTAACATTTGAAAGTGAAAGAACCTCCTTCTTTCATAAAGTTTTAGGTAAAACCAGGGTTTTGATATTGGTTTTAAGTGAAAACAAGTGCATAGCAGAAAATTACCTTACTTGAGTGGAATTCAAAAGCAAAGAACCTTATGCATTCACAGAGCATTAGGAAAAATCAGGGTTTTGACATTGACTGTAAGTGAAAACAAGTGTGTATCAGGCAATAAAACAAGCAACTTGCATACTTTTCAAACCTGAAGAACTTCCTTCATTCATAGAGCATAGGTCAAACAAGTGTTTTGCTTTTACTGTAAGTGAAAACAAGCAAGTAGCAGCCAATTAAAGAAATAACTTCCTTAGATTTAACAAAGGAATAACCTACTGCAGTCCCATAATGTTAGGTAATACCATGGTTTTGATAGGTTGTAATTTAAAACAAGTGCATAATAGCCAATTAACAAAGTCATGTGCTTAGTTTTCACAACTGAAGAAACTCTGGCATTCACAATCTGTTAGGTATCACAAGTGATTTCCCATTAACTGTAAGTGAAAACAAGTGCATAGAAGTCATTTATGGAAGTAAATTGCTGAGTTTTCCTAGGTGAAGAAACTACTGCATTCCAACAGCTTTAGGTAAACCATTGTTTTGTCATTGATTGTAAGTGAAAATAAGTGCATAGCACCAAATGAAATAGTAACTTGCTAGGTTTTCACAACTTGAAGAAAGAACTGCATCTCAGCATATTAGATAAATCCAGCATATTGATAATGTAAGTGAAAACAAGTGCTTAGCATCCAAATAAAGAAGTAACTTGCTTTTTTCAAACTAAAGAACCTCCTGTATTCACATAGCATTAGGTAAAACCAGTGTTTTGATATTTATTGTATGTGAAAACAAATTAATAGCAGCCAATTAAACAAGGACTTGCTTGGTTTTCACAAGTGAGTAACTGACTACTTTCACAGAATTCTATGTATCGCCACTGCTTTGACACTGATAGTATGTGAAAAGGAGTGTGAAGCAGGCAATTAAATGAGTTACTTGCTAAGTTTTCAAAACTGAAAAACCAGTTACTTTCACAAAATGTTAGGTAAAACCAGTGATTTTAATTCATTGTGAGAACAAGTGCAAAGCAGCCAATTAAGGAAGTGACATGTCTAGTTTTCAGAACTGAATTCAAAGAGCTTTAGGTAAAAACCACCATTTTGACATTGATTGTAAGTGAAAAGAAGTGTGTAGCAGTCAAACAAGTAAATTGCTTAGTTTACAAACTAAAATACCACTTACATTCACAAAGGTAAAACCAGTGTTTTTTCATTGATTGTAAGTTAGAAGAAGTGAACAGTACCCTATTAAACAAGTACCTTGCTTAAATTTTGAAAATTGAAAACCCTCCTTCATTCACAGTGCATTAGGTAAAACCAGGGTTTTGACATTGGTTGTAAGTGAAAACAAGTACATAGCACCAAATAAAATATTCACTTGCTCAGTTTTCACAAATGAAGGAACTACTGCATTCACAAGTATTAGGTAAAGCCAGCATTTTGACATTGATTGTAAGTGAAAACAAGTGCATAACAGACAATTATACAAGTAACTTGCTTAGTTTTATAAATGGAATGACCTCAAGCATTCGTAGGGCATTAGGTGTAACCACTGTTTTTGCATTGATTGTAAGTGAGATTAAATACCTGCAATAACACAAGTAACTTGCTTAGAATTCAAAACACAATAACCTTCTGCATTCACAGAGCATTACAAAAACCAGTGTTTTGATTGTAAGTGAGAAGAAGTTTGTAGCAGGCAATTAAATGATTAACTTGCATAGTTTTCCATGCCGAAGAACCACTTATATTCACAAATTTTAGGTAAAACCAGTATTTTTTCATTGATTGTAAGTGAGAACAAGTGCAAGCAGCCAATTAAGGAAGTAACGTGCTTAATTTTCACAAAAGAAGAAACTCCTGCATTTACAGGGGTTTAGGTAAAACCACCATTTTGACATTGACTGTAAGTGAAAACAAGTGTAAGCAGGCAATTAAACAAGCAATTTCCTTAATTTTCAGAACTGAAGAACCACATGTATTCACAGAGCCCTAGGTAAAACCAGTGTGTTTTCATTGATTGTGAGAACTGAATAGTATCCTATTAAAGAAGTACCTTGCTTAATTTTTGAAAATTGAAGAACCTCCTTCATTCACAGAATGTTAGGTAAAACCAGGGTTTTGACATTTGTTGTAAGAGAAAACAAGTGTGTAGCAGCAAATTAAACTACCTGCTTGGAATACAAAATTGATGAACCTCGTGCATTCACAGAGCATGAGGTAAAACCAGTGTCTTGACATGGATTGTAAGTGAAAACAATTGCATAGGAGGCAATTAAACAAACAACTTTCTTAGTTTTCAAAACTGAAGAGCCCCCTTCATTCACAGAGCATTAGGTAAAACAAGTGTTCTGTTATTTAATGTAATTAAAAACAAGTGTGTACCAGCCAATTAAAGAAATAGCTTCCTTTGTTTTTACAAATGAAAAATCTACTGCATTTCCATAACATTTGGTAAAATCATAGTTTTGACAGTGGTTGTAAGTAAACCAAGTGCATAACATCCAAATAAAGAAGTAACAGTCTTAGTTTTCACAATTGAAGGAACTACTGCATTCACAGAGCGTAAGGCAACACAACTGATTTTCTATTGAATGTAAGTGAAAATAAACCCATAGCATATATTTAAAGAAATAAATTGGTTAGTTTTCCCAACTGAAGAAACTATGGTCCTCCAAGATCGTTAGATAAACCATTGTTTTGTCATTGATTGTTAGTGAAAACAAGTGCATAGCTCCCAATGAAAAAGTAACTTGCTTAGTTTTTAGAACCTGAAGAAACAACTGCATTCTCAGCATATTATGTAAAATGAGCATATTGATATTGTAAGTGTAAACAAGTGCCTGGCATCCAATTAAACATGGAACTTGCTTAGTTTTCAAAGCTGAAAAGCCACATACATTCACAAAGCATTAGTTAATACCAGGGATTTTTCATTGATTTTAAGAAGAAATGAATAGTATTCCATTAAAGAGAGTATAATTTTAATTTTTGAAAAATGTAGAACCTCCTTCATTCACAAAGTATTAGGTAAAACCAGGGTTTGACATTGGTTGTAAGCAAAAACTAGTGAATTGCAGCAAATTAAACTACTTGCTTGGAATTCAAAACTGAAGAACCTCATGCATTCACAGAGCATTAGGTAAAACCAGAGTTTTGACATTGATTTTAAGTGAAACCAAAGATGTAGCAGGCAATTAAACAAGCAACTTGCTTAGTTTTCCAAACTGAAAATACTTCTTCATTCAGAGAGCATAAGGTCAAAGCAACGTTTTGATACGGAATGTAAGGGAAAACAAGTGCGTAGCAGCCAGTTAAAGAAATAAATTACTAGTTTTCACTAATGAAGAAACTACAGAATTTCCAGACCATTAGGTAAAACCATGGTTTTGACTTTGGTTGTAAGTTAAAACAAGTGCATAGCAGCAAATTAAAGACATAACATGCTTAGTTTTCACAACAGGAGAAAGTACTTCATTCACAGAGTGTTAGGTATCACAGCTGATTTTTCACTTACTGTAAGTGAAAGCAAGTGCATAGCAGTCATTTAAAGAAGTAGTAAGTTGCTTAGTTTTCTCAGCTGAAGAAACTACTGCATTCCAAAAGTGTTAAGTAAACCATTGATTTCATTGATTTTAAGTGAAAAAAGGGCATAACACCCAATGAAAAAGTAACTTTCTTAATTTTCACAACTTGAAGAAACAACTGCATTCTCAGCATATTTGGTAAAATCAGTATATTGACATTGTAAGTGAAAACTAGTGCATAGCAGCCAATTTACCAAGTAATTTGCTTAGTTTCCAAACTGAAGAACCTACTGAATTCACAGAACAGTAGAAAAAACCAGGGTTCTGCATTGATTTCAAGTGAAAACAAGTACCATAGCAGCCAAAGAAAGAAGTAATTTGCTGAGTTTTCAAAACTGAAAACTTCATACATTCACAAAGCGTTAGGTAAAACCAGTGTATTGATATTTGCTGTACATGAAAACAAGTGCATAGCAGCCAATTAAACAAGGATTTGCTTGGTCTTCAAAAATGAAAAAATGACTGCATTCACAGAATCGTATATATCACCACTGCTTTGACAATGATTGTAACTGAAAAGAAGTGTGAAGCTGGAAATTAAATGAGAAACTTGCTTAGATAGCAAAACTGATGAATCACTTCCATTCACAGAGGTAAAACCAGTGTTTTTCATTGCCTATAAGTGAGAAAAAGGGAATAGTATCCTATTAAACAAGTACCTAATTTATGAAAATTGAGGAATCTCCTTCTTTCACAGATTGTTAACATAAACCAATGATTTGACATTGGTTATAAGTGAAAACAAACACATAGCAGCAAATTAAACTACTTGCTTGGAATTCCAAACTGAAGAATCTCATGCATTCACAGAGCATTGGGTAAAACCACTGTTTTGACATTGATTGTAAGTGAAGACAAGTGACACAGCAGCTATATGAAGAAGTAATTTGCTTAGATTTCAAAACTGAAGAATCACTTACATTCACAAAGCATTAGGTAAAACCAGTGTTTTTAAATTGATTATGAGAAGTGAATAGTGTCCTATTATACAAGTAACTTGCCTAATTTTTTAAAATTGAAGAACTTCCTTTGTTCACAGAGTGCTAGTTGAAATCAGGGTTTTGACATTGGTTGTCAGTGAACACAAGTGTGTAGCAGCACATTAAACAACTTGCTTGGAATTCAAGCCAGAAGAACCTCGTGCATCCACAGAACATTAGGTAAAAACAGTGTTTTGACATTGATTGTAAGTGAAAACAAGTGTGTAGCAGGCAATTAAACAAGTAACTGAGTTAGATTTCAAACCTGAAGAACCTCATTAATTCACAGAGCATTAGGCCAAACAAGTGTTTTTATATTGAATGTAATGAAAGAAAAGTGTATAGAAGCCAATTAAAGAAATAACTTCCTTAGTTTTCATAAATGAAGAAACCACTGCAGTCCCAGAACGTTAGGTAAAACCATGGTTTTGACATTGGTTGTAAGTTAAAACAAGTGCATAGCAGCCAATTAAAGAAGTAACATGCATAGTATCCACAACTGAAGAAATAACTGCATTCACAGAATGTTAGGTATCACAGCTGATTTGCCATTGACTGTAAGTGAAAATAAGTACACAAGATTTACTTAAAGAAGTACATTCCTTAAAATTCTGATATGATGAATGTATTACACTCCACAAGCATTTGTTAAACCATTGTTTTATCATTGATTATAAGTGAAAACAAGTGCACAGCACTGAGTGAAAAAGTAACTTGCTTAGTTTTCACAACTTGAAGAAACAACTGCATTCTCACAGTATTAGGTACAACCAGCATCTTCACATTGTAAGTGTCAACCAGTGCTTTTACATTGATTTTAAGTGAAAATAAGTGTGCAGCAGGCATTTAAATGAGTGACTTGCATAATCACTCATAGTTGGAAAACATGCACAGTTTTCCAAACTTAAGAACCACTTACATTCACAAGGCATTGGGGAATACCAGTGTTTTTACATTGATTGTGAAATCAAGTGCAAAGCAGCCAATTAAGAAGTAACGTGCCTGATTTTTACAACTGAAGAAATATTTGCATTCACAAGCATTAGGTAACACCACAATTTTGACATTGATTGTAAGTGAAAAGGTGTGCAGCAGGTAATTAAATAACTTGCTTTATTTACCAAACTGAAGAATGGCTTACATTCACAAATGTAAAACCACTGTTTTTTCAGTTATTGTAAGTGAATAGAAGTGAATAGTGTCCTATTAAAGAAGAACCTTGATTAATTTTTGAAAATTGATGAACCTCCTTCATTCAGAGTATTAGGTAAAACTAGGGTTTGACGTTAGTTTTAAGCAAAAACGAGTGCATAGCAGCAAATTAAACTACTTGACTGGAATTCAAAACTGAAGAACCTCATGCATTCGCAGAGCATTAGGTAAAATCAGTGTTTTGATACTGACTGTAAATGAAAATATGTGTATAGCAGGTAGTTAAACAAGAAGCTTGCTTAGTTTCAAAACTGAAAGTACATACTGAATTCACAGAGATTAGATAAATCCAGTGTTTTCACATTGATTGTAAATGAAAACAAATGCCATAGCAGCAAATTAAACAACTTGCTTAGAATTCGAAAGAAGTAATTTACTTAGTTTTAAAAACCAAAGAACCTCCTACATTCATAGAGCATTAGGTAAAACCAGTGATTTGATATTTATTGTATGTGAAAACAAGTGCATAGCATACAATTAAACAAGGACTTGCTTTGTTTTCACAAGTAAAAAAAAAGGCTGCATTCACAGAATTTTATGTATCACCACTGCTTTTACATTGGTATTAAGTGAAAGCATGTGTGTAGTGGCCAATTAAAGAAATAACTTCCTTAGTTTTCAAAAATTAAGAAGCTACAGCATTCCCAGAATGTTAGGTAAAACCATGGTTTTGACATTAGTTGTAAGTGGAAACAAATGCAAAACATCAAATTAAAGAAATAACATGCTTAGTTTTCACAACTGAAAAACTAATGCATTCTCAATATATTAGGTAAACCCAGGATATTGACATTGTAAGTGAAAAAATGTGCATATCAGCCAATTAAACAAGTAACTTGTTTAGTTTTCAAAACTGAAGAAGTTACTGCATTCACAGAGCATTTGATAAAACCATAGTTATGACATTGATTGTAAGTGAAAACAAGTGCCATAGTAGCCAAATAAAGAAGTAATTTATTTAGTTTTCAAAACTGAAGAACCATTTATATTCACAAAGGCAAAACCAGTGTTTTTATGTTGATTGTAAGTGAGAAGTAGTGAATAGGATCCTATTAAACAAGTATATTGTTTAATTTTTGAAAATGGAAGAACCTCCCTCATTCACAGATTGTTAGGTAAAACCAGAGATTTCACATTGGTTGTAAGTGAAAACAATTGTGTAGCAGGCAATTAAACAAGAAACGTGCTTAATTTTCAAAATGAAAGAACCTCCTTCATTCACCAAGCATTAGGTCAAACAAGTGTTTTGATATTGAATGTAAGTGAAAACAAATGTGTAGCAGCCAATTAAAGAAATATCTTCCTTAATTTTTCAGAACTGAAGAAACTACTGCATTTCCAGTATGTTAGGTAAAACCATGATTTTGACATCGGTTGTAAATTACAAGTGCATAGCAGTGAATTAAAGAAATAACATGCTTAGCTTACACAACTGAATAAACTACTGCCTTCTAAGATTGTTAGGTATCACAACTGATTTGCCAATGACTGTAAATGAAAACAAGTTCATAGCATTCATTTAAAGAAGTAAATTGCTTAGTTTGTGAACTGAGATAAGTACTGCATTCCAAGAATGTTAGGTAAAACCATTGTTTGTCATTGATTGTAAGTGAAAATAAGTGTATAGCACCCATTGAAAAAGTAACCTCTTTAGTTTTCACAACTTGAAGACACAAATGCATTCTCACCATATAAGGCTGTTAGTGAAAAAAGTGCATAGCAGCCAATTATACAAGTAATTGCTTAGTTTTGAAAACTGAGGAACGTACTGCATTCACAGAGCATTTGGTAAAACCAATGTTTTGACATTGATTGTAAGTGAAATCAACACCATAGCAGCCAAATAAAGAAGTAATTTGCTTAGTTTTCAAAACTGAAGAACCCCCTACAATCAAAGAGTGTTAAGTAAAACCAGGGTTTTGATATTTATTGTATGTGAAAACAAGTGCATAGCAGCTCATTAAACAAAGACTTGCATGGTTTTCACAAGTAAAGTAATGACTGCATTCACAGAATCTTAGGTATCACCACAGCTTTGACTTCAATTGTAAATGAAAATAAGTGTGTAACAGGCAATTACATGAGTAACTTGCTTAGTTTTCAAAACTAAAGAACCAATTACATTCACAAAGGTAAAACCAGTGTTTTTTCATTGATTGTAAGTGGGAAGAAGTGAATAGTATCCTATTAAACAAGGACCTTGCTTATTTTTGAAAATTGAAGAAACTCCATTCACAGAGTGTTAGGTAAAACAAATGTCTTGACATTGATTGTAAATGAAAACAAGTGTGTAGCATTCAATTAAACAAGGAACTTTCTTAGTTTTCCAAACTGAATAACCTCCTTCATTCACAGAAATTATATCAAACAAGCATTTAAATATTGAATGTAAGTTAATAGAAGTGCATAGCAGTAAATTAAAGAAAGAACATCCTAAGTTTTCACAGATGAAGAAACTGCTGCATTCCCAGAACATTAGGTAAAACCATGGTTTTGACAGTGGTTGTAAACTAAAACAAGGTGCATAGCAGCCAATTACACACATAAATTGCTTAGTTTACAAAAATTGAAAAATGTACTGTCTTCACAGAACATAAGGTAAAATCAGTGTTTTGACATTGATTGTAAGTGAAAACAAGTGCCATAACAGCCAAATATAAAAGGAATTTGCTTAGTTTTCAAAACTGAAGACTGTAATACTTTCACAGAGCATTAGGTAAACCAGTGTTTTGATATTTATTTAATGTGAAAACACGTGCATAACAGGCAATTAAACAAGGTCTTTCTTGATTTTCACAAGAGAAAGAATGACTGAATTCACAAAATCTTACACATCAACACTGCTTTGACATTGATTATAAGTGAAAAGAAGTGTGAAGAAGGCAATTAAAGAGTAACTTGCTTAATTTTCAAACCTAAGAAACACTTTTATTCACAAAGTATTAGATAAGTGTTTTTACATTGATTGTGAGAAATGTATAGTATCCTGTTGAACAATTATGTTGCTTAATTTTTAAAAATTGAAGAACCTCCTTCATTCACAGAGTGTTAGGTAAAACCAGGTTGTAAGTGAAAACAAGTGCTTAGCAGCAAATTAAACTAATTTCTTGGAAGTCAAGCCTGAAGAAACACATGCATTCACAGAGCATTGGGTAATACCTGTGTTTTGACATTGATTGTTAGTGAAAACAAGAGGCATAGAAGCCAAATAAAGAAGAAATTTGCTTAAATTTCAAAACTGAAGAACCTCATTAATTCATAGATCATTAGGTCAAACAAGTGTTTTGATATTGAATGTAAATGGAAACAGGTGTTTATAAACCAATTAAAGAATAATCTTCTTAGTTTTCACAAATGAAGAAACTACTGTATTCCCAGAATGTTAAGTAAAACAATGGTTTTGACAATGGTGTAAGTGAAAACATGTGTTTAGCACTGACTTAAAGAAGCAAATTGTGTAGTTTTCCCAACTGAAGAAACTTCTACATTCCAACAGAGTTAGGTAAATCACTGTTTTCATATAGATTGTAAGTGAAAACAAGTGCAGAGCACCCAATGAAAAATTAACTTGCTTAGTTTCCACAATTGAAGAAACAACTGCATTCTCAGAGTATTAGGTAAAACCAGTATATTAACATTGTAAATGAAAACAAGTGAGTATCAACCAATTAAACATGTAAGTTGTGTAGTTTTCAAAACTGAGGGACCTCAGGCATTCACAGAGCATTAGGTAAAAACAGTGTTGTGACATTGATTGTAAGTGAAAACAAGTGCCATAGAAGCCAAACAAAGAAGTAATTAACTTAGTTTTCAAAACTGAAGAACATCCTACATTCACAGAGTGTTAGGTAAAACCAGTGTTTTGATATTTATGGCAGGTGAAAACAATGGCATAGCAGCCAATTAAACAAAGACATGCTTGGTTTTCACAAGTGAAGAAAGACTGCATTCACAGAATCTTATGGATCACCACTGCATTGACATTAATTGTAAGTGAAAAGAAATGTGAAGCTGGCAATTAAATGATTAACTTGCTGAGTTTTAAAACTGAAGAACAACTTACATTCACAAAACATTAGGTAAAACGTGTTTTCTCATTGATTGTAAGTAAGAAGAAGTGAATAGTATCCTATTAAACAAGTACCTTGCTTAGTTTTTGAAAATTGAAGAACTCCTTCATTCACCATTTGTTATGTTAAAACAGTGTTTTTACATTTATTGTAAGTGAAAACAAGTATGTAGCAGCCAATTAAAGAAATAAAATCCTCGGTTTTCACAAATGAAGAAACTACTGCATTCCAGAATGTTAGTTAAAATCATGGTTTTGACATTGGTTGTAAGTGGAAACAAGGACGTAGCAGCCAATAAAAGAAATAACTTCCCTAGTTTTCACAAATGAAGAAACTACTGCATTCGAGAATGTTAGATAAAAGCATGGGTTTGACATTGGTTGTAAGTAAAAACAAGTGCATAACACACAATTATACTACTTGCTTGGATTCAAAAATGAAGAACTTCATGCATTCACCAAGCATTAGGCAAAACAGGTATTTGGATCTTCATTGTAAGTGAAAACAAGTACATAGCAGCCAATTAAAGAAATAAATTCCTCAGGTTTCACAAATGAATAAACTAGTGCATTCCCAGAACGTTAGGTAAAACCATGGTTTTGTCATTTGTTGTAAGTTAAAACAAGTGCATAGCATCCAAGTAAAGAAGTAACAAGCTTAGTTCTCACAACTGAAGAATCTACTGCATTCTCAGTGTATTAGATATTACAACAGATATGCCATTCAATGTAAGTGAAATCAAGTGTGTAGCAATCATTTAAAGAAGTAAATTGCTCAGTTTTCCCAATTTAGGAAACTTCAGCATTCCAAAAGTGTTAGGTAAACCATTGTTTTGTCATTGATTGTAAGTGGAAAAAAGTGCATCGCACCCAAAGAAAAAGTAACTTCCTTAGTTTTCACAATTTAAATAAGCAACTGCATTCTCAGCATATAAGGTAAAACCTGCATATTGACATTCAAGTGAAAGAGTGCATAGCATCCAATTAAACAAGTAACTTGGTTAGATTTCAGAACTGAATAATTTACTGCATTCACAGTGCATTACATAAAACCAGTGTTTTTACATTGATTATCAGTGAAAACAAAACAATGCCATAGCAGCAAAATAAAGAAGTAATTTGCTTAGTTTTCCAAACTGAAGCACCTCCTACATTCACAGAGCATTAGGAAAAACCTGTGTTTTAGTATTTATTGTATGTGGAAAAAAAGGGCATAGCAGCCATGAAACAAGGAATTCCTTGGTTTTTAGAAGTGAAGAAATGACTTCATTCACAGGATCTTATGTATCACCACTGCTTTGACTTTGTAAGTGAAAAGAAGTGTGAAGCAGGCAACTTAAACAATCTCTTCCTAAATTTTCAAAATTGAAGAACCACTTATGTTCCCAAACTAATAGGTATATCCAGTGTTTTTTCATTAATTGTAAGTAAGAAGAAGTGAATAGTATCCTATTAAACAAGTATCTTGCTTAATTTTTGAAAATTGAAGAACATCCTTCATTCACAGAATGTTTGGTAAAACCAGGGATTTCACATTGGTTGCAATTGAAAACGAGGGCATAGCTGCAAATTAAACTACTTTCTTTGAATTCAAAACTGAAGAACTTCATGAATTCACAGAGCATTAACTAAAACCATAGTTTTGACATTTATTGTATGTAAAAAAAGTGTTTAGCAGGCAGTTAAACAAACAACTTGCTTTGTTTCCAAAACAGAAGAACCTCCATCATTACCAGAGCATTAGGTCAGACAAGGGTTTTGACATTGAAAGTAAGTGAAAACAAGTGTGTAGCAACCAATTAAAGAAATAACTTACTTAGTTTTCACAAAAGAAGAAACCACTGCATTCCAAGAACATTAGATAAAACCATGGTTCTGACATTGCTTAATTTAAAACAAGTGCATCACAGCCAATTAAGGAAGTAACAGGCTTAGTTTTCACAACTGAAAAAACTACTGCATCCACAGAGTGTTAGGTATCATAACTGATTTACCCTTGAGTACAAGTGGGAACAAGTTCATAGCATTCATTTAAAGAAGTAAAATGCTTAGTTGTCCCAACCAAAGAAACAACTGCATTCCAAGAGCATTAGGTAAACCATTCCTTGTCATTGATTGTAAGTGAAAACAAGTGCATAGCAACCCAAAGAAAAAGTAACTTCTTTAATTTTCACAATTTGAAGAAATACCTGCAATCTCAGTGTATTAGATAAAACCAGCATATTGACATTGTAAATGTAAACAAGTACATAGCAGCCCATTAAAGAAGTAGCATGTTTAGTTTTCAAACTGAAAAACGCTCTGCATTCACAGAGCATTAGGTAGAACCAGTGTTTTGTCATTGATAGTAAGTGAAAAAAGTGCCATAGCAGCCAAATAAAATTGTAATTTGCTTGTTTTTCAAAAGTGAAGATCTTCTTACATTCACAAAACATGAGGTAAAGCCAGTGTTTTGATATGTATTGCATGTGAAAACTACATCATAGCATCCAATTAAACAAGGCCTTGCTTGTATTTTTCACAAGTGAAGAAATGACTGCATAATAGAATCTTATGTATCACCACAGCTTTGACATTGTTTGAAAGTGAAAAGAAGTGTGAAGCAGACAATTAAATGATAATGTGCCTAGCTTTCCAAAATGAAGAACCACTTACATTCACAAAACCTTAAGTAAAACCAGTGTTTTTTTCATTGATTGTGAGAACAAGTGCAAAGCAGCCAATTATGGAATTAATTGTCTTAGTTTTCACAACTGAAGAAACTCCTGCATTCACAGAGGGTTAGGTAAAACCACAATTTTGACAATGATTGTAAGGGAAAACAAGTGATTAGTATCCTATTAAACTAGTACCTTGCTTTATTTTTGAAAATTGAAAAACCTTCTTCATTCTCAGAGTGGTAGGTAAAACCAGAGTATTGACATTGATTGTAAGTGAAAACAATTGAACTTTAGCCTATTAAACTAGTACTTTTCTTAATTTTTGAAAACTGAAGCACCTCCGTCATTCACAGAGTGTTAGGTAAAACCAGGGATTTGACATTAATTGTAAGCAAAACCATCAAAGTACCAAATGAAAGAGTAGCTTGCTAATTTTTCATAACTGAAGAAACTAATGTAATCACAAATGTTAGGTTAAACCAGCATTTTGACATTGATTGTAAGTGAAAAAAAGTGTGTAGCAGGCAAATAAAGGAGTAAGCTGCTTTGTTTTCAAAACTGAAGGACCACTTACATTCTCAAAGGTAAAATCAATGTTTTATCATTGATTATAAGAGAGAAGTGAATAGTATCCTATTAAACTAGTACAATGCTTAATTTTTGAAAAGTGAAAAAATTAGTTCATTCAGACTGTTATTTAAAACCAGGGTTTTGACATTGGTTATAAGTGAAAACAAGTGTATAGCAGCCAATTAAACAAGTTAATTGCTTAGTTTTCAAGAGTGAAGAACCTAATGCATGTACAGAGCATTACATAAAACCAGTGCTTTGTCATTGATTGTAATTGAAAACAAGTGTGTAACAGCCTATTATACAAGTAACTTCTTTAGTTTTCAAAACTGAAGAACCTCTTACATTCACAGAGCATGATTTAAAACCAGTGTTTGTTATTTATTGTATGTGAAAACAAATGCATAGCAGCCAATTAAACAACGACTTGCTTGGTTTTCACACGTGAAAAAGGACTGAATTCACAGAATACTTTGTATCACCACTGCTTTGATATTGATTGAAATAAAAAAGAAGTGTGAAGCATGCCATTAAATGAGTAACTATCTTAGTTTTCAAAACAGAAGAACTACTTACATTCACAAAGCTTTAGGTAAAACAAGTGTTTTTTCATTTATTGTAAATGTGAAGAAGTGAATAGTATCCTATTAAACAAGCACCTTCCCTAACATTGGAAAATTGAAGAACCCCCTTCATTCACATAGTGTAAGGTAAAATCAGGGTTCTGAAATTGGTTGTAAGTGAAAACAAGTGCATCGTAGGAAATTAAACTACTTGCTTGGTATTCAAAACAGAAGACCTCATGCATTCATTGAGCATTAGGTAAAACCAGTGTTTTGATATTGATTGTAAGTGAAAACTAATGTGTAGCAGGTAATAAAACAAACAACTTGCTTAATTTTCAAAACTGAAGGACCTCCTCATTCAAAGAAAATTAGGTAAAACAACTGTTTTGGCATTGATTGTTAGTGAGAAAAAACACCAGCAAAAAACACAAGTAACTTGCTTAGAATTCATAAAAAATAAACTACTGCATGCACAGAGCATTAGGTAAAACCAGTACTCTGACATTGATTGTAATTGTAAATAAGTGTGCAGCAGGCAATTAAATGAGTAACTTCCATAGTTTGCCAAACTGAAAAACCACTTATATTCACCAAGCACTAGGTAAAACAAGTGTTTTTTTATTCATTTTTTGTGAGAATAAGTGCAAGGCAGTCAATTAAGGAAGTAATGTGCTTAGTTTTCACAACAGTAGAAACTCCTGCATTCACAAAGCATTAGGTAAAACCATGATTATTGACTTTGTAAGTAAAAAGAAGTGTATAGAAGGAAATGAAATAAATAACTTGCTTGGTTTTCCAAATTGAATAACCACTTATATTCACAAATTTTAACCACTGTTAGTTTATTGATTGTAAGTGAGAAAAATTGAATAGTATCCTATTAACCAAGTACCATGATTAATTTTTGAAAATTGAAGAACCTCCTTCATTCCCAGAGTGTGAGGTAAACCCACAGTTTTGACATTTGTTGTAAGTGAAAAGAAGTGCATAGCAGCAAATTAAACTACCTGCTTGGAATTCAAAACTGAAGAAACACATACAATCACAGAACATTAAATAAACCACTTTTTTGACATTGATTGTAAGTGAATACAAGTGTGTAGCAGGCAATTAAGAAAGGAATTTTCTTAGTTTTCAAAAAAGTAAAACACCCTTCATTCATAGAGCATTAGATCAAACAAGAGTTTTGATTTTGACTGTAAGATAAAACAAGGGCATAGCAGCCAATAAAAGTAGAAATGTGCTTAGTTTTCACAACTGATTTGCAATTGACTGTAACCTAAGTACATGGCAGTCATTTAAAGAACTAAATTGCTTTTTTTTCCCAACAGAAGAAAAACGACTGCAATCCAAGGGCATTAGGTAAACCATTGTTTTGTCCATCAGTGTAAGTGAAACATGGGCATACCACCAGATGAAAAATTAACTTGCTCAGTTTTCACAACTTTAAGAAACAACTGCATTCTCAGTGTAATAAGTAAAAGCAGCATATTGACATTATAAGTGAAAATAAGTTTGTAGCAGCCAATTAAACAAGTAACTTGCCTAATTTTCAAAACTGAAGAACAGGAAAAGAGAATATGGTGTTGGTTTAGGAGGGCACTCACTGAGAACTCCCTGAGGATGGTGGATTGAGGACAGGATTCTACCTGGGGGTCTGTGCTGTGGGTGCATGGAAAGAGAAGCTTGGCACATCTATCTGTGCACATCAATGGTGTGGACTGATTGGTAGAGATTTGTGACTTTAAGCATGCCTGTGGTGGTTAACACAGATGGCTGAGCCCCACCTTCAGGGTAATAAAGCAGTTTGAGCCACGACTCCCGCCTGGCAACTGGGTGACTGGGCCTGGTGAAAGGAAGCATTCTCTGAGAGAGGGAGGGCTCTGGCAAAGAAGTGAGAGAGCTTTCTTTTCTGTGGATTTGGCTGCTTGGAACCCCTTGCAGCTTGGGTGAACAAAATACCTGGATTGAATCAACACCCAGCAGAGGGGAGGGGTAAATCTGATTAGGAAGTTGATTTACCTAGCTGCCCAGGGATAAGCCTCAAACCACACCAAGCTGAGGAGAGGAAGCACTCTCCAAGAGAGGGAGGGTTCTGACAGACGGCAGAGAGGGGATTCTCTACCATCAATTTGGCTGCCTGGATGCCCTCATAGCTTTAGGGAGCAGATAAGCTGGCTTGATGCAGTGCCAGGCTGAGGGAAGAGGCGAATCTGCTGAGGAAACCTGATTTACCCAGCAGCCCAGTGATGCTGAGGCTTGGCTCCATAAAAATGGCAGAGATGGCCATTTTTATCATTCTGCACTGACTAGCATCAGAGCTTCAGTTCCCCTGGGGAGGCCAGGAAGTGGGTAGTGCTTGATTAGTTTCCCTGAGCCAAGTTAGGGTCCCCTCAGTGAAGGGGGTTATCTAGAAGAGGACTTATTTTGGGTCCTATATTTTGCCAAAAAAAAGAATTCACTTTAAAAAATGAAAAATGAATTCTTCTTTTTAATTGAGTTTAATAGCTAAAATCTGCTTCAAAACCTGCAGATAGAACCCTGCAGGGAAATTGATTGATAAACACAAGCAAGCAGGCTGAGAGGATCCACAAGGACTCTAGTAGGAACACTGTTCCTCCTTAGCTTTGTATGACTGCTTGCCCGCGTGGTGGTTTGGTTTTTCTCTGTTTATATGTTGTCTCTTGCTTTTCTTTCCTCTTTCCTCCCCCTTTCTTTTTTTTTTTATTTTTAAAAATTAGGTGCTGCTACATTGTCTCTCTTTGCTGTGCTTCTTCTTCAGTGAATTCCCATTCTATGTCTATACTGATTTTGTATCCCAAGCTATCTCTTATCCTTCCTTCATCTTTCTGCCTTCTGCTTTCTGTTATGCTTCTTATATACCAAGTTTTTTCATTTGTCCACAACTTAATGGTGTCAATTTCTATTCTATCTCCCACCTATAATTATAGACTTCTAAATCATTATATATATATATATATATATTGCTCTATTTTGTTTCCCAGTCCATGGTAGGTACTCCACTTTTCTTCCTATTACTCTACACTGCCTACATGAGCTAAATATTCATTTAATTAGTCTTCTTTGGCTCCTCTTCTAACTTTTATCAATATTACTATTATCCTTCTTCCTTTCTCACATCTTTTGACTCCTCTGGCCCTAATATTTGCTTTCAAGGGAACATTGAAAGAAGCAAGGAAATAAAATAAGAAGAAAAAGTGTCAAATAGAAAACAACACATATGCAAAAACACAAGCTAAATAAAATTCTAGAGCAGAGAAAGAAGCTAATCAACTGAATAAACCCACCAAGATAAAATGATGGCTAGAGGGCAACAAAATTACAAACCACACTGAGAAACAGGAAGACATGGACCCGTCCAATGAATAAATTAAAAAACCAGTAAGTGATGCAGTACATTGAGCAATTAATCAAAGCTTTCCAAACAAATATTGTGGTCCAAATTAAAGAAGTGAAGGAAGAGATTAAGGATATAAAGAAGACACTGGGAAAACATATTGAAGAAATTGTAAACATATGCAAAAAGATAATGGATAGAATGGTGATCAAAGCACAATCCAAGTAATCAAAAAGTCGTTGGATTCACATGGAAGCAGATTTGAACAAGCAGAAGAAAGAATTATTGATGTAGAATACAATACAGCTGAAATCAAACAGATAGTAGAACAGATAGACAAAAAGATAGAAAAAATCCAGTAGGGAATCAGGAAATTAACTGACAACACAAAATGCACAAATATATGCATTATGGGCAACCCAGAAGAAGAGAAGGGAAAGGGAAAAGAAGGAGTGTTGAAGGAAATAATGGCTGAAAACTTCCCAATGCTATCGAGAGATATGAATGTGCAGATCCCGGAAGCACAGCACACCCCAAACAGAATAAATCCAAACAGGCCAACTACAAGACATATACTTGTAAAAATTTCCAATGCTAAAGACATAGAGAAAACACTCAAGGCAGAAAGAGAAAAGACAACCATCACATACAAGGGAAGCACAATAAGATTAAGTGTTGTTTCTCATCTGAAACCATGGAGGCAAGAAGATAGTGGTATGACATAGTCAAAGTATTAAAGGAAAAAACTTCCAGCCACGAATTCTTTATCCAGCAAAACTGGCATTCAAATATGATCGAGAGTTCAAAATATTCACAGATAAACAGAAATTAAGAGAGTATGTCAATAAGAAACCTGCACTTCAAGAAATACTAAAGGAAGTTCTACAAGTTGAAAGGAAAAAACAAGGGAGAGAGAGTTGGAGGAGAGTTTAAAAGCAACTAAAAAGACAAAAACAGAAACAAAACAACATATGACATACATTAACTGAAAGAAAAAATGTCTGAAGTAAGAAATTCATTGGGCTTAATAACACTGAATGTTAATGGATTAAATTCACCAATCAAGAGACACAGATTGGCAAAATGGATAAGGAAATATGATCCATCTATATGCTGCCTTCATGAAACCCACCTTCATCCCAGGGATTCAAGGAGGCTGAAAGTGAATGGCTGGAAAATAGTTTTATAAGCTAACAATATCCTCAAAAGGGCAGGAGTAGCTATTCTAATATCAGACAAAATAGACTTTAAATACAAATCTATTGTAAGAGACAAAGATGTATGCTATATATTAGTAAAAGTGGTAATTTCTCAAGAGGAGAGAACAATCATAAACATTTATGCTCCTAACTGGCTTGCCTCAAAATACATGAGGCAAACTCTGGAAAAACTAAGTGGAGAAGTAAATGCCTCTATACTTATAGCAGGGTATTTTAACACAACATTATAACCATTGGACAGAACATCTAGACAGAGAATCAGAAAAGAAACAAAGGCTCTCAACAAAACATTAGAGGACCTGGATTAATAGACATACAGAACACTACACCCAAATACAACAGGATTTACATTCTTCTCAAGTGCACATGCATCATGATCCAAGATAGACCACATGCTAGGCCACAGAACAACTCTAAATGAATTCAGAAAGATTGAGATTATACAAAGTAATTTCTCTGACCACAATGGAATGAAATTGGAAATCATTAAGGGCCAGAGAAACAGGTTAGCCACAAGGATATGGAAATTAAACAACACACTCTTAGACAAACAGTGGGTCAAAGAGGAAATCTCAAAGGAAATCAGTAACTACCTTGAAACTAATGAAAATGACAACACAACATATCAAAACCTATGGGAAGCAGCGAAAGCAGTCCTGAGAGGGAAGTTCATAGCCATAAATTCATATATTAAGAAAGAAGAAAGAGCTAAAATTGAAGACCTAGCTGCACAATTGGTGGAATTGGAAAAACAACAACAAACTAAACCTAAAGGAAGTAGAAAGAAGGAAATCACAAAGATTATAGCAGAACTAAATGAAATAGAGAATAAGAAAGCACTGGAAACCATAAACAAAACCAAAATCTGGTTCTTCAAGAATATCAATAAAATTGACCAACCCTTAGCCAGACTAACAAAGAAAAAGAGAGAACAGGTGCAAATACACAAAAAAGGAAAGAGCAAGGGGATATCACTACTGACCCCACAGAAATAAAGAGTATAATAAGAGGATATTTTGAAAAATTATATGACAACAAGGATGATAATTTAGTGGAAATGGGCAAGTTTTGAGAAATTCACAAACAGCCTACATTGATGAAAGAAGAAATTGATGAACTCAACCGTCCAATTACAATAGATAGATTCAGTCATCAAAAATCTCCAAACTAAGAAGAGCCTAGGACCAGATGTATTGACAGCTGTTCTACCAAACATTCTGGAAAGAGCTAACACCAATTCTGCTTAAGCTCTTCCAAAAAAATAGAAGTAGAAAGAATATTGCCTAACTCATTCTATGATGCCAACATTACCCTGATACCAAACCAAACAAAGATAACACAAGAAAGGAAAATTACCATCCAATTGCCAAAGACATATTGAAAAAGAAAAATGAAGTTGGAGGTATCACATTACCTGAATTTAGAACATACTACAAAGCTAAAGTGATCAAAGTTGCATGGTGTTGGCACAAGGATAGACCTACTGAACAATGGAACCGAATTGAGAGGTCTGATATAGATCCTCGCATATACAGTCATCTGAGATTCGACAAGGCCACCAAGTCCACTCAGTTGGGAAAGAATGGCCTCTTTAACAAGTAGTTCTTGGAGAACTGGATCTCCGTATCCAAAAGAATGAGAGAAGAATACCATCTCACACCTTATACAAAAGTCAAATGAGGATGGATCAAAGATCTAAATATAAGAGCCAAAACCATAAAGACCTTGGAAGATAATGTTTGTAAGCATCCAGAGGACCATGTAATAGGAAATGGTTTCATGATCTTCACAGCCAATACATGGGCAGCTAGAGGAAAAATAGAGAACTGGGATCTCATAAAAATTAAAAACTTCTGCACCTCAAAGGATGTTATTAAGAAAATAAAAAGGCTACCTACACAAAGGGATAAAATATTTGGCAATCATATATCTGCTAGGAGCCTTATATCCTTCATATATGAAGAAATCCTACACCTTAAAAATAAAAATACAAACAACCCATTTATAAAATGGGCAAGAGACCTGTTCAGACACTTCTCCAAGGAAGAAATAAAAATGGTAAAAAGAACATGAAGAAATGCTCGACATCGCTAGCTATTAGGGAAATGCAAATCAAAACCACTATGAGATAACATCTTACACCCATCAAAATGGCAGCTATTTAAGAAAACAGCAGAATATAAGTGTTAGAGAGGATGTGGAGGAGTAGGAACCCTCATCAACTGCTGGTGAAGTTGTGGAATAGTCCAGCCACTGTGGAGGACAGTTTGGTGATTCTTCAGAAAACTAACAATAGATCTTCTGTATGATCCAGCTATTCCACTGCTGCGTATATACCCGGAAGAAATGAAAGCAAAGACAGGAACAGATATATGCACACCAATGTTCATAGCGGCATTGTTCACAATTGCCAAAAGTTGGAATTAGCACAGGTGCCCATCAACATATGAATGGATAAGCAAAATGTAGTACATACATACAATGGAATATTACTCAGCTGTTAGAAGGAATAAAGTGCTAACACATGGAATAACATGGATGAATCTTGAAGACCATATGTTGTGTGAAGAAACCCAGGCATTGAAGAATGAACACTACAATATCTCATTGATTTGCATTGAGGAAAGTGAGCAGTCTCTGAGAACCCCTGTCTGAAAGATAGTTTAATAAGGGAGAGAGAGAGAAGAGTAGCTTGTGAGCCATCAGCCATATGGACATAAACTATGGTAAAGTGATAGAGTATAGTTGCATATAGAAGGATAGGACAGGTGGGCAGTGATATTACTGGGTTTGGTGATGTAGGGTAAACAGGTGGGTAGATTAGGAAGTGCAGATTAGAATACCAAGGTCATGTAAGTATGAATCTTGTCATCCCATGAGTCAAGACAGGGGAATGTCATATGTCCCAGGGGGATGGGGAGGAAGGGACAGAAAAGATCAAATGTGGTATTTAGTGGTCATGGGAAATGTTTTTCATTATGTTACAGGAATGGACACAGGGCATGGTAAATATGATAAAAAATTATTAAACTGTACCGTCTAAATTGTAAACTATACTGTAAACCATTGTCAATGTTTAGTAGCTATGTTTCACTATCTGTATAACAGTTATAACAATGCTACCATCCACACACACAAAAAAAGGTTTTAATATGGGGTGGGGAAGCAGAAGGGAGGTTGATTATATGGGAATTTCTAGTATTCTGTGTATAACTTTGCTGTGACCTAAAATTTTTTGAAAATTAAATGAAAATTTGGGAGACACTGGGGAATGAGAGGGGGAAGGTGTCATGGTACACACTGGACATCTGATAATGCAGTGATAAAAGGAGAAAAAATAAAAATGAGAAATCATTAAAAAACAATTTTTTTGTTTTTTCCAATTTTTTGAATGTCCCAAGCTACTAATTATATTTTATTTTTAGTTCTTTTTTTCTGAGTTTCCTTTCATTTTATCTCTTGCATTTAAGTTTATTATTATTATTTCATTTTCCTATTAATTCTATTTGGTTATTATATGGGCTTCATCTTCAAGGTAGTTTTAGATCACAGAGGGGTTACAATGGGGGCTGCAGAGGATCACTGGGGCGTGTCTGGGATGGGGGATTCATGGGAGTAAGTTCATCTGAATATAAATGAAATATATATCAAATTGTTCAAATGATCAAGAGATGGGGCATGGTCATGGTGGGTAGACAATCACTCAATAAATGAGGGAATACTGAATTCCCATCTTGGAGAGCTCTGCCACATTCTCCAAGGGAGCAGCAATAGTCCCCTGAGTACAGGGGCAGTGTCTGGCAAAAGAGGAAGACCCACTGATGGGTTCTTGTTATTGATGACTAGCCTTATGAGTCTTTGTTCTTGTTATTGAAACTTGGCCTATTGTTATGGGGTACTTAAAGTTTGCCCCCTGAGAGCCTCATTGTTGCTCAAATGTGCCCTCTCTCTAAGCCAAACTTAGCTTATGAATGCATTACATTCCCCCCAATGTGGGACATGACTCCCTGGGATAAGCCTCTTGGCAATGAGGGATTAATACCAAGTACCAACTGGAAACATGACTGGGAAAAACCTTGAGTAAAAAGGGGAAAACATAAAGACAAATGAGTACATGTGGCTAAGAGACTTCAAAGAGTGTTGGGAGGTCATCCCAGAGGTAACACTTATGCACACTTCAGTAGGATCTCATAGAACACCAAAGTGGATATCACCCCACACAGGGGGGCTCCTGAGGGCTCTGGAGACACCCAGGTCCTATATAAGGGGGGATAGACCTAGAGATTGATGCCTTATCAGTGGGCTCAACTTTGGAATCTGTGCTCCTGTGAGTGACAGAGATGGACTCAAATAATCCTCCCTACACATGGTTTTTCAGTCCCTTCTATTCAAACCTATATGTGAGGCTGGAGTTTGTCGGTGTAATTCCAGAGACTGGAGCCTCTGACCTGCTTATGTGCCAACTGTGCCTGGAATCAAAGCAGAGCTGCAACTCCTACTCTACAGCTCAATGGACTCACCCAAGTCACCTGGTGAGGAAACGATGATGGACAATGGCCATCACAGGGAATGGAGAGAGCCTGCAGCTGAAAGCAAGATAATCCCATCCACTGTATCCATGGGATATAAGGCCACTCTCACTTGGAGGTGGAGTGGACATCACCATTCCAGTCCCCTCATGATTGGGTGAAGAGCTATGGACTAGAGTGGACTTAATGGTATTCTGTTGTAGACATATTGTGATTGAAGCAATGGAAGAAATTATAACAGTGAGTTCGAGCCAGTGGCCACTAGATGCTTTCAGGGCAGGGAGAGGAAGGGCAGTTGTAATACAGGGGCTCTTTCAGGACTTGGGGGTTGTCCTGAGTGACGTTGTGGTGATAGATATAGGCCATTTTACATCAGTATATACCATGCAGAACTGTGTGGGAGAGAGTGTGGTCTACGATGTGAACTCTGGTCTATGCTTAATGGCAAAGCCCCAGGATGTGTATGTCCATTGCAGGTGATATGCGACACTGTTGGAAGAAGTTTATGTGAGATATTATGGGAGGTATGGGAGATGGAGCCCATGGGAATCTTTGTAATTTTTGTGTAATATTTTTGTAATCTAAATATGTTTTATAATATATATAAAAATAATATTTATGTAAGCAAATGCATATATATGCATATATATTTATATATCATTTTACAAATATTGGTCTGTATCATGAAAAATTTAATTTTTACCCACATTAACAAAAAAGACTGAAGAACATACTGCATACACAGATCATTATTTAAACCATTGTTTTGACATTGATTGTAAGTGAGAAAAAGTGCCATACCAGCCAAATTAAGAAGTAGTTTGCTCAGTTTTCAGAACTGAAAATGCTCCTACATTCAGAGTGTTAAGTAAAACCAGGGTTTTGATATTTATTGTATGTGAAATCAAATGCATAGTAGCCAATTAAACAAGTATTTCCTTGGTTTCACAAGTGAATAAATGACTGAATTTGCAGAATCGTATTTATCACCACTGCTTTGACATTGATTTTAAGTGAGAAGAAGTGTGAATCAGGCAATTAAATGAGTAATTTGCTTAATTTCCAAAACTGAAGAACAACTTACATTCACATAATATTAGAAAAAACGAGTATTTTCTTATTGATTGTAGTTGAGAACAAGTGCAAAGCAGCCAATTAAGTAGTAACATGATAAGTTTTTACAACTAAAGAAACTACTGTATTCACAGAGTTTTAGGTATCACAAGTGATTTGTCATTGGCTGTGAAAACAAGTGTGTAATATACATTTAAAGAAGTTAATTGCTTATTTTTCCCTACTGAAGAAACGACTGCATACCAAGACCATTACATATACCATTTTTTTGTCTTTGATTTTAAGTGAAAATAAGTGTATAGCACCCAATGAGAAAGTAACTTGCTTCATTTTCACAACTTGGAAAAACAACTGCATTCTCAGCGTATTAGGTAAAACCAGCATATTGACATTGTAAGTGAAAACAAGTGCATAATAGCCAATTAAACAATTAACTTGTTAGTTTTAAAAACAGAAGAACATACTGCATTCACAGAGTGTTTGGTAAAACCAGGGTTTTGAGATTGGTTGTAAGTGAAAACAAGTGCATAGCACCAAGTGACAAAGTAACTTGCTTAGTTTTCACAACTGTAGAAACGACTGCATGAACAATCATTAGGTAAAACCAGTGTTTTGACATTGATTTTAAGTGAAAACAAGTGCATAACAACCAATTATAAAAGAAACTTGCTTAGTTGTCAAAACTGAAGGAACTCTTGCATTCATTGAGCATGAGATAAAACCACTGTTTTGGCTTTGTAAGTGAAATTAAATACCAGCAATAATGGAAGAATCTTCTTAGAATTTGAAAGAGAATAACCTACTGCATTCACAGAGCATTAGGGAAAACCAGTGCTTTGACATTGATTGTAAGTGAAAAGAATTGTGATGCAGGCATTTAAATGAGTAATTTGCTTAGTTTTCATACTGAAGACAACTTACATGCCCAGAGTTAAAATCAGTGTTCTTTCATTGGTTGTATATATGAGAAGAAGTGAATATTATCCTAGTAAACAGGTACATTGAATAATTTTTAAAAATTGAAGAACCTCCTTCATTCACAAACGTTAGAATAAACTAGGGTTTTGACATTAGTTGTAAGTGAAAACAAGTGAATAATACAAAATAAAAAGGAACTTGATTAGTTTTCACAACTGAAACTACAGCATTCATAAGTATTAGATAAAATGAGCATTTTAACATTGTTAGTAAGGAAAAGCATGTGCATAACAGCCAATTATACAAGAAACTTGCTCAGTTTTCAAAACTGATGTACCTCCTTCATTCATAGAGCTTTAGGTAAAACCACTCTTTTGACATTGATTGTAATTGAGAATAAATACCAGCAAATAACACAAGTAACTTTTTAGAACTCAAAACAGAATAACCTACTGCATTCACAGAGCATTTAGTAAAACCAATGTTTTTCATTGATTGTGAGAACAAGTGCAAAACAGCCAATGAAAAAGTAAGTTGCTTAGTTTTCACAACTTGAAGAAACAACTGCATACTCATCGTATTAGGTAAAATAGTATATTGACATTGTATTTGAAAACAAGTGCATAGCAGCCAATTAAACAAGTAACATGCTTGGATTTCAAAACTGAAGAACATATTGCATTCACAGAACATTAGGTAAAACCAAGATCTTGACATTGGTTGTAATTGAAAACAAGTGCATAGAACCAAATGAAAAAGTATATTGCTTAGTCTTCAAAACTGAAGAAACTACTGCATTCACAAGTATTAGGTAAAATAAGCATTTTCACATTGATTATAAGTGAAAACAAGTGCATAACAACCAACTATACAAGAAACTTGCTTAGTTTTCAAAATGTAAGACCTTCTGCATTCATCAAACATTAGTTAAACCACTGTTTTGGCATTGCTCTTAAGTGAGATTAAATACCAGCAATAACACAGGAAACTTGCTTAGAATTCAAAACAGAATAACCTACTGCATTCTCAGCATAATGTAAATCCAGTTCTTTGACATTGAATGTAAGCTTAAAGGAAAGTGCAGCAGGCAATTAAATGAGTCACTTGCATAGTTTTTCAAAATGAAGAACCACTTACATTCACAAATTGTTAGGTAAAAACAGTGTTTTTACATTAACTGTGAGAACAAGTGTAAAGTAGCCAATTAGGGAAGTAATGTGCCTTGTTTTCACTACTGAAGAAACTCCAACATTCATAGAGTGTTAGCTAAAACCACCATTTTGACATTGTAAGTGAAAAGTAGTGTGTAGAAGGCAATTAAATGAGTGACTTGCTGAGTTTTCAAAACTGAAGAACAAATTACATTCAGAAATGTAAAAACAGTATTTTTTCCTTGAATATAAGTGAAAAGATGTGAATAGTATCTTATTAAACAAGTATCTTACTTAATTTTTGAAAATTGAAGAACCTCCTTCATTTACAGTGTGTTAGATAAAACCAGGGTTTTGACATTGGTTGTAAGTGAAAACAAGTGCATAGCACCCAATGAAAATGTAACTTGCTTTGTTTTCACAATTTGTAAAAACAACTGCAATCTCAATGTATTAGGTAAAACCAGCATACTGACATTGTAAGTGAAAACAAGTGCATAGCAGCCCATTAAAGAAGTAACATGCTTAGTTTTCACAACTGAAGAAACTACTGCATTCACAGAATTTTAGGTATCTGTAGCCATTTGGCAGTTTGATGTACTTATGATTTCCAAGTATCTCTATTATACTGTGCTTGTAAACTGTTCAGTACATCTGGTTATGATGAAGTCATAACTGGGGCTTTGATTGGGCCATGTCAATAGGCCACTGAGCCCCACCCCTTGGTGGGTGGTGGAATCAAATATAAAAGCCAAAGCAAAGACAGAGGGGTCAGTTTTTGATGTTAGAGTTTTGATGATGGAGAAAAGGCCCCAGAATAAGGATGAGCCATTTGCCTAAGAGTTCACAGCTGGCCCTGTAGAGATATGGAAAGCCTAGAGAATTTAATAGTCTACAGCTGACCTTGTGGAGGAAACAGAGGAGCTAAGCCTGGAGAGAACCACAGCCCCAGGAAGAGAGAAACCCAAGAAGACTGAACCATGGCAAGTGTCAGCAGCTGTCTTGCTCCACCACTTGGCAATGGACTTTGGTGAGGGAAGAAACTTATGCTTTGTGGCCTGGTAACTGTGGACTTCTCCCCCAAATATATACCCTTTATAATGACCAACCAATCTTTGGTATATTGCATTAGCACTCTTTTGGCTGACTGATAGAAAATTTGGTACCAAAAAGTGGTGAAGTGCTTTTGCAATTACCAAAATGTTGGAATGTTTTTTTTTTCCAGCAAGTTCACTGTTTATAATAGGAAAAAAACAAAAGTGGATGTGTAAACACACACACACAAACACATACTTTATATATGTATATACTTATATATACATACAGTAATTTTTATCTGGAAAGATATAAAGAAACTATTAGAATGCTTATTTTTCTGGAGAGAGAATGGTGATGGGGAGGGGATAGGGTGTGCCTTTCTCTCCTAATCTTGTATCTCTGTCTTTTGAATTTCTAACCTTTTTAAAAAATCAACAAGCCATTATCTGAGCAAAAGCATTATGGATATAATTATTTTTTATCCTATATTCATGACTCTCTTTGTCTCTGTCTTTGTCTCTCTACCTCTCCACATATATTTACAAAGCCCTAATAAATATTATTTTTCTCCTGGTACATAAAACATTTTTTCATAAAGATTAACTTTAAATTAGATGATGTTTTTTTAAATGGGTAGAGGGTATTTTTTGGAGGAATTGAGCGATACTTGATGGAAAAGGCAAAAGTTGTTTTGAAGAGACTGTTGTTAGTAATATGAACACTAAAGAAACTTTCTATGATCCCTTAAAAATATATGATTAACTATTATTGGAAACTGGAGGAAAGGTCATCCATGTTTTAAAATTGTAGAGATTTTAACAAGATTAACTCCTGCTGTTTTATGGAAGTCAGAATTTGAAAATGGTGAACATGAGCATTTAGCTGAAGAACTACCCAAGTTTAACTCAGACAATGTCGCTTGGCTTCTCATTGCAGTGTATAGCAAAATACTAGATGAGTGAAATACAGTAAGGACTGAACTTTTGGGCACAAAGAAAATGGAAATTGATTCTGGAACTCCTGAGTTTCTGGAAATCTAATTCCCAAATGAAAATGCCCCATTTGAAGACTTTACTAAATTGGAACTTGTAAATCAGAATTGAAGATGCAGTAATCTAGGAAAGACTTGTGGAAAGTCTTACTGTCTGATGGCTTGGACCCCTGCTTCCTGCTTGCTAACCCAACAAAGTTTTTGAGAGAGCTGTATGAACAAAATCACTGTCATCTTGGACAAATGAGACATGGAAAGGAAAGATTGAAGGAGAAACAACTTTAAGAAGAAACCCATGGAGCTGAGATATGGAATTAAGACATCATCTTGTCCAAGAAAGGAGTCCCACCCATGTGGACACAGAGGGAAAGTTTGCCACTGCAGTTGAAGAGGGTGAATGTCTCCACTCCATGTTCTGGGAGAGTGCACTTGGTAAACTAATTTTCCTTAGCTTCCCAACACAAGGAACTACTGTTTACCAGAGTGTTAGGTAAAACATTGTTTTGTAATTGATTGTAAGTGAAAACAAGTGCATAGCATGGAATGAAAAAGTAACTTGCTTGGTTTTCAACACTGAAGAAACTACTGCATTCACAGAGCATTAGGTAAAAACAGTATTTTAATATTTCTTGTATGTGAAAACAAGTGCATAGCACCCAATGAAAAAGGAACATGCTTAGTTTTCACAACTTGAAGGAAAAACTGCATTCTCAATGTATCAGGGAAAAACAGCATTTTGACCTTGTTAGTGAAAACAAATGCATAGGAGCCAATTAAGCATGTCACTTGCTTAGTTTTCAAAACTCAAGAACATACTGCATTCTCAGAGCATTAGGTAAATCCAGGGTTTTGACAGTGATTGCAAGTGAAAACAAGTGCCATAGTGGCCAAAGAAGTAATTTGCTTAGTTTTCAAACCTGAAGAATCTCCTACATTCACAGAGTATTAGGTAAAACCAGTGTTTTGAAATATTTTGTATGTGAAAACAAGTGTATAGCAGGCAATTAAACAGGGACTTGCTTGGTATTCACAGGTTAAAAAATGACTGCATTCAGAGAATCTTATATATCACCACTGCATTGACATTGATTTTAAGTGAGAAGAAGTGTGAAGCAGGCAATTAAATAATTAATTTGCTTAGTTTTGAAAACTGGAGAATAACTTATGTTCACAAATTGCTTGTGAAATCTAGTGTTTTTTCATTGATTGTAAGTGAGAACAATTAAGGAAGTAACTTGCCTAGTTTTTACAACTGAAGAATCTCCTGAATTTTCAGAGGGTTAGGTAAAACCACCATTTTGACATTGATTGTAATTGAAAACATGTGAATAGTATACTATTATACAAGTAAATTCCTTATTTTTTGAAAATTGAAGATACTCCTTCATTCACAGAGTATTACATAAAACCCCCAATTTGACATTGGTTGTAAGTGAAAAGAAGTGTGTAGCAGGCAACTAAATGAGTAACTTCCTTAATTTTCAAAACTGAAGAACCCCTTACAATCACAAATTTAAAACCAGTCTTTTTTATTGATTGTAAGTGAGAAGGGAATAGTATCCTATTAAACAAGTACCTTGCTTAGTTTTTGAAAATTGAAGAATGTCTTTCATTTACAGAGTGTTAGATAAAACAGATTTTGACATTGATTGTAAGTGAAAACATATGAACAGTAGGCTATTAAACAAGTACTTTCCTTAATTTTTGAAAACTGAAAAATCTCCATTCACAAAGCATTAGTTAAAACCAGGGCTTTGACATTGGTTGTAACTGAAAACAAGTGCATAGCACCAAATGAAAAGGTAACTAGCTTAGTTTACACAACTGAAGAAACTGCTCCATTCACAAGTATTAGGTAAAACCAGCATTTTGTCATTGATTGTAAATGAAAACATGTGCCTATCAGCCAATTATACAAGTAACTTGCTTAGTTTTCAAAACTGGAGGACCTCCTGCACTCATAGAGCATTATGTAAAACCACTGTTTTGACATTTATTGTTAGTGAGGAAAAACTACCAGCAAATAACACAATTAACTTGTTTAAAATTAAAAACAGAATAACCTATGGCATTCACAGAGCATTAGGTAAAACCAGAGCTTTGAAATTGATTGTAAGCAAAAGAAGTGTGCAGCAGGTAATTAAACAAGTAACTTGCATAGTTTTCCAAATTCAAGAAAAGCTTACATTCACCCAGTATTAGGTATAACCTTGTTTTTTCATTGATTGTGAGAAGAAGTGCAAAGCAGCCAATTAAGGAAGTAACGTGATTGTTTTCACAACCAAAGAAAATCCTGCATTCACAGAGCTTTTGATAAAACCACTATTTTGACAATGATTGTAAGTGAAAGGGTTGTGAAGCAGGCAATTAAATGAGTAACTTGCTTAGTTTTCAAAACAGAAGAACCAATTGCACTCATAAAGTATTAGATAAAGGAAGTGTTTTTTCATTGATTGTATTTGAGAAGTGAATAGTATCCTATTAAACAAGTACCTTGTTTAATTTTTGAAAATTGAAGAGCCTTCTTCATTTGTATGGTAAAATTAGGTAAAATTAGTGTTTTGACATTGGTTGTAAGTGAAAATAATGAGGTAGGGGGCAATTAAACAAGCTACTTGCTTAGTTTTCAAAATTGAAGAACCTCCTTCATTCACAGAGCATTAGGTCAAACAAGTGTTTTGGTATTGAAAAAAATTGAACACAAGTGCGTAGCAGCCAATTAAAGAAATAACTTATTTAGCTTTCATAAATGAAGATCTGACTGCATTCCCAGAATGTTAGGTAAAACCACAGTTTTGACTTTGGTTGTAAGTTAAAACAAGTGCATAGCAGCCAATTAAAGTAGCAACAAGCTTTTATTTTCACAACTGAAGTAACTACTGCATTCACAGAGTGTTAGGTATCACAACTGATTTTCCATTGACTATAAGTGAAAACAAGTGTGTAGGAGTCATTTAAAGAAGTAAATTGCTTGGTTTTCCCAACTGAAGGAACTACTGCATTCCAAGAGAATTAGGTAAACCATTATTTTATCATTGATTGAAGTGGAAACAGTGCCATAGCAGAGAAATAAAGAAATAACTTGCTTAATTTTCAAAACTGAAGATTGTACTGCATTCACAAAGCGTTAGGTAAATACAGTGTATTTTAATTAATTGTAAGCAAGAAGAAAGGAATAGTATCCTACTAAACAAGTTTTTTGCTTAATTATTGAAAATTGAAGAACCTCATTCATTTACAGTGTGTTAGGTAACACCAGGGTTTGACATTGTTTGTAAGTGAAAACAAAAGCAATGCAGCAAATTAAACTACTTGCTTGGAATTCAAAATGGAAGAACTTAGTGCATTCACAGAGCATTAGGTTAAACAAGTGTTTTGACATTGATTGTAAGTGAAAACAAGTGTGTAGCAGGCAATTAAACAATCATATTGCTTAGTTTTGAAAACTGAAGAACCTCATCCATTCACAGAGCATTAGGTCAAACAACTGTTTTGATATTGAATGTTTGTAGCAGCCAATTAAAGAAATAACTTCCTTAGTTTTCATGAATGAAGAATCTACTGCAATTCCAGAACGTTAGGTAAAACAATGGTTTTGAAATTGGTTGTAATTAAATACAGGTGCATAGCAGCCAATAAAAGAAGCAAAATACTTAGTTTTCAAAACTGAATAAACTACTGCTTTCACAAAGGGTTAGGTATCACCATTGATTTGCTAAAGACTGTAAGTACATATCATTCATTAATAAATTTATATTGCTTAGTTTTCCCAGCTGAAGAAATTACTGCATTCCAAGAACATTAGGTAAGCCATTGTTTTGTCATTGATTGTATGTGGAAAACGTGTATAGCACCTAATGAAAGAGTAACTTCCTTTGTTTTCACAACTAGAAGAAACAACTGTATTCTCAGCATATAAGGTAAATCCAGCATATTGACATTGTAAGTAAAAACAAGTGCATAACCACCAATTAAACAAGTAACTTGCTTGGTTTTCAAAATGGAAGAATCTACTGCATTAACAGAGCATTAGGTAAGGCCAGTGTTTTGATTCGATTGTAAGTGTAAACAATTGCCATAGCAGCCAATTAAAGAAGTAGTTTGCTTAGTTTTTAAGACTAAAGAACCTCCTAAATTCACAGAGCATTAGGTAAAACCCGTGTTTTGATATTTATTGTATATGAAAGCAAGTGCATAGCAGCCAATTAAACAAGGACTTGCTTGGTTTTCACAAGTGATGAAATGACTGCATTCGCAGAATCCTATGTAGCTCCACTGCTTTGAGATTGATTGTAAGGGAACAGAAGTGTGAAGCAGGCAATTAAATGAGTAACATGCTTAGTTTTCAAAACTGAGGAACCACTTTCATTCACAAAGCATTAGGTAAAACCAATATTTTTTTCATTGATTATAAGTGAGAATAAGTGAATTGTATCCTATAAACAAGTACCTTGCTTAATTTTTGAAAATTGAAGAACCTCCTTCACTCACATAGTGTTAGGTAAAACTAGGGTTTTGACATTGATTGTAATTGAAAAAATCTGAATAGTATCCTATTAAACGAGTACCATCTTTAATTTTTGAAAACTGAGGAGGCTCCTTCATTCACAGAGCATTATGTAAAACCAGCATTTTAATATTGGTTGCAAGTTAAAACAAGTGCATAGCACCAAAAAAAGTAACTTGTTTAGTTTTCACAAAGGAAGAATCTGCTGCATTCACAAGTGTTAGGTAAAACAAGCATTTTGCTGTTGATTGTATGTGAAAACAAGTGCATAGCAGCCAATTATACAAGTAACAGCCTTCATTTTCAAAACAGAAAGACCTCCTGCATTCATAGAACATTAGGTAAAAACACTGTTTTGGCATTCCTTGTAAGTGGAAATAAATATCAGCAAATAACAGAAGCAACTTGCTTAGAATTCACAACAAAATAACCTACTGCATTCAAGGAGTCTTATGTAAAACCAGAGCTTTGACTTTGATTTTAAGTGAAAAGATGTGTGCAGCAGGCAATTAAAGGAGTAACTTTCATAGTTTTCCAAACTGAAAACCACTTACATTCACAAAGCCTTATGTAGAACCCATGTTTTTTCATTGTTTTTGAGAACAAATGGAAAGCAGCAAATTAAGGAAGTAATATGCCTAGTTTACACAGCTGAAGAATGTATGGCATTTACAGTGGGTTAGGTAAAACCTCCATTTTGACATTGATTGTAAGTGAAAAACAGTGCAATTGGAGCAAAAAAAAAAAGGAATTTCCTTAGTTTTCAAAACTGAAGAACCTCATATATTCAGAGTGTTAGGTAAAGCCACATTTTAAAATATTTATTGTATTTGAAAACAAGTGCATAGCAGCCAATTAAACAAGGACTTGCTTGGTTTTCACAAATGAAGAAATGACTGCATTCACAGAATCTTAAGTATCACCACTGTTTTAACATAGATTTTAATGAAAAGAAGGGAGAAACATGCAATTAAATGAGTAACTTGTTTAGTTTTACAAACCTGAAGAACCACTTACATTCACAAAGTGTTAGGTAAAAGCAGTGCTTTTCATTGATTGTAAGTGAGAACAAGTGCAAAGCAGCCAATTAAGGAAGTAATGAGCCTAGTTTTCACCACTAAAGAAAATTCTGCAATTACACAGGTTAGTAAAACCTTCTTTTTGACATTGATTGTAAGTGAAAACAAGTGTGTAGCAGGCAATTAAACAAGCAACTTGCTTAGTTTCCAAAACTGGAAAACCTCCTTCATTAACAGAACATTAGATCAAACAAGTGTTTTGATATTGAATGTAAGTGACAACAAGTACATAGCAGCCAATTAAAGATGTAATGTGCTTAGATTTCACAGCTGAAGAAATTACTGCATTCTCAGCTATTAGCTAAAACAAGAATATTGATATTGCAAGTGAAAACAAGGACAGAAAGCAAATTAAACAAGTAGTAACTTGCCTAGTTTTCAAAACTTAAGAACCAACTACATTCACAGAGCATTAGGTAAAACCAGTGCTTTGACATTGATTGTAAGAGAAAACAAGTTCCCTAGCAGCCAAATAAAGAAATAATTTTCTTAGGTTTCAAAACTGAAGAACATCCAACATTCCCAGAGCATTAGGTAAAATGACTGTTTTGAAAATTCTTGTTTGTTAAAACAAGTGCATAGCAGCAAATTAGCAAGGACTTTCTTGGTTTCCACAAGTGAAGAAATGACTGCATTCACAGATTCTTATGTGTCTCCACTGCTTTGACATTGATTGTAAATGAAAAGAAGTGTGAAGCAGCCAATTAGAGTAACATGCTTAGTTTTCAAAACTGAAAACTACTTATATTCACAAACATTAGGTAAAACCAGTGTTTATTCATTGATTGTAAGTGTGAACAAGTTCAGAGCAGCCAATTAAGGAACTAATTTGCCTAGTTTTCATAACTGAAGAAACTACCATACTCACAGTGTTAGGTATCACAACAGATTTGCCATTGAGTGTAAGTGAAAACAAGTGCATAGCATTCATTTAAAGAGGTAAATTGCTTATTTTTCCCAGCTGAAGAAACTACTGCATTCCATGAATATTAGATAAACCATTGTTTTGTCATTGATTGTAAGTAAAAACAAGTACATATCACTCAATGAAAAAGTAACTTGCTTAGTTTTCACAACTGGAAGAAACAACTACATTCTCAGCATATTGGGCAAAACCAGGATATTGACATTGTAGGTGAAAACTATTGCATAGCAGACAATTAACCAAGTAACTTGCTTAGTTTTAAAAACTGAAGAATCTACTGCATTCAGAGAACATTATGTAAAATAAGTGTTATGACACTGATTGTAAGTGAACTCAAGTGCCATACCAGTAAAATAAACAAGGATTTTCTTGGTTTTCACAAGGGAAGAAATGACTGCCTTACCAGAATCTTATGCATCACCACTGCTTTGACATTGATTGTACATGAAAAAAAGTGTGAAGCAGGAAACCAAATGAGTAACATGCTTAGATTTCAAAACTGTTGTATGACTTACATTCACAAAGCCTTAGGTAAAACCAGTGTTTTTTCATTGAATGTATGTGAGAAGACATGAATAGTATCCTATTAAACAATTACCTTGCCTAATTTCTGAAAATAGAAGAACCTCCATTCACAGAACATTAGGTAAAACCCGGGTTTTGACACTAGTTTTAAGTGAAAACAAGTGCATAGCACCAAATGAAAAAGTAGCTTTCTAAGTTTTCAAAACTGAAGAATCTACTGCATTCACAAGTATTAGTTAAAACCAGCATTTTGACATTGATTGTAAGTGGAATCAAGTGTGTAATAACCAATTCTACAAGTAACTTGCTTACTTTTCAAAACTAAATGACCCCCTGCATTCATAGAGTATTAGGTAAAACCACTGTTTTGACATTGATTGTAAGTGAGAAAAATAACAGCAAATGATAAAAGTAACTTGCTTGGAATAGAAAATAGAATAACCTACTTCATTCACAATGCATTAGGTAAAACCAGGGCTTGACATTGATTGTAAGTGAAAAGAAGTGTGCAGCAGGCAATTAAATAAGTTTCAAAGTTTTCCAAACTGAAGAAACCACTTACATTCACAAAGTGTTAGGAAAAACCAGTGTTTTTCATTGAATGTGAGAAAAAGTGCAAAGCAGCATATTAATTAATGTGCCAAGATTTCACAACTGAAGAATCTCCTGCATTCACACAGCATTAAGTCAAACCACCATTTTGACCTTGATTGTTAGTGAAAAGAAATGTGTAGCAGGCAATTAAATGAGTAACTCGCTTAGTTTTCAAAACTGATAAACCACTTACATTCAGAAAGATAAAACCAGGGTTATATCATTGAGTGTAAATGAGAAGAAGTGAATAGTATCTTATTAAACAAGTACCTTGCTTAATATTTGAATTTTGATGAACCTTCTTCATTCACAGTGTGTTAGGTAAAACCAGGGTTTTGACATTGACTGCAAGTGAAAATAAGTGAATAGTATCTAATTAAACACGTATTTTCCTTAATTTATGAAAACTGAAGAACTTCCTTCATTCACAGAATGTTAGGTAAAAAGAGGGTTTGGCATTGGATCTGAGGGAAAACAAGTTCATAGCAGCAAATTAAACTACTTGCTTGGAATTCAAAACTGAAGAACCTCATACATCCACAGTGCATTAGGTAAAACCAGTATTTTGACATGGATTGTAAGTGAAAACAATTGTGTAACAGCCAATTAAAGAAATAACGTCCTTAATTTTCACAAATGAAGTAACTGCTTTATTCCCAGAATATTAGGACATACTACGGTGTTGACATTGGTTGTTAGTTAAAACAAGTTCATAGCAGCCAATTAAAGTAGTAAGGTGCTTTTCTTCCACAACTGATGAAACTGCTGCATTCACAGAGTGTTAGGTATCACAACTTATTTGCCACTGACTGTTAGTGAAAACAAGTGTGTAGCATTCATTTAAAGAAGTAAAATGCTTAGTTTCCCTACTGAAGAAACTCCTGCATTACAAGAGAATTATGTAAAACCAGTGTTTTGATTTTTATTGCATTTATAAACAAGTGCATATCAGCCAATTAAACAAGGACTTGCTTGGTTTTCAAAAGTGAAGAAATGACCGCACTCACAGAATCTTATGTATCACCACTGCTTTGACTTTGTAAGTGAAAAGACGTGTGAAGCAAGCAAGTGAGTAACTTGCTTAGTTTTCAAAACTGAAGTAACATTTACATTCACAAAGCCTTAGGTAAAACCAGTGTTCTTTCATTGGCTGTAAGTGAGAGGAATTGAATAGTATACTATTTAATCCAGTACATTGCTTTATTTTTAAAAATTGAAGAACTGCCTTCATTAACAGAGGGTTAGGTAAAACCACTATTTTAGCATTGATTGAATGTGAGAATAAATACCAGAAAATAACATAAGTAACTTGCTCAGAATTCAAAATTGAATAACCTACTGCATTCACAGAGCATTAGGTAAAACCTGTGCTTTAGCACTGGTTTTATGTGAAAAGAACTGTGCAGCAGGCAATTAAATGAGTAACTTGCATAGTTTTCCAAACTAAAGAACCACTTATATTCAAAAAGCGTTAGGTAAAACCAGTGTTTTTTCTTTGTATGTGAGAAAAGGGCAAAGCAGCCAATTAAGGAAGGAATGTGCCTAGTTTTCACAACTGAAGTAAATCCTGCGTTCACAGAACATTATGTAAAACCATTATTTTGACATAGATTGTAAGTGAAAAGAAGTGTTTAGCTGGCAATTAAATAAGTAACTTGCTTAGTTTTCAAAACTGAAGAACCACATACATATACAATGTTAAAACCACTATGTTTTCATTGATGCAAGTAAGTAGAAATGAATAGTATTATATTAAACAAGCACCTTGCTTAATATATGAAAACTGAAGACCCTCTTTCATTCAAAAGCATTAGGTAAAACCAGGGTTTTGACATTAGTTATAAGTGAAAACAAGTGCATATCAGCAAATAATCTACTTGCTTGGAACTCAAAACTGAAGAACCTCGGGCATTCTGAGTGTATTAAGTAAAACCAGTTTTTTGACATTTCCTGCTAGTGAAAACAAGTGCATAGCAGCCAATTAATGAAATAACTCTCTTTGTTTTCTCAAATGAAGAAACTACTGCATACCCAGAACATTAAGCAAACCATTGTTTTGTCATTGATTTTTAGAGAATACAAGAGCATAGCAACCAATGAAAAAGTAACTTGCTTAGTTTTCACAACTTGAAGAAACAACCGCCTTCCCAGCACATTATGTATAACAAGCTTATTGAAATTGTAGTTGAAAACAAGTGCATAACATCTATTAAACAAGTTACTTGGTTTGTTTTCAAAACTGAAGAACTTACTGCCTTTACAGCACATTAGGTAAAACCAATGTTTTGGCATTCAATGTAAGTGAAAACAAGTGTCATAGCAGCCAATTAAAGAAGTAATTTGATAGTTTTCAAAACTGAATAACCACTTACATTCACAGAGTTTTAGGTAAAGCAAGTTTTTTTTATATTTATTGTATGTGAAATCAAGTGCATAGTAGCCAATTAAAGAAAGACATGCTTGGTTTTAACAAGAAAGAAATGACTGCATTCACAGAATCTTAGGTATCACCACTACTTTGATAGTGATTGTAAGTGAAAAGAAGTGTGAAGCAGACTATTAAATGAGTAATATGTTTAGACTTCAAAACCAACAAACCACTTAAATTCACAAAGCATTATGTAAAACCAGTGTTTTGACATTGATTGTTAGAGAAAACAAGTGAGTATCAGGCAATTAACAAGCAACTTACCTAATTTTCCACACTGAATAACCTCCTTCATTCACAAAACATTAGGTCAAACTAATGTTTTGATTTTTAGTGTAAGGGAAGCAAGTGTATAGCAGCCAATTAAACAAGTAATTTGCTTCATTTTCAAAACTGAAGAACCTACTGCATTCACAGGGCATTAGGTAAAACCAATGAATTTTCATAGAATGTAAGTGAGAACAAGTGCAAAGCATCAAATTAAGGAAGTAAAGTGCCAAGTTTCCACGACTGAAAAAACTCCTGCATTTACAGAGGGTTAGGTAAAACCACCATTTTGACATTGATTGTAGTTGGAAACAAGTGAAGAGTATTCTATTAAACAAGTGTCCTCCTTAATTTTTGAAAACTGAGGAACCTCCTTCATTCACAGAGCATTAGATAAAATGAGGGTTTTGACATTGGTTGTAAGTGAAAATAACTGCATAACACCAAATGACAAAGTAACTTGCTTAGTTTTCACAACTGAAGAAAGCACTGCATTCATAAGTATTAGGTCAAACCCACATTTTAACATTGATTGTAAGTGAAAACAAGTGTGTAACAGTCAATTTTAAAAGTAACTTGCTTAGTTTTCAAAATTGAAGGATCTCATATATTCAAAGAGCATTAGGTAAACCCACTGTTTTGACATTCATTGTAAGTGAGAATTAATACCAGCAAATAACACAATTGATTGCTTAGAATTCAAAACATAATTACCTACTGCATTCACAGAGCATTAGGTAAAACCAGTGCTCTGATATTGATTGTAAGTGAAAAGAATTGTTCATCAGGCAATTAAATGAGTAACTTGTAGAGTTTTCCACACTGAAGAACCACTTACAGTCTCAAAGCATTAGGTAAAACCAGTGATTTTACATTGACTGTGAGAACAAGTGCAAAGCAACCAAATAAGGAAGAAATGTGCCTAGTTTCACAATGAAGGAACACCTGTATTCATAAAGCAGTAGGTGAAAACACCATTTTGACATTGATTGTAAGTGAAGAAAGTGAGTAGCAGCCAATTAAATGAGTAACTTCCTTAGTTTTCAAAATTGAAGAACAACTTACATTCACAAAGCATTAGTTTAAACCAATGCTTTGATTTTTATTGTATGTGAAAACAGGTGCCTAGGAGCCAATTAAACAAGTTCTTGCTTGGTTTTCACAAGTGAAGTAATTACTACATTGACATCGATTGTAAGTGAAAAGAAATGTGAAGCAGGCAGCTAAATGAGTAACTTGCTCAGTTTTCAAAACTGAAGAACATACTGCATTCACAGAGCATTAGGTAAAAACAGTGCTTTTACAATTATTGTAAGGCAAAACAAATGCCATAGCAGTGAAATAAAAATGTAATTTTCTTTATTTTCAAAACTGAAGAACACTTACATTAATAAAACATTAGGTAAGACCTGTGTTTTTTTTCATTGATTGTAAGTGAGAACAAATGCAAAGCAACCAATTAAGGAAGTAACATGCCTAGTTTTCACAACTGAAGAAACTCCTGCATTTACAGAGGGTTAGGTAAAACAACCAGTTTGACTTTGATTGTAAGTGAAAAAAAGTGAATAGTATCTTATTAAACAAATACCTTCCTTAATTTTTGAAAAACAAAAAATCCCCTTCATTCACAGTGTGTTGGTAAAATCAGGGTTTTGACATTGATTGTAGTGAGAACAAGTGCATAGCAGCAAAATAAACTACTTGCTTATTATTCACACCTGGAGAACCTTGTGCATTCACAGAGCATTAGGTATAACCAGTGTTTTGACATTAATTGTAAGTGAAAACATGTGTGTAGCAGGAAATTAAACAAGCAACTTGCTTAGTGTTCAAAACTGAAGAACCTCCTTCATTCAGAGAGCATTAGGTCAAACAAGTGTTTTGATATTCAATGTAAGTGAAAATAATTGTGTAGCAGCCAATTAAAGAAATAAATTCCTAAGTTTTCACAAATGAAGAAACTACTGCATTCCCAGAATGTTAGGTAAAACCATGGTTTTGACAGTGGTTGTAAGTGAAAACAAGTGCATAGCATTCATTTAAAGAAATAATTTGCTTAGTTTTCCCAACTGAAGAAACTACTGATTTCCAAGAGCGTTAGGTAAACCATTATTTTGTAATTGATTGTAAGTGAAAAGAAGTGATAATATCCAATGAAAAAGTTATGTGCTTAGTTTTAACAACCGAAGAAACAACTGCATTCTCAGTGTTTTAGCTAAAACCAACATATTGATATTGTAAGTGAAAACAAGTGCATAGTGGCCAATTAAACAAATATCATTCATAGTTTTGAAAAGTGAAGAACGTACTGCATTAACAGAGCAATATGTGAAACCAGTGATTTGACATTGATTATAAGTGAAAAGAAGTGTCATGCAGGTAATTAAATGAGTAACTTGTTAAGTTTTCAAAACTGAAGAAACTAATGTATTCAAAGAGCATTAGGTAAAACCATTGTTTTGAATTTGATTTTAAGTGAAAAAAAAATGCCATAGAAGCCAAATAAAGAAGTAATTTGCTTCATTTTCAAAACTGAAGAACCACCAACATTGACAGAGCATTAGGTAAAACCAGTGTTTTGATATTTATTGTATGTGAAAACAAGTGCATAGCAGCCAATTTAACAAGAGTTGTTGAGTTTTCATGAGTGAAGAAAAGACTGCATTCACAGAATCTTTTGTATCACAACTGCTTTGATATTGATTGTAAGCAAAAAGAAGTGTGAAACAGGCAATTAAATGAGTAACTTGCTTATATTTCAAAATTGAAGATCCACCTATATTCACAAAGTTTTAGTTAAAACCAGTATTTCATGGATTGTAATGAGAAGAAGTGGAAAGAAGATAATTAAGGAAGTATCATGCCTAGGTTTCATAACAGAAGAAACTCCAGAATTTACCGAGGGAAAAGTAAAACCACTTTTTTGACATTGATTGTAAGTGAAAACAAGTGAATAGTATCCTATTAAACAAGTAAATTCATTAGTTTTTGAAAACTGAAGAACCTCCTTCATTCACAGTGTTAGGTAAAATGAGGGTTTTCATTTTGGTTGTAAGTAAAAACAAGTGCATAGTACCAAAAGAAAAATAACTTGCTTACTTTTTACAACTGAAGATATTATAGCATTCACAAGTATAAGGTAAAACCAGCATTTGACTTTGATTGTTAGTGAAAACAAGTGTGTTACAGCCATTTATACAAATAACTTGCTTAATTTTCAAAACTAAAGGATGACCTGCATTCATAGAGTGTTAGGTGAAACCACTCTTTAGCAATTACTGTAAGTGAGAAAAAATACCAGCAAATAACAGAAGTAATTTGTGTAGAATTCAGAAGAGCATAACTTAGTGCATTCACAGAGCATTAGGTATACCCAGTGTTTGACATTGATTGTAAGTGAAAAGAAATGTACAGCAGGCATTTAAATGAGTAACTTGAATAGTTTTCCAAAATGAAGAACCACTT
>JAKSZT010054428.1:139435-219882 GCA_026826555.1 Tolypeutes matacus | reverse complement strand
ATTTTAAATCAGCACACACCACTCAGAACTGAGTGGGAGAGAGTGTGATCTACAGTGTGAACTGTGGTCTATGGTTGGTGGCAAGGCTCCAGGATGTGTAAGTTCATTGAGGTTGGTGGGCCTCACTATGGGAGATGTTTGTGTTGGATGTGGTGGGAGGTGTGGGAGGTGGGCAACATGGGAATCCCAGTGGGTTCTGTGTAATATTTTAGGTAATCTAAGCATCTCTTAAAATATATGTATATATATATTTAAAAAAATAAATAAATAAATAAAACACTGGAAAAAAAAAGATTAAAGGATATGAAATATGTGAAAAAAAAACTATTCAAGAAATAAATTTCTTAGCATTATGTAAATGAACATTCTTAACATGCAAATAAACTGAAATGGATAAAAAAAACAAACAAAAAAACAAACAAACACTGATTTGGCATTGATTGTAAGTGAAAATAAATACCAGAAAATAACTTGCCAAGAATTCAAAAGAGTATAAACTACTGCATTCACAGAGCATTAGGTAAATTCAGTGCTTTGACATTGATTGTAAGTGAAAAGAAATGTGTAGCAGGTAATTAAATGAGTAACTTGCTTAGTTTTCAAAACTGAAGAACCACTTACATTCACAAAGCATTAGGTAAAACCACTGTTTATTTCACTGAATGTAAGTTAGAAAATGTGAATAGCATCCTACTAAACAATTACCTTGCTTAATTTTTGAAAATTGAACAACCTCTTTCATTCACAGAGTTGTAGGTAAAACCAGAGTTTTGACGATGGTTGTAAATGAAGACAAGTGCATAGCAGCAAATTAAACTTCTTGCCTGGGATTAAAAAATGAGGAACCTCATGCTTTCATGGAGCTTTAGGAAAATCCAGTGTTTTAAAATTGATTGCAAGTGAAAATAAATGTATAACAGGCAATTGAACAAGCAACTTGCTTTGTTTTAAAAACTGCAGAACTTCATTCATTGACAGAGCATTAGGTCAAAAGTTTTTTGATATTGAATGTTAGTGAAAACAAGTGCATAGCAGCGAATTAATGAAATAATTTCCTTAATTTTCACAAAGAAAGAAACTACTGCATTCCCAGAAAAGAAAGAAACTACTGCATTCCCAGAAACTTAGGTAAAACCATGGCTTTGATATGAATTATAAGTTAAAACAAGTGCATAGCAGCTAATCAAATAAGTAATGGGTTTTGTTTTCACAACTGAAGAAACCACTGAATTCACAGTGTTAGGAATCACAAATGATTTGCCATTAACTGTAAGTGAGACCAAGTGCATAACATTCATTTAAAGAAGTAAATTGCTTAGTTCTCACAACTGAAGAAACTACTGTATTTCAAGAGCCTTAGGTAAACTATTGTTTGGTCATTGATTATAAGTGAAAACAAATGCATAGCACCCAATGAAAAAGTAACTTGCTTAGTTTTCCCAAGTTGAAGAATCAACTGCATTCTCAGCATATTAGGTAAAACCAGCATATTGACATTATAACTGAAAACAAATGCATGCTAGCCAATTACACAAGTAACCTGCTAGTTTTCAAAATTGAAGTACACCCTGAATTTTCAGAGCATTAGGAAAAACCAGTGTTTTGACATTGATGGTCAGTGAGAACAAGTGCCATCGCTGCCAAACAAAAAAGTAATTTGCTTAGTTTTCAAAAATGAAAAACCTCCTATATTCACAGAGCATTAGGTAAAATCTGTGTTATTATATTTACTGTATGTGAAAAAAGTGCATAGCAGCCAATTAAAGAAAGATTTGCTTGGTTTTCACAGGTGAAGAAATGACTGCATTCACAGAATCTTATATATTGCCATTGCTTTGACATTGATTGTAAATGAAATGAAGTGTGAAACAGACAATTAAATGAACTTGCTTAGTTTTCAAAACCAAAAAACCACTTACATTCACCGAGCATTGGGTAAAACTAGTGTTTTTTATTGATTGTAAGTGAGAAGAAGTGTATAGTATCCTATTTAATAAGTACCTTGGTTAATTTTTAAAAATTGAAGAACCTCTTTCATTCACAGTGTTAGGTAAAACCAGTTTTTTGAATATATTTTAAAAGATGCTTAGATTATATAAATACTACACAAAAATTATAGGGATTCCCATGTTCCCCACCTCCCAAATCTCCCATGACTGCTCACATAAACATCTTCCATTATTTTGGCACATCCCCTGCTATGCATATACACATCCTGGGGCTTTGCCACTAAGCATAGACCATAGCTCATATTATAAACCACACTCTCTCCCACACCGTTCTGCATGTTATATGCTAATGTAAAATGGCCTATATCTGTCATTGTAGTGTCATTCAAGTTAATAACCAAGTCCTGAAAAAAACCCTGTATTACATCTGCTTTTCCCTCTCTCTAACCCAAAAGCATCCAGTGACCACTGGCTCCACATCAGTGTTGCAATTTCTTCCATTGCTTAAATCACAATATATCTACAACAGTACACAAGTAAATTCACTCTAGTCCATAGTTCTTCCCCAAATTCTGAGGAGTCTGCATTGGTGATGTCCACTCCACCTCCAAGTGAGAGGGGGCTTATATATCATGGATAAGATGGATGGGATTATCCTGCCTGCAACAGCAGACTCTCTCCATTCCCTGGGATGGCCATTGTCCATCATTATCTCCTCACCAGTTGACTTGGTTGAGTCAACTGTAGAGTAGGAGTTTCAGCTCCACCAAGATTCCAGGCACAGCTGGCACATGGGCAGGCCAAAGTCTCCAGACTCTGGAAGTACACCTACAAATTCCAGCACAAAGTATAGGTTTGAATAGGAGGGACTGGTGGACCATATGCAGGAGGACTTATTAGCGTCCAACTCAGTCACTCTCAGGAGCACAGATTCCAAAGTATAGTCCATTAATATGGCATCCATCCCTGGAGCTATCCCCCCTTATATAAGACTGGGTGTCTCCAGAGCCCTCAGGAGACCCTCTTTGTGGTGAGATACCCACTTTGGTGTTCTATGTGTTCCTACTGTGTGAGCATAAGCATGACCTCCAGACTATCTTTGAAGTCTCTTAGCCATATGAACTCATTTGTCTTCACCCTTCCCCCCTTTTATTCAAGGTCTTTTTCCAGTCATATTGCCAGTTGGAACTTGTAATTAATCCCTCATTGCTAGGGAGGCTCATCACTAGGAATCATGTCCCATGCTGTGGGGAAGGTAATGCATTCATATGCTGAGTTTGACTAAGAGAGAGGCCACATTTGAGCAACAAGGAGGCTCTCAGGTGGCACTCCTTAGGCATCCCATAACAGTAGGCTAAGTTTGAATTACAAGGGCAAAGACCCATAAGGCTGGTCATCAATAATAAGAACCAATTAGTGGATGATACTCCTTTGCCAGATACTGCCCCTGCACTCGGAGACTGTTGATGCTCCCTTGGAGAATATGGCAGAGCTCTCAAGGCTGGGAATTCAGTATTCGCTCATTTATTGAGTGATTCTCCACCCATTGTGGCCATGCCCCACCCCTTGATCACTTGAAGAATTTTATATATCCTTCATGTATATTCAGGTAAAATTCCTCCCATGAAACCCCCATCCCAGACACTGAACCAATGATCTTCTGCCCCTGCAGTAACCCTTTTCTCATCCAAACCTTCCTTGAAGATGAAGCCCATATAATAGCAAAATACAATTAATAGGAAAAGGAAATAATTATGATAAGTTTAAATATAAGTGATAAAATAAATGGAAAGTAAAAAAACCATTAAAAATAAAATTAAAGGATTGGGCTATTCAAATATTGGGAAAAAATAAATTTTTAAACATTTTTCTTTTTATCACTGCATTATCAGGTGTCCAGTCTGTACTGTGGCACCTTCCCCCTCTCATTCCCCAGTGTCTTCCAAATTTTCATTTAATTGTAAAAGAAGTTTTAGGTCACCCCAATGTCACTCACAAAATACTAGAGACTCTCATACACTGAAATTCCTTCCCCTTTCCTCACCCCATATTAAAACCTTTTTGTATGTGGATGGTAGCATTGTTATAACTGTTATACAGATAGTGAAATATAGCTACTAAACATTGTCAATGGTTTGCAGTATAGTTTACAATTTAGATGATATAGTTTAGTAATTTTTGATGATATTTACCATGCCCTGTGTCTATCATTGTATGGTAATGAAAAACATTTCCCCTGACCCCTAAATACCCCCTGTTTGATCTTTTCTGTTCCTTCCTCTCCATCACCCTGGGGCACATGACACCCCCCTGTCTTGACTCATAGGATAACAAGACTCATAGTTACATGCAACAAAAGGTCTTGACACACTGATTTTCCTCCCCTATTAGTATGCACACTGGCTCATAAGAGATACCCACCTCTCTGTTTCTGGGTGAATCAGTCCTCCCAAAGATGGGTTTCCATCTCCTTCCCACTCACCATGTGGGTTACCACTCCCCAACACAACAGATTATGACAGGATGAACATTCATACAGTCCCCAGATGCCTACTCCAGATGCACCCCATCCTGAATGCCCCCAACCTACACCCTAAACCAGTGACACTACCTTTTCATATTGCCATAAGAGCATTCCCACTCTTGTACTTTCAACCTCATACTCACAAATCCCTTTTTCACCTGGTCCCTCTCCCATCTGTACCCCCAGTATCCTTGGTAGTCTAACCCACCCTTCCTAAACTACACACATGTCAACCCTGCACCACCAATCCCAGTAATATCACTACCCACCTGTCCTATCCTTCAATATGCAACTATACCCTATCACTTTACCATAGATTATGTCCATATGGGTGATGGTTTACAACTTTCTCTTCCCTTTCTCTCTCTTGTTAACCTATCTTTCAGACAATTGTTCTCAGAGACTGCTCACTTTCCTCGATTCAAATCAGTGAGGTCATGCACTGTTCATCCATCAGTTCCAGGCTTACTTCATTGAACTTAAGTTCTTCAAGATTCATCCATGTTATTCCGTGTCTTAGCACTTTATTCGTTCTTAGAGCTGAGTAATATTCCATTGTATGTATGTACCACATTTTGTTTATCCATTTATCTGCTGATGGGCACCAGGGCTGATTACAACTTTTGGCAATAGAAAACAATGCTGCTATGAATATTGGTGTGCATATATTTGTTCGTGTCTTTGCTTTTAATTCTTCTGGATATGTACCCACCAGTGGAATTCCTGGATCACATGGAAGATCTATTTTAGTTTTCTGAGGAACCACCAAACTATACTCCACAGTGGCTGTATCATTCCACAATCACACCAGAAATGGACGAAGGATCCTATCCCACCACATCCTATCCAACACTTATAGTCTGCTGTGTTTTTAATATCTGCCATTCTGATGGGTGTAAGATGGTATCTCATTGTAGTTTTGATTTGCGTTTCCCTCATAGCCAGCAATGTCAAGCATTTTCTCATGTGTTTTTAGCCATTTGTATTTCTTCCTTGGAGAAGTGTCTTTTCAGGTCTCTTGCCCATTTTTTTAAATGAGATGTTTGTCTATTTATTTTGAGGTTAGGATTTCTTTATATATGCAGGATATTAGGCTCCTATCATATATATTGTTGCCAAATATTTTCTCCCATTGTATAGGTTGCCTTTTTATTTTCTTCATAATGTCCTTTGAGGTGAAGAAGTTTTTAATTTTGAGGAAACCCCTTTTATCTATTTTTTTCTTTTGCTACTTCTCCTTTAAATCTTTGATCCATCTTGAGTTGATTTTTGTATAAGGTGTGAGTTGGCACTCCTCTCTCATTCTTCTGGATATGGAGATCCAGTTATCCAAGCACCACTTGGTAAAGAGGCCATTTTCTCACAACTGAGTTGGCTTGGTGGCCTTGTCGAATATCAGATGACTGTAAATGCAAGGATCTATATCTGAACACTCAATTTGGTTCCATTGGTCAGTTTGTCTATCTTGTGCCAATACTATGCAGTTTTGAGCACTGTATCTTTATAGTTTGTTTTAAAGTCAGGTAGTATGATACTTCCAACTTCATTTTTCTTTTTCGATATGTCTTTGGTGATTTGGGCCTCTTACCTTTCCAAATACATTTTGTAGTTAATTTTTCCCGTTCCTTGAACAGCACAGGGTTGATTTTTACTGGGATTGCATTAAATCTTTAGATTAGTTTGGGTAAGATATACATCTTGATGATGTTTAATCATCCTATCCATGAACAGGGAATATTCTTCCATTTATTTATGTTTTCTTTGATTTCCTTTAACAGTGTTGTGTAGTTTTCTGTATATAAACCCTTTGCATAATTAGTTAACTTTATTCCTAGGTATTTGATTATTTTAGTTACTATTTTAAATGGTACTTTTTCTTGCTTTCCTCCTCAGATTGCTCGTTATTGGTGAACAGAAATGCTACTGATTTTTGAGCATTGATCTTATAGCCTGTGACATTACTGAACTCCTTTATATGTTCTAGAAGGTTTGTTGTAGATTTAAAATGATTTTCTATGTATAGGATTATGTCGTCTGCAAATAGTGAAATTTTTACTTCTTCTTTTCCAATTTGGATGCCTTGTATATCTTTTTCTTCCCTCAGTGCTCAAGCAAGTACTTTTAAGACAATGTTAAATAGGGATGGTGATAGTGGGCATCCTTGTCTTGTTCCCAATCTCAGAGGGAAGGCTTTTAGGATTTCACCATTGAAGTTGATGTTAGCTTTGGGTTTTTCATATATACCCTTTACCATATTCAGAAAGATTCCTTCTATTCCTATTTTTGCAATGTTTTTATCAGGAAAGAGTGCTGTGTTTTTTCAAATGCTTTTTCTGCATCAATAGAGAAAATCATGTCAATTTTTTCTTTCAATCTCTTTATGTGGGGTTTTATATTGATTGATTTTCTTTTATTGAACCATCCTTGTATATCTGGGATGAAACCCACTTGGTCATTTTTATATTTTGTTGAATGAGATTAGCAAGTATTTTGTTCAGGATTTTAGCATCTAGGTTCATTAGGGAAATTGGTCTGTAATTTTCTTTTCTTGTGGTATCTTTGTATGGCTTTGGTATTAGGGTAATGTTGGCATCATAGAGTGAGTTAAGCAATATTTCTTCTGCTTCTATTTTTTTTGAAAGAGTTTAAACAAGGTTGGTTTTAGCTCTTTCCAGAATGTTTGGTATAATTCAGCTGTGAAGGCATCTGGTACTGGGCTCTTCTTAGTTGGAAGCTTTTTGATGACTGAGTCTATCACTTTACTTGTAATTGGACTGTTGAGTTCATCAATTTCTTCTTTCATCAGTGTAGGCTCTTTGTAAGTTTCTGGAAAGTTGTCCATTTCCTGAAAATTATCATTCTTATTGGCATATAATTTTTCAAAGTATCCTCTTATGATACTCTTTATTTCCGTGGGGTCAGTAGTGATATCCCCTTTCTCAGTCCTTCTTTGTTATGTTTGCATTTGTTCTCACTTTTTCTTTTTTAGTCTGGCTAAGGGTTTTTCAATTTTATTGATCTTCTCAGAACCAGGTTTTGGTTTTGTTGATTTTTTCTAGATCTTTCTTATTCTCTATTTCATTTAGTTCTGCTCTAATCTTTGTTTTTCCCTTCTATCTCCTTCTTTTAGGTTTAGTTTACTGTTGTTTTTCCAATGTCTCCAAGTGTGCAGTTAGGTGTTCAATTTTAGCTCTTTCTTCTCTTTTTAATATATTTATTTTATGGCAAGGAAATTCCCTCACAGGACAGCTTTGGCTGCATCCCATAGGTTTTGATATGTTGTGTTGTCATTTTCATTAGTTTCAGGGTAGTTACTGATTTCTTTTGAGATTTTCTCCTTGACCCACTGTTTGTCTAAGAGTGTGTTGTTTAACTTTCATATCTTTTTGTTTAATCTGTTTCTCTGGCCCTTAGTGATATCCAATTTCTTTCCATTGTTGTCAGAGAAATTACTTTGTATAATCTCAGTCTTTCTGAATTAATTGAGAGTTGTTCTGTTGCCTAACATGTGGTCTATCTTGGAGTATGATACATGGGCACTCAAGAAGCTTGTAATTCTGGCTGTATTTGCATGTAGTGTTCGATATATGTCAATTAGGTCCAGGTCCTGTAATGTATTGTTCAGGGACTTTGTTTCTTTATTGATTCTCTGTCTAGATGTTCTGTCCAATGGTGATAATGGTGTATTAAAATCCCCCACTATAATTGTAGAGGCATTTATTTCTCCACTTAGTTTTTCCAGAGTTTGTCTCATGTATTTTGATGCAACCCAATTAGGTGCATAAATATTTATGATTGTTCTCTCTTCTTGAGAGATTACCCCTTTTACTAATATATAGTGTCCATCTTTGTCTCTTACAATAGTTTTGCATTAAAGTCTATTTTGTCTGATATTAGGAGAGCTACTCCTGCCCTTTTTTGGCTATTGATTGCTTATAAAATTATTTTCCAGCCATTCACTTTCAGCCTCCTTGAATCCCTGGGATGAAGGTGGGTTTCATGTAGGTAGCATGTAGGTGGATCATATTTCCTTATCCATTCTGCCAATCTGTGTCTCTTTATTGGTGAATTTAATCCATTAACATTCAGTGTTATTAATCACAATGAATTTATTACTTCAGCCATATTTTCTTTGGGTTAATGTATGCCATATGTTGTTCTTATTACTCTTTTTGTCTTTTTAATTGTATTTCCACTCTCCTCCAACTCTCTCAACCTTGTTTTTTCCTTTCAACTTGTAAAACTTCCTTTAGTATGTCTTGACTTGCAGGTTTCTTATGGGTATACTCTCTTAATTTCTGTTTATCTGTGAGTATTTTGAACTCTCCATCTTTTTTGAATGCCAGTTTTGCTGGATAGAGAATTTGTGGCTGGAAGTTTTTTCTTTTGGTACTTTGACTATGTCATAACACTGTCTTTTTGCCTCCATGTTTTCAAATGAGAAATCTGCACTTAATCTTATTTTGCTTCTGTTGTGTGTGATGGTTCTCTTTTCTCTTGCTGCATTGAGTATTTTCTCTTTGTCTTGAGCATTGGGCATTTTGAGAAGTACATGTATTTGCGATGGCCTGTTGGAATTTATACTGTTTGGCATGCCCTATTCTTCCTGGACATGTACATCAATCTTTCTCAATAGGGTTGGGAAGTTTTCAGCCATTATTAAACCAGGCTTTTGAGATTGGTTGTAAGTCAAAACATGGCAAGAGCTGCCAATGAAAATAGAATCTGGCTCAGTTTTTAAAAGTGAAGAATCACCTACATTCAGAGCATGGTAGGAAAAAAAGGGTTTTTCCTTTTATTTCAAGTGAAAATAAGTGAATTGCAGCAAAAAAAAAAACACAAGTATCATGCATAGTATTCAAAACTGAGCAAACCACTGCATTGGTATATCATTTAGTAAAAGCCGTATTTTGACATTGATTGTGAGTGAAAGCATGTTAGTAGCAGCTAAGGAAAATAGTATATTACTCACCATTCAAAATTGAAGTACCTCCTTCATTCACAGAACATTAGGTAAAACCAGTGTTTTGAAGTTGATTTTAGGTGAAAAGACATGCATAGAATCAAATGAAACAGAAATCTTACTCTGATTTAAAAAGTGAAGAAACTATTGCATTGGTATAGTAAAAGCAGTGTTTTGACATCGGTTGTAAAAAAAAAAACAAGTGCATATCAGCCAAGGAAAGAAGTTTCTTATTTACTTTACAAAAGTGAAGCATCTCCTGTGTTCACAAAGCATTAAGTAAAACCACCGGTTTGATATTGATTATAAGAGGAAACACATGCATAGTAGCCACTGAAACAAGTTTCTTTTTTAGTATTGAAAATTAAAGAATCAACTGTGTTCAGAGTGCATTCAGTAAAACATGGGTTTTGAAGTTGATTGTAAGTAAAAACATTGGTATAGTCTCCAATGAATAGAGCATATTGCTTAGTTTTCAAAAGTGAAGAAACTCCTGCATTCAGAGAGTGTTAGGTAAAACCAGTGTTTTGATTTTGATTATAAGTGAAAACATACATAGCAGCCAAGGAAACAAGACTCAGTCTTAATTTTCAAACTGAAAAAACCTACAGAATTCACAGAGCATTAGGTAAAACCAGTTTGTTGAAGTTGATTAAAAGTGAAATCACGTGCACAGCAGCAAATGAAACAAGAATCTTACTTAGATTTCAAAACTGAAGAAACAATTGTGTTGGTATAGAATTAGATAAAAGAGGGTTTTGTCTTTGACTGTGAGTGCAAGCAAGTGCACAGCAGCCAAAGAAACAAGAATCTTACTTACTTTTCCAAATTGAATTACCTCCTGCATTCTCAGAGTGTCTGGTAAAACCAGTGTTCTGAAGTTGATTGTAAGTGAAAACACATGCATAGCAGGAAATGAGATGCAAAACTTACCTAGATTTCAATAATGAAGAAACAACTGCATTGGAATAGAATTAAGTAAAAGCCATGATTTGACACTGGTTGTAACTGAAAACAAATGCATAGAAGCCAAGGAAACAAGTCTTTTTCTTACTTTACAGAACTGAAGAACTCCTGTAGATCACAGAGCATTAGGTTAAAACTAGGATTTTGATGTTGATTGTAAATTGAAATAAGTGCATAGCTGCCAATGTAATGAATATTTTGCTTAGTTTTGAAAACAGAGTAAATCAGTTCATTGGCACAGCATTATGTAATAGCAGTGTTTTGACATTGATTGTGAGTGAAAACGAGTGCATAGCAGCCAAAAAATCAAGTATCCTTCTAACCTGTTAAAATTGAAGTAACTCCTGAATTCACAGTGTGTTAGATAAAACCAGTGTTCTAACATTGATCATAAGTGAAAACATGAGCATATCAGCCAATGAAACTAGGCTCAGTCTCACTTTTCAAACAGAAATCCTACTTTATGGACAGAGTATTAGGTAAAGCCAATGTTTTGAAGTTGATTGTAAGTGTAAACTCTTGCATAGCAGCAAATGAAACAAGAATCTTACTTAGATTTCAAAACTCAAGAAACCACTGCTTTGGTATAGCATTAGGTAAAAGCAATGTATCACATTGATTGTGATTGAAATGAAGTGCATAGCAGCCAAAGAAACAAGTATCTTAATTACCTTTCAAAATTGAAGTATCGCCTTCATTCACAGAGCATTAGATGAAACCAGTGTTTAGAAGCTAATTGTAAGTGAAAACACGTTCATAGCAGCAAAGGAAACAAGAATCTTACCTGGATTTCAAAGGTGAAGAAAGTACTGCTTTGGCATAGCATTGGGCAAAAGTGGTCTTTTGACATTGGTTACAAGTAAAAACAACTGCATAACAACCAAGGAAAGAATTATCTTACCAAAGTGAAGAACCTCATGTATTCACAGAGCATTAGATTAAAACCAGGATTTTGAAGTTGATTGTAACTCAAAAGAAGCACCCAGTAGTCAAAGAAATGAGCAGCTTTCTTAGTTTTCAAAATTGGAGACCCTACTGTATTCAGACTGTGTTAGGTATAACCAGTGTTTGCCTTTGAATCTAAGAGAAAACAAGTACATAGAAGCCAAGGAAACAAGAATCCTGCTTAGTTTTCTAAACTGATGAATTTAGTGCATTGGCACAGCTCTAGGCAGTAGTAGTGTTTTGACTTTGAATGTAAGTGAAAACAAGTGCACAGCAGCCAAGGAAACAAGTAACATAATTACATTACAAAAATGAAGAACACTTGTATTTACAAAGCATTAGGAAAAACTGTGTTTTGACATTGAGTATAAGTGAAAACCCTTCAAAAGTCACAAATGAAACAAGTTTCTTTACTGTTTTTCAAAACTGAATAATTGAATGCATTCACAGAGCTTTAGGTAAAAGTAGTGTTGTGAAGGTCATTGTTAATGAAAACACGTGCACAACAGCAAATGAAAAAACAATCTTTCTTAGATGTCAAAAGTGAAGAAACTACTGTACTGCCATAGCCTTAGGTAAATGGGTGCTTTGACATGGATTGTAAGTGAAAATAAGTGCATAGCAAGCAAGGAAACAAGTATCACACTTGCATTTCAAATCCTTAAAACCTCCTGAATTGACAGAGCATTAAGTAAAACTAGTGTTTTAACATTGATTATAAGTGATAAAACTTGCATAGCAGCCAATGAAACAAGATTTTATCTTCATTTTCAAAACTGAAAAACCAACTATATTCACAGAGTTTAGGTAATCCATGGTTTTGAAGTTCATTGTAAGTAAAAACATGTACATAGCTGCCAATGGAAAGAGTATCTGGATTAGTTGTCAAAACTAAAGAATCAACTGCATTCAGGGTGTGTTAGGTAAAAAAGGGTTTTGAATTTTATTCTAAGTGAAAACAAGTGCATTGCAGCCATGAAACAAGTATCTTGCCTTGTTTTCAAAACTGAAGGCCCCATTGCATTGGTATAGCATCATTTAAAAGCAGTGTTTTGACATTGATGGTGAGGCAAAGCAAGTGAATAGCAGCCAAGTAAACAATTATCTTACATACCTTTTAAAATTGAATTACCTCCTGTATTCACAGAGCATTAGTTAAAAACAGTGTTTTGAAGCTCGTTGTACATGAAAACATGTAGATTGCAGCAAATGAAACAAGAATCTTACTTAGATTTAAAAGTGAAAAACTACTGCATTGGCATAGTAAATGTGGTGTTTTGATGTTGTTTGTAAGTGAAAACAAGTGCATAGAAGCCAAGGAAACAAATATCTCACTTACTTTACAAAAGTGAAGAACCTCCTTTATTCACAGAACATTAGGTTAAAATGAGAATTTTGAAGTTGAATGTAAATTAAAAGAAGTGCATAGCTGTCAATGAAATGAGGATATTAGTAAGTTTTCAAAACCAGAGAACCTCCTGCATTCAGACTGTGTTAGGTAAAACTAGTGTTTGCATTTGTGTCTAAGTGAGAACAGGTGTATAGAAGCCTGGAATCAAGTAACTTGCTTAGTTTTCAAAACTGAAGACATTAAGGAATTGGCATAGCAATAGGAAAAACTGTGTTTTGACAGTGATTGTAAGTGAAAAGAAGTGCATAGTAGCCAAGGAAACAAACTTTACAAATGTGAAGCACCTCCTGTGTTCACAGAGCATTAAGTAAAACCAGAATTTTTACATTCATTATAAGTGGAAACACATGCCTAGCAGCCACTGAAACAGGTTTCTTTTTTGTTTTCAAAGATAAGAATCAACTGGGTTGTCATAGCATTAGGTAAAACCATCATTTTGAAGTTGATTGTAAGTCAAAACATGTGCACAATCTCCAATGAAAAGAGTTTGTTGTTTAGTATCAAAACTGAAGAAACTGCTGCATTCAGAGAGTTTTAGATAAAATCAGCATCTTGAATTTAATAATAAGTGAAAACACATGCATTGTAGCCAATGAAACAAGTCTCAGTCTTAGATTTCCAACTGAAAAACCTACTTTTTTCACAGAGCATTAGGGGAAACCACTGTTTTAAAGTTGATTATAAGTGAAAACATGTGCATATCAGCAAATGAAACAAGATTCATACTTAGATTTCAAACATGAAGAAACCACTGCATTGGCATAGCATTAGGTAAAAGCAGGGTTTTGACATTGATTGTGAGTGAAAGCAAGTGCATACAAGCCAAGGAAACAAGAATCATAGTTACCTTGTAAATTGAATTTCCTCCTGCATTCACAGAGTGTTAGGTCAAAACCACTGTTTTGAAGTTGATTGTAAGTGAAAACACTTTCATAGCAGCAAATGGATAAAGAATCTTACTTAGATTTCAAAAGTGAAGAAAGTACTGATTTGGCATAGCATCAGGTCAAAGTGGTGTTTTGACATTGGTTTTAAGTGAAAACAAGTGCATAGCAGCCAGGGAAACAAGTATTTTACTTTTTTTTACAAAAGAAAAGATCCTCCAGTATTCACAGAGCATTAGGTAAAAACCAGGAATTTGAAGTTGATTGTAACTCAAAACAAATACATTGATGCTGAAAAATGAGTATCTTGCATATTTTTGAAAACTAGAGCACCTCCTGCATTCAGACTGTGTTAGGTAAAACAAGAGTTTGCCTTTGGAACAAAGTGAAAACAAATGCATCAAGACCAAAGAAAGATGAATCTTGTTTAGTTTCAAAACTGAGGAATTAGTACATTGGCATAACACTAGGCAATAGCAGTGTTTTGACATTGATTGTTAGTGAAAACAAGTGCATAGCAGCCAAGGAAAAAAGTATCTTTATTACTTTACAAAAGTGACAAATCACCAGTATTCATGAAGTGTTAGGAGAAGCAGTGTTTTGACATTGATTATAAGTGAAAAAATGGGCAAAGCAGCCAATGAAACAAGTTTCTTTATTGGTTTACAAAACTGAAGAACTGAGTGAATTCACAGAGCATTAGGTAAAAACGTGTTTTGAAATTGATTGTAAGCTAAAACAAGTGCATAGCATCAAATGATACAAGAATCTTACTTAGATTTCAAAAGTGAAGAAACTCCTGCATTGGCATAGCCTTAGGTAAAGGGGTGCTTTCACTTGGATTGCAAGTGAAAACAAGTGCATAGCCTGAGGGAAACAAGTAACACACTTGCATTTCTAAACCATAGTAACTCCTGAATTCAAAAAGTGATAGATAAAACCAATGTTTTAACATTTATTATGTTAAAACACATGCAGTGCAGCCAATGAAACAAGATTCTTTCTTCAATTTCAAAACTGAAAACAGACTGCATTCAAAGAGTTTTAGGTAAACCAGGGTTTTGAAGTTGATTGTAAGTCATAACATGTGCATAGTTACAAATGAAAAGAGCATCTTCCTTAGTTATCAAACTGAAGAACCACATGTATTCAGAATGTGTAAGGTAAAACCAGTGCTTTGAATATTATTGTAAGTCAAAACAAGTACATTGCAACCAAAGAAACAAGTATCCTGGATGGGCATAGCATTTGTTAAAAGCAGTGTTTTGACCTTGATTTTGCATGAAAGCAAGTGCATAGCAGCCATTATAGAAGTATGTTTCTTAGTTTACAAAGTGTAGAACCTCCTGAATTCACAGAGCATTAGGTTAAAACCAGGATTTTGAAGTTGATTGTATCTCAAAAGAAGTGCATAGCTGGCAATGAAATGAGGATCCTGTTAGTTTTCAAAAATGGAAAACCTCCTGTATTCAGACTGTGTTAGGTAAAACAAGTGTTTGCTTTTGAGTCTAAGTGAAAACAAGTGCATAGAAGCCAAGGAAACAAGTAAATTGCTAAGTTTTCAAAACTGAAGAAATTAGTATATAGTCATACCACTAGGTAAAAGCAGTGTTTTGATATTGATTGTAAGTGAAAACAAGTTCATAGCAGCTGAGGAAACAAGTATCTTTTTTACCTTTCAAAATTGAAGAACCTCCTGCATTCACAGAACGTTAGGTAAAGCCAGTGTTTTTACTTTGATTATAAGTGAAAAGAGATGCATAACAGCCAATGAAACAAATCTCAGTCTTATTTTTCAAAGTGAAAAACCTAATGTATTCACAGAGCATTTGGTAAAACCAATGTTTTGATGTTTATTTTAAGTGAAAAAACATGCATAGCAGCAAATGAAACAAGAATCTTACTTAGATTTCAAAACTGAAGAAACCACTGCATTGGCATAGCATTAGGTAAAAGCAGTGTTTTGACCTTGACGGTGATTGAAAGCAAATGCATAGTAGCTAAGGAAACAAGTAAATTTCTTATTTTATAAAAGGGAAGAAACTTCTGAATTCACAGAGCATTAGTTAAAACCATGATTTTGAAATTGAGAGAAACCCAAAAGTGCATAACTGTCAATGAAATGAGTATCTTGAATAGTTTTGAAAACTGAAGAAACCACTGCATTGGCATAGTGTTAGATAAAAGCAGGGTTTTGACATTGATTGTGAGTGAAAGAAAGTGCATAGCATCCAAAGAAACAAGCATATTTCTTACCTTCCAAATTGAAGTACCTCCTGCATTCACAAAGCATTAGGTGAAACTAATGTTTTGAAGTTGATTCTAAGTGAAAACACGTTCAAAGCAGCCAATGAAACAAGATTCTTTCTTCATTTTCAAAACTGAATAACTGACTGCATTCCCAGAGATTTAGGTAAACAGGGTTTTTAAGTCGATTGTAAGTCAAAACACATGCAAAGCTACCAATGAAAAGAGGATCTTCCTTAGTTGTCAAAACTGAAAAACCGCCAGCTTTCAGAGTATGTCAGGTAAAACTAATGTTTTGAATTTTATTATAAGTAAAGACAAGTGCATTGCAGCCAAAGAAACAAGTATCTTGCTTAATGTTCAAAATGGAAGAAACCACTGCATTGGGGTGGCATTAGGTAAAAGCAGTGTTTTCACATTGATAGTGACTGAAAGCAAGGGCATAGAAGGCAAAGAAACAAGTATCTTATTTATCTTTTAAAATTGAAGTACTTCATGCATTCACAGAATGTTAGGTAAACCAGGATTTTGAAGTTGATTGTAAGTCAAAAGATGTGCTTATTCTCCAATAAAAGGAATATATTGCTTAGTTTTTAAAATTGAAAAACTCTTGCCTTCAGAGAGTGTTAGATAAAACCAGTGCTGGACTTTGATTTTAGGAGAAAACATGTGCATAGCACCAATGAAACAAGTCTCAGTCTTATTTTTCAAAACTGAAAAACCTACTGTATGCATAGAGCATTAGGTAAAACCAGTATTTTCAAGTTGATTGTAAGTGAAACCACGTTTATAGCAGATAAGGAAAAAAGACTCTTAGAATTCAAAACTGAAGAAATTTCTGAATTGTCACACAATTAGGTAAAAGCAGTCTTTGACATTGATTATAAGTGAAAACAAGTGCATAGCAGCTAAGGAAACAATTATCTTTCTAACTTTACAAAAGTGAAGAACCTCTTGTATTCACAGAGCATTAAGTAAAACTGGAGATTTGACATTGATTGTAAGTGAAAACATGTGCAGAGCAGTCAATGGAACAATATTCTTTCTTCATTTTCAAAACTGAAAAACTGAATGCATTCTCAGAGTATAAAGTAAACTAGGGTTTTAAAGTTGATTGTAAGTCAAAACACGTGCATGACTGCCAATGAAAAGAGGATCTTGCTTATTTGTCAAAATTGAAAGCACTAGTATTCAGAGTGTGTCAGTTAAACTAATGTTTTGAATTTTATTGTAAGTGAAGAAAAATTCAAAGCAGCAAAGGAAACAAATAACACACTTGCATTTCAAAACAATAGTAAGTCCTGAATTCAAAGAGCGTTAAGTAAAACCAGTGTTTTAATATTTATTATATGTTAAAACACGTTCAGTGCAGCTAATGAAAAAGATTCTTTCTTCATTTTCAAAACTGAAAACCGTCTGCATTCAAAGAGTTTTAGGTAAACCAGGGTTTTGAAGTTGATTGTAAGTCATAACATTTGTATACTTGCTAATGAAATGAGTATCTTCCTTAGTTGTCAAAACCAAAGTATGGCCTGCATTCAGAGTGTGTAAGGTACAACCAGTGTTTTGAAAATATTGTAAGTGAAAAAAAGTGCATTTCAGCAAAAGAAAAAAGTATCTTGCTTAGTTTTCAAAACTGAACAAACCACTGCATTGGCATAGCATTTGGTACAAGCAGTGTTTTGACATTGTGAGTGAAAGGAAGTGCATAGCAGTAAAGCAAACAAGTAAATTACATATCTTTCAAAATTGAAATACCTTTTGCATTCACAGAATATTAGGTAAAACCAGTGTTTTGAAGATGATTGTATGAGAAAACACATGTATAGCAGCAAGAGAAACGAATTTTACTTTGATTTCAAAAGTGAAGTAATTACTGCATTGCTATAGTAAAAGTGGTGTTTTGACATTGGCTGTAAGTGAAAACAAATGCATAGCAGCCAAGGAAACAAGTATCTTTATTACTTTACAAAAGTGAGGAAACTTTTATTCACAGAGCATTAGATTAAAACCAAGATTTTGAAGTTGATTGTAACTGGTAAAATGCATCCCTGCCAATGAAATGAGGATCTCTGTTAATTTACAAACCTGGAGAAACTCCTGCATTCAGACTGTTTTAAGAAAAGCTGGTGTTTTCCTTTGAATCAAAGTAAAAATAAGTGAATAGAAGCCAAGGAAACAAGTATCATTCTTAGTTTTCAAAACTGAAGAAATTAGTGCATTGGCAAAGTACTAAGTAAAAGTAGTGTTTTGACATTGATTGTAAGTGAAAATAAGTGCATCACTGCCAAGGAACAAGTATCTTACTTACTTTACTAAAGTGAAGCATCTCCTGTGTTCACAGACCATTAAGTAAAACCAGGGTTTTGACACTGATTATAAGTGGAAACACGTGATAGCAGCCACTGAAACAATTTTCTTTATTAGTTTTCAAAACTAAGAAATCAACTGCATTCACAGAGCAGTAGGTAAAACCAGGATTTTGAAGTTGTTTGTAAGTGAAAACAAGTGCATAGCAGCAAATGAAACACAAATCTTACTTAGATTTCAATAGTGAAGAAACTACTGAATTGGTAGAGCAGTGGGTATAAGCGGTGTCTTGACATTGGTTGTAAGGGAAAACAAATGCATAGCAGCCAAGGAAGCAAGAATCCTTTCTACTTTACAAAACTGGAGAACCGCATGCCTTCACAGTGCTTTAGGTGAACCCAGAATTTTGAATTTGATTTTACGTGGAAACATGTTCATAACAGCAAATGAAACAAGAATCTTACTTAATATTCAAAAGTGAAGGAACTGCTGCCTTGGCAAAGCCTTCAGTAAGGGGTGCTTTGACATGAATTGTAAGAGAAAACAAGGGCATAGCAACCAAGGAAACCAGGTAAAACCAGTGTTTTAACATTGATGACAAGTGAAAACACGTGCAGTGCAGCCAATTAAAACAAGATTCTTAATTCATTTTCAAAACTGAAAAACCAACTGCATTCACAGAGTTTTAGGTAAACCATGTGTTTTGATTGTAAGTTACCAATGAAAGGAGTATTATGTTTAGTTGTCAAAGCTGAAGAAATGCCTGCATTAAGAGTTTGTTAAGTAAAATTAGTGTTTTGAAATTAATTTTAAGTGAAAATAAGTGCATAGTAGCCAAGGAAACAAGTATCTTACTTTCCAAAAGTGAAGCACCTCTTGGGTTCACAGCCCATTGAGTAAAACTGGAGTTGTGACATTGATTATATGTGGAAACTCATGCATAGCAGCCACTGAAACAAGTTTCTTTCTTAGTTTTTACAATTAAAGAATCAACTGCATTCACAGAGTATTAGGTAAAACCAGGGTTTTAAGTTGATTGTGAGTCAAAACATGTGCATAGTATCCAATAAAAGAGTATGTTACTTAATTCAGAGAGTTTTAGGTAAAACCAGTGATTTGACGTTGATTATAAGTGATAACACATGCATAGAAGCTAATGAAACAACTCTTAGACTTACTTTTCAAACTGAAAATCTTTCAGTATTCAGAGTTAGGTAAAACCAGTGTTTTGAAGTTGATTGTAAGTGAAAACATGTTCATAGTAGCAAATGAAACAAGAATCTTACTTAGACTTCAAAAGTGAAGCAACTACTGCTTTGGCATAACATTAGGTAAAAGTGGTGTTTTGATATTGATTGTAAGTGAAAACAAGGGCATAACAGCTAAGAAGTATCTTATTTACATTACAAGAGTGAAGACCTTCCTGTATTCACAGAGAATTAGGTTAAAACTAGGATTTGAAGTTGATTGTTACTCAAAACATGTACATAGCTACTAAAGAAATGAGTATCTTGCTTAGTTTTCAAAACTGGAGAACCTCCGGCATTCATACTATATTAGATAAAATCAGTGTTTGCCTTTGAATCTAAGTGAAAACAAGTGCATAAAAGCCAAGGAAACAAGAATCTTGCTTAGTTTTCAAAACTGAGTAAACTAGTGCATTGGCATAGCAGAAGGCAATAGCAGTGTTTTGACATTGATAGTAAGTGCAAACATGTGCATAGCAGCCAAGGAACAAGTAATTTAATTTCTTTACAAAAGGGAAGAACATCATGTATTCACAAACTGTTAGGAAAACCAATGTTTTGACATTGATTATAAGTGAAAACATGTGCAGAGCAGCCAATCAAACGAGATTTTTCTTCATTTGCAAAATTGAAAAACCTCCTGCCTTCACAGAATTTTAGGTAAACCAGGGTTTTGAAGTTGATTGTAAGACAAAAGATGTGCTTATTCTCCAATAAAAAGAGTATCTTGCTTAGTTTTCAAAATTAAAGAACCTCTTGCATTCAGAGAGTGTTAGGTAAAACCAGTGTTGGACTTTGATTTTAGGAGAAAACATATGCTTAACAGCCAATGAAACAACTCTCAGTCTTATTTTTAAGAACTGAAAAACCTACTGTATGCATAGAGCATTAGGTAAAACCAGTGTTTTCAAGTTGATTGTAAGTGAAACCACGTTCACAGCAGATAAGTAAAAAAGAATCTTACTTAGAATTAAAAACTGAAGAAATTTCTGCATTGTCATAGTATTAGGTAAAAGCACTTGATTATAAGTGAAAACAAGTGCATGGCAGCCAAGGAAACAATGATCCTTCTAACTTTACAAAAGTGAAGAACCTCTTGTGTTCACAGAGCATTAAGTAAAACTGGACTTTTGACATTGATTATAAGTGAATACACATGTAAAGGAGTCAATGGAACAATATTCTTTCTTCATTTTCAACACTGAAAAACTGACTGCATTCACAGAGTTTTAAGTAAGCCAGGGTTTTAAAATTGATTGTGAGTCAAAACTCGTGCATACCTGCCAATGAAAAGAGTATTTTTGCTTAGGTTTCAAAACAGAAGAACCACCTGCATTCAGAGAGTGTTGGGTAAGACCAGTGTTTTGAATTTTGTTGTAATTGAAAACAAGTTCATTGCCGCCATGGGAAAAAAGTATATTGCTTAGTTTTCAAAACTGAAGAAATCACTGCCTTTGCATAGCATTAGGTAAAAGCAGTTTTTCACATTGTTTGTGAGTGAAAGCAAGTACATAGCAGCCAAGGAAACAAGTATCTTACTTACCTTTCAAAATTGAAGTGCCTTCTGCATTCAAAGAGTGTTAGTTAAAAGCAGTGTTTGGAAGTTGATTATAAGTGAAAACACAAGCATAGCAGCAAATGAGACAAGAATCTTACTTAGATATCAAAAGGAAAGAAACTACCACATTGCATAGCATTAGGTAAAATCAGAGTTTTGATATTGATTTATGTGAAAACAAGTTCATAGCAGTAAAGGAAACATGTATCTTTCTTATTTTAAAAAAGTAAAGAACCTCCTGTATTCAGAAAACATAAGGTTAAAACCAGGATTTTGAAGTTCACTGTAACTCAAAAGAAGTGCGTAGCTGCCAATGAAATGAGTATCTTGCTTAGTTTTCTAAACAGGAGGCCTTTCTGAATTCAGACTGTGTTAGGTAAAACCAGTGTTTGGTTTTGAATGTAAAGGAAAACAAATGCATAGAAGCCAATGAAATAAGTGTCTTGCTCAGATTTCAAAACTGAAGAAATTAGTGTATTGGTAAAGCACTAAATAAATGCATTGGTTGATATTGATTGTAAGTGAAAACAAATTAATAGGAGCCAAGGAAACAAGTATCTTACTTACCTTTCAAAATTGATATACCACATGCATTCACAGAGTGTTAGGTAAAACCAATGTTTTGAAGTTTTATTTAAATGAAAACACGTGCATAGCAGCAAATGAAACAAGAGTCTTACTTAGATTCCAAAAGTGAAGAAACTACTACATTGGCATAGCATTAAGTAAAAGCAATGTTTGACTTTAATTGTGATTGAAAACATGTGCATAGCAGCCAAGGAAACAAGCATCTCACTTGCATTTCAAAACTTTAATACCCCTGAACTCACTGAGTGTTAGGTGAAACCAGTCTTTTGACATTGATTATAAATGAAACCACTTGCAGAGAGCCAATGAACCAAGATTCTTTCTTCATTTTCAAAACTGAAAAACCGATTGCATTCAGAGAGTTTTAGGCAAACCAGTGTTTAGAAGTTGATAGTAAGTCAAAACACATGCAAAGCTACCATTGAAAAGTGAATCTTGCTCAGTTGACCAAACTGAAGAACAACCTGCATTCAGAGTGTGTTAGATAAACCAATGTTTTGAATTTTATTGTAAGTGAAAACAAGTGCATTCCAGCCAAGGAAAAAAGTATCTTGCTTAGTTTTCAAAACTGAAGAAACCACTGCATTGGCATAGCATTAGGTAAAAGCAGTGATTTGACATTGATTGTGAGTGAAATCAAGTGCAAAGCAGCCAAGAGAACAAGTATTTTACTTGCCTTTCAAATTGAAGTACCTACTGCATTCACAAAGAGTTAGGTAAAAGCAGTGTTTGAAATTTACTGTAAGTGAAAACTCATGAAAAGTAGCCAATGAAACAAGAATCTTACTTAGATTTCAAGATTGAAGGAACTACTGCTTGGCATGGTGTTAGGTAAAAGCAGTGTTTTGACATTGGTTGTAGGTGAAAACAAGCACATAGCAGCCAACTAAACAAGTATCTTTCTTACTTTAGAGAAATGAAGAACCACTTGTATTCACACAACTGTAGGTTAAAACCAGGATTTTGTAACTCAAAACAAGTGCATAGTAGCCTATTAAATGAGTATCTTGCTTAGTTTTTAAAACTGGAATATGCCCTACATTCATACTGTGTTAGGTAAATCCAGTGTTTGTTTTGATTCTAAGTGAAAACAAGAGCATAGAAGCCAAGGAAACAACTATTTTGCTAATTATCTAAGCAGAAGAAACTAGTGCTTTGGCATAGCACTAGGTAAAAACAGTGCTTGACTTTGATTGTATGTGAAAACAAGTGCATAGAAGCCAAGGAAACAAGTATCTTGCTTAGTATTTAAAACTGAAGAAATTAGTGAATTGGCATAGCTCTAGATAAAATTGGTGCTTGTCATTGATCATAAGTGAAAACAATGCATAACAGCCAAGGAAACAATTATCTTATGTATATTTCAAATTTGAAGTACTGCTAGCATTCACAGATCACTAGGTAAAACCACATTTTAATGTTCATTGTAAGTGAAAATCCATGCATAGCAGCAAATGAAACAGGAAACTTACTCAGATTTCTAAAGCAAAGAATTAACTGCTTAGTTGTCTAAAGTGAAGTACATCCTGTGTTCACAGAACATTAAGTAAAACTAGAGTGTTGACATTGATTATTATTGCAAACACATGCATAGCAGCCACTGAAACAAGTTTCTTTCTTAGTTTTCAAAACTGAAAAATCTACTGTTTTCACAGAACAATACGGAAAACCAGGGTTTTGAATTTGATTGTAAATCAAATCATGTGCATAGTCTCCAAAGAAAAGATGATCTTGCTTAGTTTTCAAAACTGAAGAACCTCCTGCATTCAGAGACTGTTAGGTAAAACCTGTGATTATAAATGAAAACACATGCAGAACAGCCAATGAACCAAGATTCTTTCTTCATTTTTGAAACTGAAAAACTGACTGCATTCACAGAGTTTTAGGTAAACCAGGGTTTTGAAGTTGATTGTAAGTAACAACATGTGCATAGTTGCCAATGAAAAGAACAATCACATAGCAGCAATTGAAACAGGAATCTTACTTAGATTTCAAAATGAAGAAACTATTGCATTGGCATAGTATTAGGTAAGAGAGGTGTTTTGATATTGGTAGTAAGTGAAATCAGGTGCATATTGGGCAAGGAAATAAGTACCTTCCTTACTTTACTGAAGTGAAGAACCTACTGTATTCACAGAACATTAGGTTAAAATCAGGATTTTGAAATTGATTGTAACTCAAAACAAGTGCATAGCGGCAAATGAAATGAGTATCTTTCTTAGTTTCCTAAACTGGGGACCCGTCTGCATTCAGACTGTGTTAGGTAAAACCAGTGTTTGCCTTTGAGTCTATATGAAAACTAATGCATAGGGGCCAAGGAACCAAGTATCTTGCTTAGTTTTCTAAACTGAAGAATTTAGTGCATTGACATAGCACTAGGTAAAAGCAGTGCTTGGCATTGTATATGAAAAGAAGTGCATAGCAGCCAAGGAAGCAAATATCTTAATTACTTTACAAAAGTGAAGCACCTCCTGAGTTCACAGAGCATTAAATAAAATTATAGATTTGATAATGATTACAAGTGAAAGCATGTGCCATTGAAACAAGTTTCTTCCTTAGTTTTCAAAACTTAAGAATCAACTGAGTTCACAGATCATTAGTTGAAAGCAAGGTATTGAAGTTCATTGCAAGTCAAAACATGTGCATAGTCTCCAAAGAAAGGAGTATCTTGCTTAGTTTTTGAAATTGAACAACCACCTACATTCAAAGAGTTTTAAGTAAATCAGTGTTTTGACCTTGATTTTAAGAGAAAACATGAGCATAGCAGCCAATGAGACAAGTGTCAGTCTTCAATTTCAAAATAAAAAATCTAGTGTATTCTTAAAGCAGTAGGAAAAACAAGTGTTTTCAAATTGATTGTAAGTGAAAACACATGCATAGTAGCTAAGGAAACAGGTATCTCACTTGCATTTCAAACTTTAGTACCCTCTGAATTCACAGAGTGTTAGGTAAAAACAGGCTTTTAACATTGATTATAAGTGAAAGCATGTGCAGAACAACCAATGAAACAAGATTATTTCTTCATTTTCAAAACTGAAAAACTATCTGAATTCACAGAGTTTTAAGTAAACCAGGGTGTTGAAGTTGATTGTAAGCCAAAACATGTGCATAGGTGCCAGTGAAAAGATTATATTGCTTAGTTGACAAAATTGAAGAAATGCCTGCATTCAGAATGTGTCAGGTAAAACTAGTGTTCTGTATTTTGTTGTAAGTGAAAACAAGTGCATTGAGCCCAAGGAAACAAGTATATTTCTTTTTTCAAAACTGAAGAAACCACTGCATTGGCATAGCATTAGGTAAAAGCAGCATTTTGACCTTGATAGTGAGTGAAAGCAAGTGCATAACAGCCAAGGAAACAAGTACCTTACTTACCTTCCAAAATTGAAATACCTCCTGCATTCACAGTGTTTGAAGTAAAACTTGTGTTTTGAATTTGATTGTAAGAGAAAACACATGCATAGCAGCAAATGAAAAAAGAATCACCCTTAGATTTTAGAAGTGAAGAAATTAATGGATTGGCATAGCCTTAGGTAAAGGGGTGCTTTGACAGGGATTGTAAGTGAAAACAAGTGCATAGCAGCCATGGAAACAAGTACCTTTCTTACTTTACAAAATTGAAGAACCTCCTGTATTCAGAGAGCACTAAGTTAAAACCAGGATTTTGAAGTGGATTGTAACTCAAAACAAGTGCATAGCTGCCAATGAAATGAGTATCATGCTTAGTTTTGAAAAGTCAGGAAACCACTTCATTGCAATAGCATTAGGTAAAAGCATGGTTTTGAATTGGATTGTGAATGAAAGCAATTGCATAGCAGCCAAGGAAAGAAGTACCTTAATTACTTTAATAAGGTGAAGAACATCATGTATTCACACAATATTAGTGAAACCATTCTTTTGACATTGATTATAAGTGAAAACACGTGCAAAGCAGCCAATGAAACAAGTTTCATCATAGGTTGTCAAAACTAAAAAAATGCATTCATATGCTGAGTTTGGCTTAGAGAAAGGTCACATTTGAGCAACAAGGAGGCTCTCAGGTGGCAACCCTTAGGCACCCTATACCAGTAGGCTAAGTTTCAATTACAAGAGCAAAGACTCATAAGGCTAGTCATCAATAACCAGAACCCATCAGTGGGCCATCCTCTTTTGCCAGATGCTGCCCCTGCACTCAGGGGACTGTTGCTGGGAATTCATATTCTCTCATTTATTGAGTGATTGTCTACCCACTGTGACCATGCCACATCCCTCAAACATTTGAACAATTTTATATATCTTTCATGTATATTCAGATGATCTTACTCCCATTAATCCCCCCTCAATGACACCCCCCACCAATGATCCTCTGCAGCCCCCATTGTAACCCTTCTGTGATCTAAACCTTCCTTGAATATGAAGCTCATACAATAACCAAATACAATTAATAGGAAAAAGAAATAATGAGAAGCTTAAATGCAAGAGATAAGTACAAGGATACGCAGAAGGAAAAAAAAAAACAAAACTAAAACTAAAATATAATTAGTGGATTGGGACATTCAAAAAATGTGAAAAAAATTCCTTTTTTAAAAAAAATTATTTTTGCCTTATATCACTGTATTATCAGATTTCCAGTGTTTACCTTCCCCCCAACGTGGGACATGACTCCTGGGTATAAGCCGCCCTGGCAACGAGGGATTAATACCAAGTGCCAACTGGCAACATGAATGGAAAAATACCTTGAATAAAAGGGGGGAAAGGTAAAGAGAAATGAGTTCATGTGGCTAAGAGGCTTCAAAGAGAGAGAGGATGTCATCCCAGAGGTAACGCTTATGCACACCTCAGTAGGATCTCATAGAACACCAAAATGGATATCACCCCACACAGAGGGGCTCCTCAGGGCTCTGGAGACACCCAAGTCGTATATAAGGGGGGATAGCCCCAGAGATTTATGCCTTATCAGTGGGCTCTACTCTGGAGTCTGTGCTCCTGAGAGTGGCAGAGTTGGACTCAAATAAGTCCTCCCTGCACATGGTCCATCAATCCCTTCTATTCAAACATATATGTAATGTTGGAGTTTGTAGGTGTACTTCCAGAGACTGGAGCCTCTAGCCTACATATGTGCCAGCTGTGCCTGGAATCTCGGTGGAGCTGCAACTCCTACCCTACAGCTCAATGGACTCATCCAAGTCATCTGGCGAGGAGACAACAATGGGCAACGGCCATCCCAGGGAATGGAGAGGGCCTGCTACTGCAGACAGGATAATCCCATCCACCTTATCCAAGGGATATAAGTCCTATCTCACTTGGAGGTAGAGTGGACATCACCATCCCAGTCCCCTCAGGATTGGGGGAAGAGCTATGGAATAGAGTGGACTTAATCATATTCTGTTGTAGACATATTGTGATTCAAGCAATGGAAGAAATTATAAAAGTGAGGTGGAGCCAGTGGATGCTTTGGGGGCATGGAGGGGAAGGGTAGTTGAAATACAGGGGCTTTTTTGGGACTTGGGAGATATCCTGAGTGGTGTTGGAGTGACAGATGTAGGCCATTTTACATCAGCATATACCATGCAGAACTGTGTGGGAGAGAGTGTGGTCTATGATGTGAACTATGGTCTATGCTTGGTCACAAGGCCCCAGGATGTGTATATCCATTGCGGATGTTGTGCCACACTGATGAAGGATGTTTTTGTGGGATGTTGTGGGAGGTGTGGGAGGTGGGGAACATGGGAATCCCTGAAATTTCTAAGCACCTTTTAAAATACATATGTATAAAACAAAATAAATAAATAATATCAGCTTGTGCAAAATAAAATAAAATAAAATAATACAGAAAAAAAGAAAAACCTGAAGAAATGAATGCATTCACAGAGCACTAGGTAAAAGCAGTGTTTTGAAGTTGATTGTAATTGAAAATGTGCATAGCAGCAAAAGAAACAAGAGTATTACTTAGATTTCAAAAGTGAAGAAACTACTGTATTGGCACAGCATTAGGTTAAAGCAATTCTGATTTTGATTGTAAGTGAAAACAAGTGCATAAAAGCCAAAAAACAAGTATCTTACTTACTTTACAAAAGAAAATAACCTCCTGTAATCCCTAAGCATTATGTAAAAACCAGGATTTTGAAGTTGATTTTAACTCAGAGCAAGTACATAGCTGTCAATGTAATCAGTAACTTGCTCTGTTTTCAAAACTGGTGAAACTCCTGCATTCAGACTCTGTTAGGTAAAACCAGTATTTGCCTTTGATTCTATGTGAAAACAAGTGCATAGAAGCCAATGAAACAAGAATCTTGCTGAGTTTTCAAAACTGAAGTAACCACTGCATTGGCATAGCATAGGGAAAGCAGGGTTTTGGCACTGATTGTGAGTGAAAGCATGTGCATAGCAGCCAAGGAATCAAGTATCTTACTTATCTTTCAAAATTGAAGTACCTCCTGTATTCTCAGAGTGTTAGGTAAAACCAGTGTTTTGAAGTTCATTGTAGGTGAAAACAAGTGCAGAGCAGTAATAAATGAAACAAGAATCTTACTTTGATTTCAACAGTGAAGGAACTACTGCATTTGCATAATAAAAGCAGTGTTTTGAAATTGGTTGTAGGTGAAAGCAAGTGCATAGCAGCCAAGAAAACAACTATCTTACTTACTTTACAAAAGTGCAGAAACTCCTGTGTTCACACAGCATTAAGTAAGTAATCAAGTGCAGAGCTGACAATGAAATGAGGATCTTGATTAGTTTCAAAACTGGAGAACCTCCTGCATTCGAACTGTGTTAGGTAAAACTAGTGTTTTCCTTTGAGTCTTAGGGAAAACAAGTGCATAAAAGCCAAGGAAACGTGTATTTTGTTTAGTTTCCAAAACTAAAGAACTTAGTGCATTGGCATAACACTAGAGAAAAGCAGTGTTTTGACCTTGATTATAAGTGAAAACAAGTACATAGGAGCCAAGGAAACTAGTATTTTACTTACTTTTCAAAAGTGAAGCACTTCCTGTGTTCACAGAGCATTGAGTAAAACTGGAGTTTTGAAATTGATTACAAGTGGAAACATGTGCATAGCAGCCACTGAAACAAGTTCCATTCTTAGTTTTCAAAATTAAAAAATCAACTGCGTTCACTGAGCATTGGGTAAAACCAGGGTTTTGAAGTTGATTGTAAGTCAAAACATGTGCATAGTCACCAATAAAAAGAGTATATTGCTTAGTTTTCAAGACTGAAGAAACTCCAGTTTTCAGAGAGTGTTAGGTAAAACCAGAGTTTTACTTTGATTATAAGTGAAAACATGTGCATGGCAGCCAATGAAAAAAGCCTCAGTCTTACTTTTCAACTGAACAAACTACTGTATTCACAGATTTTTAGGTAAAACCAATGTTGTGAAGTTGGTTGTGAGGGAAAACACATGCATAGAAGCAAATGAAACAGGAGTCTTACTTAGATTTCAAAACTGAAGAAACCACTGCATTGGCATAGCATTAGGTAAAAGCAGGGTTTTGACATTGATTGTGAGTGAAATCAAGTCCATAACAGCCAAGGAAAGAAGCATCTTACTAACCTTTCAAAATTGAAGTACCGAGGTCTGTTTGACAGTTTCTGAAGAAGTTTAATATAGACTTGCTATGTGACCCTGCAATATCACTATTGGATATATACTCAGAAGAAATGAGAACAGTTACACAAACAAACATCTGCACACCGATGTTCTTAGCTACATTATTCACCATTGCCAAAATTTGGATACAACCCAGCTGTCCATCAACAGATGAATGGATAAACAAACTGTTGTCTATTCACAAGATAGAATATTATGCAGCTGTAGGAAGAAATGAAGTCATAAAACATATGACAACATGAGTGAACTTGGAGGACATTATGTTGAGCAAAGCAAGCCAGACACAAAAGGACAAATACTGTATGAATGCATTACTATTAACCAAATATATTGTGTAACATATTTTAAAAATTGTTAGTGCCCATTATATTTAATAGAGAAATGTAAAGAAAATTTGAAGTACCTCCTGCTTTCACAGAGTGTTAGGTAAAACAAGTGTTTTGAAGTTGATTATAAGTGAAAACACTTGCATATCAGAAAAATGAAACAAGAAACTTACTTAGATTTCACAAGTGAAGAAACAACTGCTTTGGCATAGCATTAGGTAAATGTGGAGTTTTGACATTGGTTGTAAGTGAAAACAAGTGCATAGCAGCCAAGTTAAGAAGTATCCTACTTAATTTACAAAAGTGAAGAACCTCCTGTATTCACAGAGCATTAAGTTAAAACCAGGAGTTTGAAGTTGATTGTAACTCAAAGCAAGTGCATTGCTGCTGATGAAATGAGGATCTTGGTAAGATTTCAATACCAGAGAACCTCCTGCATTCAGACTGTGTTAGGTAAAACTAGTGTTGCCTTTGAGTCTAAGTGAAATCAAGTGCATAAAAGCCAAGGAAACATATATCTTGCTTAGTTTACAAACCTGAAGAAGTGAGTGCATTGGCATAGCAGTAGATAAAAGCAGTGTTTTGAGATTGATTGTAAGTGAAAACAAGTGCATAGAAGCTAAGGAAACAAGTATCTTACTTACTTTTCAAAATTGTAGCACCTCTTATTTCACAGAGCATTAAGTAAAACCAGAGATTTAACATTGATTATAAGTGGAAACATGTGCAAGCAGACACTGAAACAAGTTTATTTCTTAATTTTCAAAACTAAAGAATCAACTGCATTCACAGAGCATTAGGAAAAGCCAGGGTTTTGAAGTTGATTTTAAGTCAAAACATGTGCATAATCTCCAATGAAAAGAGTATATTGCTTAGTTTTATAAACTAAAGAAACTCCTGCATTCAAAGAGTGTTAGGTTAAACCAGTATTTTGACGTTGATTATAAGTGAATTGCAGCCAATGAAACAAGTCTCAGTCTTACTCTTCAAACTGAAAAACCTATTGTATTCACAGCGTTTTCAGTAAATGAGGGTTTTGAAGTTGTTTGTGATTCAAAACACGTGCATAGCTGCCAAAGAAAAGAGAATCTTTCTTAGGACACAAAACTGATGAAATTAATGCATTGGTATAGGACTAGGTAAAAGCAGTGTTTTGACATTGATTGTAAGTGAAAACAAATGCATAACAGCCAAGGAAACTAGTATCTTTTTTCTTTACAAAATTGAAGAACTTTCTGTATGCAGAGAGCATTAAGTTAAAATCAGTATTTTGAAGTTGATTGTAACACAAAACAAGTGCATAGCTGCAAATGAAATGAGTATCTTGCTTAGTTTTGAAAACTGAGGAAACCACCTCATTGGAATAGCATTAGGTAAAAGGAGGGTTTGACATTGATTTTGAGTGAAATCAAGTGCATAGCAGCCAAGGAAACAAGTATCACACTTGCATTTCAAAACCTTAGTACCTCCCAAATTCATAGAGCATTGGGTAAAACCAGTGTTTTAACATTGATTATAAATGAAAACAGGTGCAGAGCAGCCAATGAAACAAGATACTTTATTCATTTTCAAAACTTAAAAATTGACTGCATCCACAGAGTTTTAGGTAAACCAGTGTTTTTAAGTTGATTGGAATTCAAAACAAGTACATAACTGCCAATTAAATGAGTATCTTGCTTAGATTTCAAAACTGAAGAATCTCCTGCATTCAGATTGTGTTAGGTAAATCCAGTGTTTGCTTTTGATTCTAAGTGTAAATAAGTGCATAGAAACCAAGTAAACAAGAATCTTGCTTAGTTTTCCAAACTGAAGGTATTAGTGCATTGGAATAACACTAGGCAATAGCAGTGCTTCAAAATTGATTGTAAGTGAAAACTAGGGCATAGCAGCCAAGGAAACATGTATCATTGTTGATGTTCAGGAATTGGGTCCATGAAAATGGTGCCATGGATGAGTAAAAATGAGACAAAGAGAAGAGATTTCTTGGTTCAGGGGACCCTCCATCCAACAGGAGGAGAGTGCCACTGCATAAAATTTGTGGCTTTGATTTAGCTTTAGGACAAAGAAAATACATGTGCACTTGTGCAAGGGTAATAGATATGTGACAGTTTACTTCACCCTTTTCCCATTTATTGGTTGTTTCATTTTTCCAATATATCAGATGTCTACATTTTTCATTTTCATTCTTTATATTAACCTCCCATTGTTTTTCTACTGCTGTGGTATTAGAAATTTGTTGTCTATTAAGAAAATTTAAGATAAGCCATGCTTTTAAAAGTTTGTCTTTAGCAGATTCTCCTCCATCTCCCCAATTTTGTTTTTGCAACATTAATTTTAGTAAGTGATTGCTTATTTCTACTATTGCTTGTCCTTTATGGTTATATGGAATTCCTGTAACATGTTTAAAGTTCCAGTCACGGCAAATTTTTTTGAAAAATTGACTAAGTTAGCCAGACCTATTATCAGTTTTTTGTTGTGCTGGCAGATCCATTACAGCAAAACAATGTAATAAGTGAGAACATACATGAGAGGCCTTTTCACCAGCATGAGCAGTTGCCTTAAGAAAATTAGAAAATGTGTCCACTGTCACATGTACATACTGAAAGTTGCCAAAATAGGGCACATGTATAACATCCATTTGCCAAATTTCATTAGTATTTTCTCCACGGGGATTTTTTCCTGGAGAGAAAGTGGGGGTGTTTATGGGTCCACAAGTAGGACATTTTCTAATAATCTTTTTACTTTCTTTTACTGTTAAGTGGAGGTATTTGTGACATAAACCAGAAGCATTAGTTTGGGTAAGTTTATGATAATCAGCAGCAGTTTCTGTATGAGCAATAAGCTTATCAATGAAATCATTTTGTGAAGCCATTGGGCCAGGAATTTGAGAATGGGAATGAATATGAGTAATGTAAATTGGATTAGATCATTCACGAACAATTTTTTGTAATTGTAGGAAAAGAATTTCAAATTCAGAACCTGGAGTTATCTGAGCTGTTTCTATATGACATAAAAAGTGACAAATATAAGCAGAATCAGTCACAATATTTAAAGGCTCAGAAACATCAGTTAGCAATTGAACAACAGTCATTATTTCCACCTTTTGGGCAGATGAATAAGGTGTTTTCCAAGATTTTGTAGTTGGGCCTAAATAGCCTGCATTTCCATTACTGCTGCCATCAGTGTAATAAGTAAGCAGAGCAGAGAGTGGTTGTTGTTTGGCAAATTTAGGAAGAATCCATGAAGTACATTTCAAAAACCATAAAACCTTTGAATTTGTGAAATGATTGTCAATTGTTCCAATAAAATCTGCTAAGGTTGCATACCAAGAGTAACTGAACTGCCAGAGGTGAGAAAGCTCCTGCTTTGTAAGTTCCAGTATGATTTTAGTGGAATCTATAGCCATAACCTATCTCAGGTGAATATGGCCTTTTGATATTATTGCTGCAATTTTTTCAGAATAAGTATGAAGGTTTTTTTGTTTGTTTGTTTCTTTGCTGGGTAAGAATATCCATTCTATTAAGCCCTCCTATTGCCAAAGTATCCCAGTAGGGGAATGGCAAGATGGAAATCTTAAAAGAGAAATTGAAAGATTCATATTTATCTTTTTAGTTGGTTATTTTGTACACATTTTTCCAGGCATTTTAACTCCTCTTTTGCTTCTGGGCTTAAAATCTGAGGAATATTTAAATCAAAGTCTCCTGTTAGAGTATGGAAAAGATTAGTTAAAGCATAAGTTGGAATTTTTAAAGTGGGCCATACCCTATTAATATCACCCAGTAATTTTTGAAAATCTTTTAAAGTACCTAAATGGTCAGTTCAAAACTGGACCTTTTATGGAGGTTATAATATTTTCATTAATAGTATGACCTAAATATTGAAAAGGATGCTGTTTTTGAATTTTTTCTTCTGCTATTTGTAAACTATGCTGAGGAAGAATTTCTTTAATGAGCTGAAATTGTAGTTTCAGCTCAGAAGTTTGTTCAGTGGCAAAAAGAATATCATCCACATAATGAATAATCATAGCATTAAGAAATGGTTTACATAAAATTTTTAATGGAATGTGAATAAGGATTGACAAAATGTAGGACTGTTCATCATTCCCAGAGGTAAAACTTTCCAATGATATCATCCAGTAGGAGCTGAGTGATTAATAGAAGGAATAGTAAATGCAAATTTTTTCTTTATCATTTGGATTGAGAGGAATAGTAAATAAACAATCTTTTAGATCAATAATAATAATATGAAAATTTTGTGGCATCATAGTTGGGGATGGCAAACCAGGTTTTAAAGATCCCATAGGTTGAATAGCTTTATTAATTTCATGTAAATCAGTCAACATGTGTCATTTGCCAGATTTCCTTTGAATTGCAAAACATGGAAAATTCCACAGACTAGTAGCGGGTCCAATATGCTCTGCCATTAACTGCTCCTACACTAATCTTTTCAGGGCTTCTAACTTTTCTTTTGGAAAGAGCCACTGCTCAACACGGATAGGTTTGGTTGTTCGCCATTTTAAAGGTAATGGAAGCTCTTTGCAACAGTAGCCCCTACTCTAAATTTGAATATCCTAGGCCATGGAAGTCCCCAATAAGTCGTGTCTCAGGTCGGGAAGGGTGAGCATATTGCACATGAGTAATAAGATGATTAAATGTATCAGAAACATTAGTAATATTCAAATAAGCTCCCCAATCAGTATAATAAGTCTCTTCCCCATAAATTAAGTCCTACATCCACAGCATAAAGTTTCAGAGTAGCCTCTTGTCCTTCCAGACTTTCTACCTTAAATATCTGAGTACGTTGATAAACATCTGTCATTGTGACAATGCCAGGGAAAACTGTAGACACCTTTTGTAAAGTTCAAGCTTGTGGCCAGTATCATTTAGCAATGATAGAGACATCAGCCACGGGATCTACTAATCGTAAAAATATCTTTCCATTTATTTTTATGGTAACTTCCAGCCTTTCATCCCCATTTGCTGTTTGCCAATAAACTCTATGCCCAGTGGAACCAAATACCTCTGTACATTTTATAGGCCAAGATTGACATTTACGATACAGTCATAAAAGAAATTGAGCTATATGATCTCCTGATTCAATTTGATAGGGAGTTAAAGTTTGTACTAATAAACAAATTTCTCCATCAAATTCAGAATCAATGATCCTACTTTGCACTAAAACAACTTTGGTTATAAGACTGTTATGGACAATAATGAAACCTACATTGTTTTTTTGGATAGGCCCTTTAATTCCTGTCCTTATCTTTTCTATACCCAGTGAAGGAATAATAAGCTTAGTTTCAGCTGAGGGAAGATCAACAGTTGCACTGCCTTTGGTAGCTGCTTTAAGTTCTGTTACAGGCCTGAGTGAACTGCTCCACTGCTGACTGGGTAGATATGAGTTAAGCTGGGATATGGACACATACTGTTTGTCTGAGGGCCTTGAGTAAGGCCCACTTGGAAGTTCTCCAACTGATTAAAGAGACTGCCATTCTTATGGTACCTAGAATGGCATTCATTGGCCCAGTGTAACCCTTTTTGGCATATCAGACACACACAAGCTGGTATTGATCTATTATTGCCACTAGATGGAGCTCTGACACCAGATTTGGCTCAGCAATCTTTATTCATATGACCTTGTTTCCCACATTTAAAGCAGTTAAAATTATTAACCATAGGACTACATCCTTATATAGCAGCTGCAAGAAGGTTCATGTTATATGTATTAGACCCAATGTCTTGGCATGCCTTTATATAATCCTGGAAAGTACCTCCATTTGCCTTTATTGGATGTAAACCCTTTTTATACTCACTGTTAGCATGATCAAAAGCCAACATCTGAATAAGCATTTCTCTAAGATCAGATTGAGTTACTGTTTTGTTAACTATGTCTGCCAGCCTCGCTACAAATTCAACATAGGGTTTAGTATTTCCTTGGACAACTTCTGAAAATCATTGTACAGTCTGTCCAGGGGTGGAGATTCATTGCCTAGGCAGCACAATTGAACTTGTACAATGTCAATATCATCATATTGAGCTGGGCGAGGAACCCCAGTCCTTTGACCTATTCCTAATATTTATTCAGCAGTAATAGGCACTGTTGGATTTTGCTGTTGATTTCATCGTGCTACAATATTAGCTTCATCAGCCCTCCAAGTTTTAAATTGTAAAAATCCTGCTGAATTAAGTACAGCTGGAGCTAACAAATCCCAATCCCAGGGTGTTAATCTGCCTGCTTGTGCCATTCTTTGCACCAATCTTTGAGTATAAAGAGAATTTACACCATATTGAGTACATGCTTGTTTTAATTCTTTGATAGTTTTAAAAGGGATAGGAGCAGGCTCAAATTGTACACCCCATTGGGATTTTGAGCATCTACTGGAATTTGAGTTACTGTTACTGGAAAAGCAGAAAAAAGACATATAGCCTCTGAATCTCCTTCTCTACTTCCCTGTGCTATGCTTTTCACAATTGAAGAGGATAGTGCTGGCAGAAAAACAGAAACTATTCGAGGGACATCAAATGTTGTAAAAAACGGATCTGTAGATATCTTAAGAGGAGCAAACATGGGATCAAAAGACAATAAATCACCTTTGAGAATGGATGGCATAGCAACCACTGGAAAAGTTCCATAAACTCCTTTTTCTCTTTCTTCCCTTTTATTAGACATGAGTTTATCTGTCTTTGGCTGTTCATTAATTTTTTCATGTATATTTTCATTAAAATCAATATCAGCTTTTTCTGCTATCAGTCCAGCAATAGCAGTATCCTCTTTCTTATCTTTATTTTTTCCTGATTGTAAAGGTTCAAGAGCAACAGAAAAAAGACTACACAAATACTGTACATATAGGGAAAATATTTCTCCCTTTTAATAAGCCCATTTTAAAGCTTTCATTACTAACTCTTATTGTTTCAGGTTAAAATATCCTGCCCTTGCTGCTGATACCAATAACAATGTCTCTGTAGAAGAGAAAAATGTTCCTCAAAAGCTAAGGATTTAATAGGTACCCTGGTACTTTTTAATAAAGTTTTTAACACTCTAGAGTGCTCTTCAAAGTTTGACTGCTGATTCCTCATGGCCCTGGTGATCCCAAGAATGTAACATACCATCCTATTTTCTTTTTCTTTAAAACCACTCATCAGAGGTCCTTGGTCCACTGTACACTGACTGAAAGAAAAATTGTGCTTTCAGGGCCTCACGTTGGGCACCAAATATTGATGTTCAGGAGCTGGGCCCATGAAAATGGCACCATGGATGAGAAAAAATGAGAAAAAGAGAAAAGATAGCCAGGGTTAGGGGTCCCTCCATCCAAAAGGAGGAGAATGACACTGCATAAAACATTGTGGCTTTTATTTAGTTTTAAGACAAAGAAAATACATGTGTGCATGTGCAAGGGTAGTAGATACATAACAGTTTACACTTTAATAAAGTCAACAAGTTTTAAAGGTTAATGGTTCAGCTCTCCTTACATTTCTGCACATAGCAGTCTTTGTAAATCTTTGTCTGACATATACCAGACACTCTCTTTGAAACAAAGGATGTTTTTCCACCAGGCTCCTACCAAATCTTATCTAAGTGTCTTGAGATTAGAGATTATTGTCTCCTACATATCAAGGTGCCCTGCTTTCTGTCAGTTGTCATGGCCTTCAATTGAAACTCCATCATATTGTATTTACTTTTCAAAAGTGAAGCACGTCCTGTGTTCACAAAGCATTAAGTAAACCCAGAGTTTTCATATTGATTATAAGTGGAAACACGTGCATAGCAGCCACTGAAACAAGTTTCTTTCTTAGGTTTCAAAATTAAAGAACCAACTGCATTCACAGAGCATTACATAAAACCAGGATTTTGAAGATGATTTTAAGTCAAAACATGTGCATTGTCTCCAATGAAAAGAGAACATCGTTACTTTTCAAAACTGAAGAAACTCCTGCAATCAGATAGTGTTAGATAAAACCAGTGTTTTGTTTTTCATTATAAGTAAAAACAAGTGCATAGCAGCCAATGAAAGAAATCAGTCTTTATAAACTGAAAAACTAACTGTATTCACAGAGCATTAGGTAAAACCCATGCTTTTTTAAGTTGATTGTAAGTGAAAATATATGCATAGCAGCAAATGAAACAAAAATCTTACTCAGATTTCAAAACTGAAGAAATCTCTTCACTGTCATAGCATTAGGTTAAATCAGTGTTTTGACATTGATTGTGAGTGAAAGCAAGTGCATAGCAGCCAAGGAAACATGTATCTTAGTTACTTTACAAAAGGTAAGCACCTCCTGTATTCACAGGGCATTAGGTTAAAAGCAGGATTTTGAAGTTGATTCTAACTCAAAACAAGTACATACTGCCAATGCAATGAATATCTTGCTTAGTTTTCAAAATCGATCACCTTACTGCATTCCTACCATGTTAGGTAAAAACAGAGATTGCCTTTGATTCTAAGTGAAAAATATCACACAGAAGACAGGGAAACAAGAATCTTGCTGAGTTTTCAAAACCAAAGAAATTAAGGCTAATGGCTGATCACTAGGAAATATTAGTGTTTTGACATTGATTGTTGGGGAAAAGAAGGGCATAGCAGCCAAGGTAACTAATATGTTACTTACTTTTCAAAAATGAAGTACCTCCTCCATTTACAGAGGGTTAGGTAAAACCAGTGTTTTGAAGTTGATTGTAAGTGAAAACACGTGCATAGCAGCAAATTTAACAAGAGTCTTATTTATATTTCAAAACTGAAGAAACAGCAGAATTGGCATAGCATTAGTTATCAGCACAGTTTTGACATTGATTGTTAATGAAAGCAAGTGCAATAGGAGCCAAGGAATCAAGTATCTTACTCATCTTTCAAATTTGGAGTACCTCCTGCATTCACAGAGTCTTAGGTAAAACCAGCATTTTGAAGTTAATTTTAAGTGAAAACACATGTATAGAAGCAAATGACATGCAAAACTTACATAGATTTTAAAAATGTAGAAGTTCTGTATTGGCATAGTATTAGGTAAAAGCAGCTGTTTTGACATTGGTTTTAATCAAAAACAAGTGCATAGCAGCCAAGGAAACAACTTTCTTTATTGGTTTTCAAAACTGAAGAACTGACTGTATTCAGGCCATTAAGTAAAAACAGTGTTTTGAAATTGATTGTATGTAAAAAATGTGCCTACCAATAAATGATACAAGAATAGTACTTAGATTTCAAAAGTGAAGAAATTACTGCATTGTCATAGCCTTAGCTAAGGGGTGTTTTGACATGGACTGTAAGTGAAAACAAGTGCATAGATGCCAATGAAAGAAGTATTACATTTGCATTTCAAAACCTTTGTACCTCCTGAATTCACAGAGCATTCAGTAAAACAGGTGTTTAACATTGATTATAAGTGAAAACATGTGCAGAGCAGCCAATGAAATAAGATTCTTTCTTCACTTTCAAAACTGAAAGACAGATTGTATTCACAGTGTTTTAGATAAACCAGGGTTTTGAAGTTGATTGTAAGTCAAAACATGTGCATAGCTACCAATGAAAAGAGTATCTGTCTTTGCTGTCAAAACTGAAGAATAGCCTGCATTCAGAGTGTGTTTTCTAAAAAGTGTTTTGAATTTTATTGTAAATGAGAACTAGTGCATTGCTACTATGGAAACAAGTATCACACTTAGATTTCAATACTGAAAAAAACACTGCATTGGCATAGCATTTGGTAAAAGCAGTGTTCTGACATCGGTTGTAGGTGAAAACAAGTGCCATAGAAACCAAATAAAGTATTAACTTGCTTAATTTTAAAAACTGAAGAACCTCCTACATTCACAGAGTGTAAAGAAAAAAACAGTGTTTTTATATTGTTTGTGAAAACAAGTGTATAGCAGCCAATTAAATAAGGTCTTGCATTTTTTTTCACATGTGAGGAAATGACTGCACTCATAGAAACTTATGTCTCACCACTGCTTTGACATTGATTGTAAGTGAAAAGAAGTGAAAGAAGACAATTAAATGAGTAACTTGCTTAACTTTCAAAACTGAAGAATTACTTACATTCACAAATCATTATGCAAAACCACTTTTTCATTGGTTGTGAGAGGAAGTGAATAGCATCCTATTAAACAAGTTCCTTGCTTAATATTTAAAAATTGAAGAACCTCCTTCATTCAAAGAGTGTTAGGTAAACCAGGGTTTTTGGTTGTATGTGAAAACAAGTGAAATGCAGTCAATTAAACAAGGACTTGCTTGGTTTTCACAAGTGAAGAATGACAGCATTAACAGAATCTTATGCATCACCATTGATTTGACATTTAATGTAAGTTAAAAGAATTGTGCAACAGACAATTAAGTGAGAAACTTGAATAATTTTCCCAACTGAAGAACCACTTACATTCATATAGCATTAGGTAAAACCAGTGTTGTTTCATTGATTGAGAGAACAAGTGCAAAGCAGCCACTTAAGGAAGTAACATGCTTAGTATTCACAACTGAAGAAACTACTGTATTCTCAGAGTGTTAGGTAAAACCATCATTTTGGCAATAATTGTAAGTGAAAAGAAGTGTGCAGTAGTCAATTAAATGAGAAACTTGAATATTTTTCCAAACTGAAGAACCACTTACATTCATACAGCATTAGGTAAAATGAGTGTCATTTCATTGATTGAGAGAACAAGTGCAAAGCAGCCACTTAAGGAAGTAACATGCTTAGTATTCACAACTGAAGAAACTACTGTATTCTCAGAGTGTTAGTTAAAACCATCATTTTGGCAATAATTGTAAGTGAAAAGAAGTGTGCAGTAGTCAATTAAATGAGAAACTTGAATAGTTTTCCAAACTGAAGAACCACTTACATTCATACAGCATTAGGTAAAAATGAGTGTCATTTCATTGATTGAGAGAACAAGTGCAAAGCAGCCACTTAAGGAATTAATGTGTCTAGTTTTCATGACTGCAGAAACTCCTGCATTTACAAAAGGTTAGGTAAAACCACCATTTTGACATTGATTGTAAGTGAAAACAAGGGAATAGTATCCTATTAAACATGTACTTTCCTCAATTTTTGAAAACTGAAGAATCTCCTTCATTCACAGAGCATTAGGTAAAACCAGGGTTTTGAAATTGGTTGTAAGTGAAAACAAATGCATAGTACCAAATGAAAAAGTAATTTGCTTAGTTTTCACAACTGAAGAAAGTACTTCATTCACAATTATTATGTAAAACCAGCAGTTTGAATTTGATTGTAAGTTAAAACAAGTATGTAACAGCCAATTAAAGTAACTTGCTTAGTTTTCAAAATTGAAGGACCTCATGCATTCATAGAACAATACATAAAATCACTGCTTTGGCATTGATTGTAACTGAAAATAAATACAAGCAAAGAACACAAGTAGCTTGGAAAGAATTTAAAAGAGAATAACCTACCACATTCACAGAGCATTAGGTAAAACCAGGGCTTTCACTTTGATTGTAAGTGAAAAGAAGTCTGCAGCAGGCAATTAAATGAGTAACTTCATAGTTTTCCAAACTGAAAAACCACTTATATTCACAAAGCATTAAGTAAACCAGTGTGTTTTCATTGATTCTGAGAACAAGTGCAAACCAGCCAATTAAGGAAATAACATGCTTAGTTTTCACAACTGAAGTAACTCCTACATTTACAGAGGTTAAGGTGAAATTACCAGTTTCTTATTGATTATAAGTGAAAACAAGTGTGTACATGGCAATTAAACAAATTGCTTAATTTTCAAAACTGAAGAACCTCCTTCCTTCACAGAGCACTAGGTCAAACAAGTGTTTTATACTGCATGTAAGTGAAAACAAGTGTGCAGCAGCCAAATAAAGAAATAACTTCCTTCATTTTCACAAATGAAAAATCTACTGCATTCACAAAATGTTAGGTAAAACCATGGTTTTATCATTGACTGTAAATGAAAACTAGTGTGTAGAAGTCAATTAAAGAAGTAAGGTGCTTAGTTTTCACAACTAAAGAAACTGCTGTATTCCAAGAGTGTTAAGTAAGCCATTGTTTTGTCATTGATTATAAGTGAAACAAGTGAATAGCACCCAATGAAAAAGTAACTTGCTTACTTTTCACAACTTGAAGAAACATCTGCATTCTCAGGCTTATTAGGTAAAACCAGCATATTGGCAATGTAAGTTAAAAAAAATGCATAGCAGTCAATTAAACAGGTAGCTTGCTTAGTTTTCAAAACTGAAGAACATACTGCATTCACAGATAATTAGGTGAAGCCAGTGTTTTGAAATTTATTGTAGGTGAAAACAAGTGCCACAGCAGCCAAATAAAGAAGTAATTTGCTTAGTTCTCAAAACTGAAGATCCTCCTACATTCATAGAATGTAAGGTAAAACCAGTGTTTTTATATTTATTGTATGTGAAAACAAGTTCTTAGCAGCCAATTAAACAAGGACTTGCCTGGTTTTCACAAGTGAAGAAATGACTGCCTTCACAGAATCTTATGAATCACCACTGATTTGCTACTGTGAAACAAGTGTGTAGCATTCATTGAAATAAGTAAATTCCTTAGTTTTCCCAACTGAAGAAACTGCTGTGTTCCATGGGCCTCAGGTATACCACTGGTTTATCATTGATTGTAAGTGAAAACAAATGCAAAGCACCGAATGAAAAAGTAACCTACTTAGTTTTCACAACTTGAAGAAACAACTGCATTCTCAGTGTATTAGGTAAAACCAGAAATTGACATTGTAAGTGAAAACAAATGCATAGCAGTCAATTAACCAGTTACTTGCTTAGTTTTCAAACCTGAAGAACCTCATGCATTCACAGAGAAGTAGGGAAAACCAGTGTACTGACATTGATTGTAAGTGATACCAAGTGTATGGCACCCAATGAAAACGTAACTTGCTTAGTTTTAACAATTTGAAAAAAAACAACAACTGCATTCTCAGCATACTAGGTAAAACCAACATGTTGATATTGTAAGTGAAAAGAAAGGCATGGTACCCAATTAAACAAGTAACTTTCTTAGTTTTCAAAACTGAAGAACATACTGCATTCATAGGTGTTAGGAAAATCCACTGTTTTGGAGTTGATTTTAAGTGAGAACATGTACCAGCAAAAAAACACAAGTAATTGCTTAGAATTCAAAAAAGAATAACCTGTTGCTTTCACAGAGCATTAGGGAAAGCTGGTGCTTTGATATTGATTGAAAGTGAAAAGAAATGATCAGCAGGCAATTAAATGAGTAACTTTCATAGTTTTCCAACCTGAAGAACCACTTGCATTCACAAATCATTAGGTAAAACCAAAGTTTTTATTTATTGTGAGAAAAAGTACATAGATGCCAAATAAGAAAGTAACGTGCCATGTTTTCACAATTGAAGAAAACCTGCATTCACAGAGCATTAGGTAAAACCACAATTTTGACATTGATCATAAGTGAAAAGAAGTGTTTAGCAGGCAATTAATAGAGTAAATTGATTAGTTTTCAAAACTGAAGAACTACTTATATTCACAAAGGTAAAACCAGTGTTTTTTCATTGACTGTAAGTGAGAAGAAGTGAATAGTATCTGATTCACTTCTTTTCATTTTGGTATTGTAAATAAAACATACATAATGACATGAAAGCATATTGACATTGTAAGTTAAAACAAATGCATAACAGCCATTTCAGCAAGTAACTTGTTTTTTTTTCTCAAAACTGAAGAACAAACTGCATTCACAGAGCATTAGGTAAAGACAGTGTTTTCACAATGATTGTAAGTGAAAACACGTGGCATAGCAGTGAAATAAAGAAGTAAGTTGCTTAGTTTCCAAAACTGAAGAATTTTCCAAAAACACAGAGCATTAGGTAAAAGTAGTGCTTTGGTCTTTATTGTATGTGAAAACAACTGCATAAGGGGCATGGACGTGGCTCAAATGGTTGGGCATCCATGTCCCATATGGAGGGACCAGGGTTCGATCCCTGGGACCTCCCAGTAAAAAAAAAAATAAAAAAAAAACAAGTGCATAGCATCCTATTAAAAAAGGACATCTTCGTTTTCACAAGTGAAGAAATGACTGCAATCAGAAACTTATGTATCATTACTACTTAGACATTGCAAGTGAAAAAATTGTGAAGCAGGCAATTAAATGAGTAAGTTGCTTAGTTTTCAAAACTGAGGAACCAATTACATGCAAAAAGCATTAGGTAAAACCAGTGGTTTTTCATTGATTGTAAGTGAGAAAATGTGCCAAATAGCCATTAAGGAAATAATATGCCTATTTTTCACAACTGAAGAAACTCCTGCATTTACAGAGGCTTAGAAAAAAACAACATTTTAACATTGATTGTAAGTGAAAACAAGTGAATAATATACTATTGAACAAATATCTTCCTTAATTTTTGAAACCTGAAGAACCTCCTTCATTCACAAAGTGTTAGGTAAAACTAGGGTCTTGACATTTGTTGTAAGTGTAAACAAGTGCCTAGCACCAAATAAAAAAGTAACTTGCTTAGCTTTCAAACTGAAGAAACTACTGCATTCACAAATATCAGGTAAAACCAGCATTGATTTTAAGTGAAAACCAGCATTGATTGTAAGTGAAAACAAGTATGCAACAGACAATGATACAAGTAGCTTGCTTAGTTTTCAAAACTGAAGGACTTCCTGCATTCACAGAGCATTAGGTAAAACCAGTGCTTTGACATTGACTGTAAGTGAAAAGAAGTGTGCAGCAGGCAAATAAATGAGTAACTTGCATAGTTTTCCAAACTGAAAAACCACTTACATTTATAAAGCATTAGGTAAAACCAGTGCTTTTTCATTGATTGTGAGAAGTGCAAAGTAGCCAATTAAGGAAGTAACGTGCCTAGTTTTCACAACTGAAGAAAATTCTGCATTCAGAGAGCTTTAGGTAAAACCACCCTTTTGATATTGATTGTAAATGAAAGAATTGTGTAGCAGGGAATTAAATGAGTAACTTGCTTAGTTTTCAAAACTGAAGAACCTTGTGCATTCACAAAGCATTATGTAAAACCTGTGTTTTGACATTGATTGTAAGAGAAAACAAGTGGCATACCAGCCAAATAAAAAAGTAATTTGAGTAGTTTTCATAACTGAAGATTGTCCTACATTCACAGAGCATTTGGTAAAACCAGTAATTTGAAATTTATTGTATGTTAAAACATGTGCATAGCAGGAAATTTAACAAGAAATTGCTTGGTTTTCACAAGTGAAGAAATGACTGCATTCTCAGAATTTTTGGTAACACCTCCATTTTGACATTGATTGTAAGTGGAAAAAAATTGAATAGCATAGTATTAAACAAATATCTTGTTTAATGTTTAAAAACTGAAGAACCTCTTTCATTCACAGAGTGTTAGGTAATACCAGGGTTTAGACATTGGTTGTAAGTGAAAACAAATGCATAGCAGAAAATTAAACTACTTGATTGGAATTCAAAATGGAATAATATGCATTCACAGGACATTACATAAAACCAGTGTTTTGACATTATTGTAAGTGAAAAAAAGTGTGTAGCAGTTAATTAAACAAATAACTTGCTTAGTTTTCAAAACTGAAGAACCACCTTCATTCACTGAACATTAGGACAAACAAATGTTGATATTGAATGCAAGTGAAAATAAATACATAGCAGCCAATTAAAGAAATAACTTCCTTAGTTTTACAAAAGAAGAAACAGCTCTATTCCCAGAATCTTAGGTAAAACCAACATATTGACATTGTAAGTGAAAACAAGTGCATAGCACCCAATTAAAGAGGTAATATGCTTAGTTTTCAAAACTGAAGACAGTACTGCATTCACAGAGTGTTATGTATCACATCTGACTTGTCATTGAATGTAAATGAAAACAAGTGCATAACAGTCATTTAAAGAAGTAAATTGCTTAGTTTGCCCAACTGATGAAACTACTGCATTAAAAAAGCATTAGGTAAACCACGATTTTATCATTGACTGAGAGTGAAAACAAGTGCTTAGGGCCAAATGAAAAAGAAACTTCTTTAGTTTTCACAACTTGAAGAAACGACTGCATTCCCAGTGTATTCTGTAAAACCTGCATATTGACATTGTAAGTGAAAACAAGTGCAGAGCAGCCAATTAAACAAGTAACTTGCTTAGTTTTGAAACCTGAAGAACCTACTGCATTCACAGAGCATTAGGTAAAACCAGTGTTTTGACATTGATTGTATGTGAAAACTAGTGCCATAGAAGCCAAAGGAAGAAGTAATTAGCTTAGCTTCCAAAACAGAAGTTCCTCCTACATTCAGAACTCATTAGGTAAACCAGTGTTTTGATATTTATAGTATGTATAAACAAGTTCATAGCAGCCAAATTACAAGGACATTTTTGGTTTTCACAATTAAGGAAATGACTGCATGCACAGAATCTTATGTATCACCACTGCTTTGACATTAATTGTAAGTGAAAAGAAGTGTTAAGCAGGCATTTTAACCAGTAACTTGCTTAGTTTTCAAAACTGAATAATCACTTGAATTAACAAAATTTAAGACCAGTGTTCTTTTATTGATTGTATGTGAGAAGAAGTGAATAGTATCCTATTAAGTAAGTACTTTGCTTAACTTTTGAAAATGGATGAACCTACTTCATTCACAGAGAATTAGGTCATACAAGCTTTTTGATATTGAAAATAAGTTAAAACAAGTGCATAGCTGCAAATTAAACTACTTGCTTGGAATTCAAAACTGAAGAACCACATGCACTCACAGAGCATTAAACAAAACCAGTCTTTTGACATTGACTGTAAGTGAAAACAAGTGTGTAGCATGCAATTAAACAAGCAACTTGCTTAGTTTTCAAAAGTGAAGATCCTCTTTCATTCACAGAGCATTAGGCCAAACAAGAGTTTTGAAATTTAATGTAAGTGAAACAAGTGCATTTAAGTCAATTAAAGAAATAACTTCCTTAGTTTTCACAAATGAAGAAACTACTGCATTACCCAAATCTTAGGTAAAAGCATGGTTTTGACATTGGATGTAAGTTTTTAAAAACTGCATAGCAGCCAATTAAAGAACTATCATGCTTAGCTTTCAGACTGAAGAAACTACTGCATTCACAGAGTGTTAGGTATCACAACTGATTTCCATTGACTGTAAGTAAATTGCTTAGTTTCCCAACTGAAAAATCTTCTGCATCCCAAGAGCATTAGGTAAACCATTATTTTGTCTTCGATTGTAAGTGAAATAAAGTATATAACACCCCATGAAAAAGGAACTTTCTTAGTTTTTACAACCAGAAGAAACAATGGCATTCTCAGTATAATAGGCAAAACCAGCATATTGACATTGTAAGTGAAAACAAGTATATAGTCATCATTTATAGAAGTAAATTACTTAATTTTCCCAACTGAAGAAACTACTGCATTCCAAGGGCATTAGGTAAACCATTGTTTTGTCACTAATTGTAAGTCAAAATAATTGCATAGCACAGAATGGAAAAATATTTTGCTCCATTTTCACAACTCGAGGAAACAACTGCATTCTCAGCATATTAGATAAAACAAGCATAATGACATTGTAAGTGAATACAAGTGCCTAGCAGTCAAATAAACAAGTAATTTTTTTTTCAAAACTGAAAAACGTACTGCATTCACAGAGCATTAGGTAAAATCACTGATTTGGCATTGATTGTAAGTGAAAATAGTGTCATAGCAGCCAATTAAACATTTAACTTGTTTAGTTTTCAAAAGTGAAGAAGGCACTGCATTCACAGAGCAGTAGGCAAAACCAGTGTATTGACATTGATTTTAAGTTAAAACAAGTTCAATAGTGGCCAAATGAAGAGGTAATTTGCTTAGTATTCAAAACTGGAGAACCTCCTACATTCACATCACATTAGGAGAAAACAGTGTTTTGATATTTATTGTATGTGCAAACAAGTGCATAGCAGCCAATTAAACAAGAGTTTCCTCAGTTTACAGAAGTAAAAAAATGACTGCATTCACAGAATATTTGTTTCATGAAGGCTTTGACATTGATTGTAAGTGAAAAGAAGTTTGTAGCAGTCAATTAAACAAGTAACATTTAATTTTCAAAAAAAAAACCCACTTACATTCACAAAGGCTAAACCAGTTTTTTCATTGATTGCAAGTGAGAAGAAATGAATAGTATCCTATTAAACAAGTAAGTTGATTAATTTTTGAAAATTGAAAAACCTACTTCATTCACACAGTGTTAGGTAAAACCAGGGTTTTGACATAGGTTGAAAGTGAAATCAAATGCATAGCAGCGAATTAGAATACTTGCTAGGAATTCAAAACTGAAGAACCTCATGCATTCACAGAGCATTAGGTAAAACCAGTGTTTTCACAATTATTGTAAATCAAAACAGATGGGTAGCAGGCAATTATCCAAGGAAATTGCTTAGTATTCAAACCTGAACACCCTCCTTCATTTGCAGAGCATTAGGAAAAACAAGTGTTTTGATATCGGATATAAGTGAAAACAAGTACATCACAATCAATCAAAGAAATAACTTCCTTTGCTTTTACAAATGAAGAAACTACTTCATTCCCAGAACATTAGGTAAAACCATGGTTTTGACATTAGTTGTAAGTTAAAACAAGTGCATAGCAGCCAATTAAAGAAGTAACATGCTTAGTTTTCACAACTGAAGTAACTACTGCACTCACAGAGTGTTAAGTATCACCACTGATTTGCCATTGAGTGTAAGTGAAAAAAAGTGCATATCAGTCATTTAAGAAGAAAACTGCTTAATTTTCCCAACTGAAGAAACTATTGCATTTCAAGAGCTTTAGGTAAGCCATTGTTTTGTCATTGATTGTAAGTGAAAACAAGTGCACAGCACCCAATGAAAAGTTACCTTGCTTAGTTTTCACAACTTGAAGAAACAACTGCATTCTCAGCACATTAGGTGAAATGATCATATTGACATTGTAAGTGTAAACAAGTTCATAGCAGCTAATTAAACAAGTAACTTGCTTAATTTTCAAAACTGAAGAGCCCACTGTATTCACAGAGCATTAGGCAAAACCAGTGTTTTTCCATTGATTGTGAGAACAAGTGAAAAGCAGCTAAGTAAGTAGCATGCCTAGTTTTCACAACTGAAAATTCCTGCATTCAGGGTCATTAGGTAAAACCACCATTTTGACATTGATTGTAAATGGAAATATGTTTGTAGCAGACAATTAAATGAATAATTTGCTTAGTTTCCAAAAGTGAAGAAACACACTCACAAAGATAAAACCAGTGTTTTATCACTGACTGTAAGTGCAGAGAAGTGAATAGAATCCTAAAAAGCCCTGCATAGTTATTGAAAATGGAAGAACCTCCTTCAACCACAGTGTTAGGTAAAACCAGGGTTTTGACAATGGATGTCAGTGAAAACAAGTGCATAGCAGCAAATTAAACTACTTATTTGGAATTATAAACTGAATAATCTCATCCTTTCACAGAGGATTAGGTAAAGCCAGTGCTTTATCATTCATTGTAAGTGAAAACAAGTGCATAACAGCCAATTATACAAGTAACTTCCTTATTTTTCAAAAGAGTTGGACCTCCTGCATTCATAGATCATTAGGTAAAACCACTGTTTTGGCAATGATTGTAAGTGAGAATAAATACAAGCATATAACTCAAGTAACCTTCTTAGAATTTAAAACAGAATAACTTACTGCAGTCACAGAACATTAGGTAAATCAGGGTTTTGACATTGATTGTAATTGAAAAGAAGTGTGCAGCAGGCAATTAAATTAGTAATTTGCTTAGTTTTCAAAACTGAATAACCACTTACATTCATAAGGATAAATCCAGTGTTTTTTTCATTGTTTGTAAGTGAAAAGAAGTGAATACTATCCTATTAAACAAGAACCTTGCTTAATTTTTGAATACTGAAGAACCTTCTTCATTCACAGAGTGTTAGGTAAAACAAGGGTTTTTACATTGGTTTTAAGTGAAAGCAAGTGCATAACAGCCAATTAAACAAATACTTGCTTGGTTTTCACAAATGAAGAAATGACTGCTTTGATATTGATTTTAAGTGAAAAGAAGCATGAAGCAGGAAATTAAATGAGTAACTTGCTTAGTTTTCAATACTTAAGAATGTACTGTGCTCACAGGCATTAGGTAAAACCAGTGTTTTGACATTGATTGCAAGTGAAATCAAGTGCCATGGCAGCAAATGACATAAATTGCTTAGTTTACAAAAGATAAGAACTTCTTGCAGTCACAAAGTTAGGTAAAAGGAATGTTTTCTCCATGATTGTAAGTGATAATAAGTGCAAAACAGCCAATTAAGGAAGTTAAGTGCCTAGATTTCACAACTGAAGAAATTCCTGCATTTACAGATGGTAAGGTAAAACCACCATTTTTGCATTGAGTGTATGTGAAAACAAGTGAATAGTATTGTGTTAAACAAGTGCCTTCCTTAATTTTGGAAACTCAAGAACATACTTCATTCACAGAGTGTTAGGTAAAGCCAGGGTTTTGACTTTGGTCATAAGTGAAAACAAGTGCATAACATTCATTTAAAGAAGTAAATTGCTTAGTTTTCCCAACTGAAGAAACTACTGCATTCCAAGAGCATTAGGTAAACTATTTTTTGTCATTGATTGTAAGTGAAAACAAGTGAATAGCAATCAATGAAAAAGTATTTTGCATAGTTTCACAACTTGAAGAAACAACTGCATTCTCAGCATATTAGGTTAAACCAGCACATTGACATTGTAAGTTAAAACAAGTGCTTAGCAGCCAAATAAATAAGTATCTTGCTTAATATTCAAAAGTGAAGGACCCCCTGCATTTATAGAGCATTAGGGAAAACCACTATTTTGGCATTGATTGTAAGTGAGAATAAATACCAAAAATAACACAAATAACTTCCTTATAATTCAAACCATAATAACATACTGCATTCACAGAGCATTAGGTAAAACCAGTGCCTTGACATTGAATGTAAATGAAAAGAAGTGTGCAGCAGGCAATTAAATCAGCATAGTTTTCCAAACTGAGGAACCATGTACATTCAGAAAGTGTTAGGTAAAACCAGTGTTTTTTAATTGATTGTGAGAACAAGTGCAAAGCAGCAATTAATTGGTAACGGGTCTAGATTTCACAGGTGAAGAAAATTCTCAATTCACAGAGTGTTAGGTTAAACCATCATTTTCACACTGATTGAAAGTGAAAAAAAGTGTGTGGCAGACAATTAAATGAGTATCTTGCTTTGTTTTCAAAACTGAATAACCCCTTACATTCACAAAGGTAAAACTCCTTACATTCACTCATCGATTGTGAGTGAGAATAAGTAAATAGAATCCTATTAAACAAGAACCTTGCTTAATTTTTGAAAATTGAAAAACTCCTTCATTCACAGTGTGTTAGGCAAAACCAGGGATTTGACAGTGATTTTAAGTGGAAACAAGTGCAGAGCAGCAAATTTAACAACTTGCTTGGAATTCAAAACTGAAGAAACTTGTGCATTCACAGAGCATTAGGTAAAACCAGTGTTCTGACATTAATTGTAAGTGAAAACATGTGTGTATCAGGAAATCAAAGAAGCAACTTGCTTAGGATACAAAGCAGAAGACCTCCTTCATTCACAGAGCATTAAGTCAAACAAGTGTTTTGATATTGAATGTAAGTGAAAACATTCCACAGCAGTCGATTGAAGAAATAACTTCCTTAGCTTTCACAAATGAAGAAAATACTGCATTCTTAGAACTTTACATAAAGCCATGGTGTTCACTTTCTTTGTAATTTAAAACAAGAACAGAGCAACCAATTAAAGAAGTAACAAACTTAGTTTTTACAACTGGAGAAACTGCAGCATTCACAGAGTGTAAGGTAACATAATTGATTTGCCATTGACTGTAAGTGAAAACAAGGGTGTAGCATTCATTTAAAAAAGGAAATTGCTTATTTTCCCAACTGAAGAAACTACTGCATTCCAAGAACTTTAGGTAAACCATTGGTTTGTCATTGATTGTAAGTGAAAATAAGTGCATAGTACCCAATTAAAAAGGAACTTGCATAGTTTTCCCAACATGAGAAAACAACTGCATTCTCAGCATATTAGGGACATGCAGCCTATTGATATTGTAAGTGAAACAAGTGCCTAGAAGCCAATTAATCAAGTAACTTGCTTAGATTTCCAAACTCAAGGACCTCTTGCAACCATAGAGTGTTCTCTAAAACCACTGTTTTGGCATTGATTGTAAGTGAGAATAAATACCAGCAAATAATGCAAGAAACTTGCTTAGAATTAAAAACAGAATAACCTACTGTGTTCACAGAGCATTAGATAAAAGATTTTAAGTGAAAAGATGTGTGCAGCAGGCAATAAAATGTGGAACTTGCATAGTTTTCAAAAACTGAAAAACCACTTACATTCAAAAAGTGTTAGACAAATCCTGTGTTTTTACATTTATTGTGAGAACAAGTGCAAAGCAGCCAATTAAGGAAGTAACCTGTCTAGTTTCACAACTGAAGAATCTCTTGCGTTCACAAAGCATTAGGTAAAACCATCATTTTGGCATTGATTGTAAGTGAAAAGGAATCTGAAGCAGGCAATTAAATGAACAGCTTGCTTAGTTTTCAAATTTGAAGAACCACTTACATTCACAAAGCATTAGGTAAAATGAGTGTTTTTTTCATTGTATGTAAGGGAGAATAGATGAATAGTATCCTATTAAACAAGAACCTTGCTTAATTTTTCCAAATTGAAATACCTCCTTCATTCACAGTTTATAAGGTAAAACAAGGGATTTGACATTGGCTGTTAGTAAACAGAAGAGTATAAGACCAAATTAAACTCCTTGTTTGGAATTCAAACCTGAGAGGTCCCCATGCATTCACTGAGCATTAGGTATAACTGGTATTTTGACATTGACTGCAAGTGAAAACAAGTGTGTAACAGGCAACCAAATGAGCAACTTGTTTAGTTTTCCCAACTGAAGATCTAATGCATTCCAAGAGCATTAGGTAAACCATAATCTTGTCATTGATTGTAAGTGAAACAAGTGCATAGCAGCAAGTTAAACAAGTAACTTACTTAGTTTTCAAAACTGAAGAACATACTGCACTCACAAAGCATTAGGTAAAACCAGTATTTTGATTTATATTTTATGTGAGAACAAGTGCATAGCAGCCAATTAAACAAGGACTTGCTTGGTTTTCACAAGTGAAGAAATGACTGCATTCACAGAATCTTATATATCAATACTGATTTGACATTGATTGTAAGTGGAAAGAAGTGTGAATCAGGCAATTAAATGAGTAACTTGCTTAGTTTTCACAATTGAAGTACTAATTACATTCACAAATTGGTTTGAAAAAACAGTGTTTTTTTTTTTTCATTTATTTTACATGAGAACATGTGCAAAGAAGCCAATTAAGGAAATTATGTTCATAGATTTCAAAACTGAAGAAATTCCTGCATTTACAGATGGTTAGCTAAAGGCACTTTTGGAAATCGATTGTATTAAAAACAAGTGAATATTATCCTATTATAGAAGTACCTTCCTTAATTTTTAAAACTGAAAATCCTCCTTCATTCCCAGATCATAGGGTAAAACAATAGTTTTATATTGGTTGTAAGTGAAAACAAGTGCATAGCACCAAATGAAAAAAATAACTTGCTTAGCTTTCACTAGAGAAGAAATTACTGCATTCACAAGGATTAGGTAAAACCATCATTTTGACATTGATTGTAAGTGAAAACAAGTGCATAGCAGCAAATTAAACTATTGCTTAGAATTCCAAACTAGAGAACCACATGCATTCACAGAGCATTAGGTAAAACCAGTGTTTGGCATTGATTGTTAGTGAAAACAAGAGTGTAGCAGGCAATTAAATAAGCAACTTGCTTAGTTCTCAAAACTAAAGAACAGCCTTCATTCACAGAGCATTAGATGAAACCAGTGTTTTGATATTTAATGTAAGTGAAAACAAGCACATAGCAGCCAATTAAAGAAAAAACTTCCTTGGCTTTCAAAAATGAAGAAACTACTGCATTCCCAGAATGTTAGGTAAAACCATGGTTTTGACATTGGTTGTAAGTTGAAATAAGTGCCTAGTGGCCAATTAAAGAAGAAATATGCTTAGTTTCACAACTGAAGAAACTACTGCATTCATAGAATGTTAGGTATCACAACTGATTTGCCATTGATTGTAAATGAAAACAAGAGCATAGCATTCATTTAAGGAAGTATATTGCTTATTTTTCCCAACTGAAGAAACTACTGCATTCTAAGACTGTCAGGTAAACCATTGTTTTGTCATTGATTGTAAGTGAACAGAAGTTCATAACACCTAATGAAAAAGTAACTTCCTTAGTTTTCACAACTTGAAGAAACAACTGCAATTTCAGAGTATTAGGTAGCACCAATCTTTGACATTTTAAGTGAAAACAAGAACATAGCAACCAATTAAACAAGTAACTTTCTTGGTTTTCAACACAGAAGAATGTACTGCATTCACAGAGCTTTAGGTAAAACCAGTGTTTTTAGGTAAAACCAGTGATTATAAGTGAAAACAAGTGTCATAGCAGCCAAATAAAGAAGTGATTTGTTTTCTTTTCAAATCTGAAGATCCTCCTACCTTCACTGAGTGTTAGGTAAAAGGGTAAAAGCAGTGTTTTGATTTTTTTGTATGTTAAAACAAGTGCATAGCAGCCAATTAAACAAAGACTTGCTTGGTTTTCAGAAGTGAAGAAATAACTGCATTCACAGAACCTTATGTATCACCACTGTTTTGACATTGATTATAACTCAGAAGACGTGTGAAGCGGGCAATTAAATGAGTTACTTGCATTGTTTTCAAAACTGAAGAACCACTTACTTCACAAAGCTTTAAGTAAAACCATGATTTTTCATTGACTTTAAGTGAGAACAAGTGCAGAGCAGGCAATTAAGGAAATACCATGCCAAGTGTTGAAAACTGAAGAAACTCTGCATTTATAGTGTTAGGTAAAAGCAACATCTTGGCATTGATTGTAAATGAAAACAAGTGAATAGTATCCTATTAAACAAGTACCTTTCTCAATTTTTGAAAACTGAAGAAATTCCTTCATTCACAGTACACTAGGTAAAACCAGGGTTTTGACATTGGTTATAAGTGAAAACAAGTGCATAAAACCAAATGAAGAAGTAACTTGTTTAATTTTCACAAGTGATAAAATTAGTGCACTCGCAAGTATTAAGTAAAACCAGCATTTTGACATTGCTTTTAATTGAAAACAAGTGCATAACAGCCAAATATACAATTAACTTCCTTGGTTTTCAAAACTGAAGCACCTCCTGCATTCATAGAGCATTAGATTAAACCAGTGTTTTTGCACTGGTTGTAAGTGGGAATAAAAACCAGCAAATATCACAAGAAAATTGCTTAGAATTCAAAACAGAATAATCTCCTGCATTCACAGAGCAATAAGTAAAACCAGTGCTTTGATATTGATTGTAATTGAAAAGAAATGTGCAGCAGGCAATAAAATGAGCACCTTGCATGGTTTTTTAAACAGAAGAACCACTTACATTCACAAAGCATAATGTGAATCAAGTGTTTTTTCACTGATTGTGAGAACAAGTGTAGAGCAGCCTATTAAGGAAGTAAAGTGCCTAGTTTTCACAAATGAAGAAACTCCTGCATTCACAGAGCATTACATAAAACCTCCATTTTTACATTGATTGTAACTGAAAAAAGGTTTGTAGCAGGCAATTAAATCAATAACTTGCCTAGTTTACAAAACTGAAGAACTTCCTACCTTGACAGAGCATTAGATAAAATGAGTGTTTTGAAATTGGTTGTAAGTGAAAATAAGTACAAAGCAGCAAATTATATTAGTTGCTTGGAATTCAAAACTGAAGATCCACGTGCATTCACAGAGCTTCAGGCAAAACCACTGTTTTGACATTGATGTAAGTGAAAACAAGTGCAAAGAAGTAACATGCCTAGTTTTCACATCTTAATAAACACCTGCATTTCCAGAGGGTTAGTTAAAACCACCATTTGACATTGATTGTAAGTGAAAACTAGTTAATAGTATCCTAATAAACAAGTACCTGCCTTATTTTTGAAAACTGAGGAACCTCCTTCATCCACAGGGCATTAGGTAAAAGAAGAATTTTGATATAGGTTGTAAGTGAAAACAAGTGCATTGAACCAAGTGAAAAAGTAACTTGTTTAGTTTTCACAACTAAAGAACCTACTGCATTCACAAGTATTAGGTATAACCATCATCTTGACATTGATTGTAAGTGAAAACAAATGTGTAACAGACACTTATACAAGTAACTTGCTTAATTTTCAAAACTGAAGAACCTCTGCACTTATAGAGAGTTAGATAAAACTACTCTGTTGGCATTGATTGCATGTGAGAATCAATACCACCAAAATAACACAAGTAACTTGCTTAGTATTCAATATAGAATCACCTACTGCATTCACAGTGCATTAGGTAATACCAATGCTTTGAAATTGATTGTAAGTGTAAAGATGTGTGTAACCAGCAATTAAAGGAGAAATTGCTTACTTTTCAACATTGAAGAAACATTTACATTCACAAAGATAATACCAGTGTTTTTTATTTGATTGTAAGTGCGAAGTGAATAGTATCCTATCACACAAGTACTTTGCTTAATTTTTGAAAATTGAAGAACCTCCTTCATTCACAGAGTGTTAGGTGAAAAAAGGTTTTTTACATTAGTTGTAAGTGGAAACAAGTGCATAGCAGCAAATTAAACTTCTTGCTTGGAATTCAAAAGTGAAGAAACTCGTGCATTCACACAGCATTAGGTAAAACCAGTGTTTTGACATTGTTTGCAAGGGAAAACAATTGTGTAGCAGGCAACTAAACAAACAACTTGCTCAGTTTTCCAAATTGAAGAACCTCCTTCATTCACAGAGCATTAGGTCAAAGAAGGGTTTTGATATTGAATGAAAGTGAAAACAAGTATGTAGCAGCCAATTAAAGAAATAACTTTGCTTCTTTTCACAAATGAAGAAAACATGCTTAGTTTTCAAAACTTAAGAAACTACTGCATTCACAGTGTTAGGTTTCAAAACTGATTTGTCATTGGCTATAAATGAAAACAAGTGCACAGCAGCTATTTAAATAAGTATATTGCTTAATTTTCCCAAATGAAGAGATGACTGCATTCCAAGAGGGTTATGTAAACCATTGTTTTGTCATGGATTATAAGTGAAAACAAGTGCAGAGCACTCAATGAAAAAGTAAATTGCTTAGTTTTCAAAACTTCAAGAAACAACTGCATTCTCAGCATATTAGGTAAAACCAGCACATTGACATTGTAACTGAAAACAAGTGAATAGCAGCCTTTTAAACAAGGAACTTGCTTAGTTTTCTAAACTGAAGAACCTTCTGCATTCATAGAGGATTATGTAAAACCAGTGTTTTGACATTGATTGTAAGTGAAAACAAGGCTATAGCAGCCAAATAAAGAAGTAATTTGCTTAGTTTTCAAAACTGAAGAACCTCATACATTCACAGAGTGTTACATAAAATCAGTGTTTTGATATTTATTGTATGTGAAAACAAGTGCATAGCAGCCAATTAAACAAGGACTTGCATGATTTTCACAAGTGAATGAATGACTGCATTCACATAATCTAATGTATCACCACAGCTTTGATATCAATTTTAAGTGAAAAGAAGTGTGAAGCAGATAATTAAATGAGTAATTTGCTCACTTCACAAAGTGTTAGGAAAAACAGTGTTTTTTCATTGATTTTAAGTGAGAACATGTGCATAGTAGCCAATTAAGGAAGTAACATGCCTAGTTTTAAAAACTGAGAAACTCCTGCATTTACAGAGGGTTAGAAAAACCATCATTTTGACATTGATTGTAAGGGAAAACAAGTGAAAAGTATCCTATTAGAAAAGTAACTTCTTTAATTTTTGAAAATGTTAGAACCTCCTGCATTCACAGTGCATTAGGTAAAACCAGGGTTTAGATATTGGCTGTAAATGAGAACAAGTGTATGGCACCAAATGAAAAAGTAATATGCCTAGGATTCACAACTGAAGAAGCTCCTGCATTTACTGAAGTTTATGTAAAACCACCATGTTGAAATTGATTGCAAGAGAAACAAGTGTGTAGCAGGCAATTAAACAAGCAAGTTCCTTATTTTTTAAAACTGAATAATCTCCTTCATTCACAGAGCATTTGGTCAAACAAGTGTTTTGATATTGAATGAAAGTGAAAACAAGTGTACAGCAGCCAGTTAAAGAAATAATTTCCTTAGTTTTCACAAATGAATACACTACTGCATTCCCAAATGTTAGGTAAATCCCTGGTTTTGACATTGGTTGTAAGTTAAAAGAAGTTCACAGCAGCCAATTAAAGAAGTAACATGTTTAATTTTCACAACAGAAGAACTTCCTACCTTCACAGTGCATTAGGTAAAACCAGTGTTTTGACATTGGTTGTAAGTGAAAACAAGTGCATAATAACAAATGACAATTTAACTTGCTTAATTTTCACAACTGAAGAAATTACTGCACTCACAAGTTTTAGGTATATCCAGCATTTTAACATGGATTGTAAGTGGAAACAAGTGCATAATAGCCAATTATACAAATAATTTGCTTAGCTTTCAAAACTGAAGGACCTTTGCATTGATAGAGTGTTAGGTAAAACAATTGTTTTAGCATTGATTGAAAGTGAAAATAAATACTAGGAAATAAAACAAGTAACTTGCTTAGAATTCAAACAGAATAATCTACTGCATTCACAGTGCATTAGGTAAAACCAGTGCTATGACATTGATTGTAAGTGAAAAGAAGTGTGCAGCATGCAATTAAATGAGTAACTTTCATAGTTTTCCAAACTGAAGACACACATTCATTCCCAAAGCATTAGGTAAAAACCAGTGTTTTCTTATTGATTGTGAGAACAACTGCAAAGCAGCCAATTTAGGAAGTACCATACCTAGTTTTCTAATCTGAAGAAACTCCTGCATTTTCAGAGGATTAGTTGAAACAAACACTTTGACATTGATTGAAAATGAAAAGAAGGGTGTACCAGGCAATTATATGAATAACTTGCTTAATTTTCAAAACTGAAGAACCACGTACATTCACAAAGGAAAAACGAGTGTTATTTCATTGGTTGTAAGTGAAAGAAAGAGAATAGTATCCTATTAAAAAGGTAAGTAGCTTAATTTTAAAAAATTGAAGAATCTCCTTCATTCACAGTGTGTTAGAAAAACCATGGCTTTGATATTGGTTGTAAATGAAAACAAGTGCATAGCAGCAAATTAAACTACTTGCTTGGAATTAAAAACTGAAGAATCTCCTGTATTCACAGAGCATTTGGTAAAACCAGGGTTTTGTCATGGATTGTAAGTGAAAACACATGTGTAGCAGACAATTAATGAAGCGAGTTGCATTATTTTCAAAACTGAAGAACCTCTTTCTTTCACAGACCATTAGGTCAAACAAGTGTTGTGATATTGAAAGTAAGTGAATACAAAGTGCATAGCAGCCAATTAAAGTAATGTGCATAGTTTTCACAATTGAAGAAACTCATGCATTCACAGAATATTAGTAAAACCACCATTTTGACATTGACTGTAATTGAAAAGAAGTGTGCAGCAGGAAATTAAATGAGTAACTTGCATAATTTTCCAAATTGAAGAACCACTTACATTCACAAAGAATTAGGTAAAACCAGGGTTTTTCATTGATTGTGAGAACAATTGCAAATCAGCCAATTAAGGAAATAACATACCTAGTTTTCACAACTGAAAAAACCCTGAATTCACAGAGTGTTAGGTCAAACCAACATTTTGACATTGATTGTAAGAGAAATGAAGTGTGTAGCAGGCAATTAAATGAGTAACTTGCTTATTTTTCAAAACTGAAGAACCACTTACATTCACAAAGTTAAAAGCAGTGTTTTTTCATTGATTATGAGTAGAAGTAAATAGCACCCTATTAAACAAGTACCTTGCTTAATTTTTGAAAATTGAAAAACCTCCTTCCTTCACAGAATTTTAGGGAAAGCCAGGGTTTTAACATTATTTGTAAGTGTAAACAACTGCATAGCAGTAAATTAAACTATTGCTTGGAATTCAAAACTGAAGAACCCAGTGCATACTCAGAGCATTAGGTAAAATCAGGGTTTTGACTTGGATTGTAAGTGAAAACAAGTGCCATAGCAGCCAAATAAAGAAATAATTTGCTTAGTTTTCAAAACAGAAGTACCTCCTAATTCTTCAAATCTTAGGTAAAAACAGTGTTTTGATATTTAATGTGTATGAAAATAAGTGCATAGTGGCCAATTAAAGAAGGACTTGCTTGGTTTTCACAAGTGAAGAAATGACTACATTCAAAGAAATTTATGTATCATCATTGCTTTGATATTGTTTGTAAGTGAAAAGAAGTGTGAAGCAGGCTATTAAATGAGCTAAGTGCATAGTTTTCAAAACTGATGAACCACTTACATTCACAAAGTTAAAACCAGTGTTTTTTCACTGATAGTAAGTGAGATGAAGTGAATAGTACCCTATTAAAAACTACCTTGCTTAATTTTTGAAAATTGAAGAACCTCCTTCATTCATGGACTGTTAGGTAAAACCATAGTTTTGTTAAATGTTATAAGTGAAAACAATTGCAAAACATAAAATTAAACTACTTGCTTGGAAGTCAAACCTGAAGAACCCAGTGCATTCTCAGAACATTATGTAAAACCAGTGTTTTGATGATTATAAGTGAAAACAATTGTGTGGCAGGCAATTGATCAAACAACCTGCTTAGTTTATTAAATGAAAGAACCTTGTTCATTCACAAAGCATTTGATCAAACAAGTGTTTTGATATTGAATGTAAGTGAAAACAAGTTCATAGCAGATAATTAAAGAAATAATTTCCTAGGTTTTCACAAATGAAGAATCTACTGCATTCCCAGAACATTAGATAAAACCATGGTTTTGACATTGGTTGTAAGTTAAAACAAGTGCATAGCAGCCAATTAAAGAAGTAATGAGTTTGTTTTCATAACTGAAAAAGCTACTGCATTCTTAGAGTGTTGGGTATCACAACTGATTTACCATTGACAGTAAGTGAAAACAAGTGCATGGCATTCATTTAAAGAAATAAATTGCTTAGTTTTCCCCACTGAATGAATTACTGCATTCCAAGAGCATTAGATAAAGCATTGTTTTGTCATGGATTGTAAGTGAAAACAAGTGCATAACACCCAATGAAAAAGTAACTTGCTCACTTTTCACAATTTGAAGAAACCACTGAAATCTTAGCATATTAGGTTAAACCAGCATATCCACATTGTAAGTGAAAGCAAGTGCATTGAAGCCAATTGAACACCTAACTTGATTAGTTTTCAAAACTGAAGAACATACTGCATTCACAAAGCATTACATAAAATTAGTGTTTTGACATTGATTGTAAGATAGCAGCCAAATAAAGAAGTAATTTGCTTAGTTTTCAAAACTGAAGAATCTCCTACATTCACAGAGCTTTAGGTAAAATCAGTGTTTTGATATTTATTATATTTGAAAACAAATTCATAGCAGCCATTTAAACAAGGACCTGCTTGGTTTTTACAAGTGAAGAAATGACTGCATTCACAGAATCTTATATATCACCACTGCTTTGACATTGATTGTAAGTGAAAAGAAGTGGGAAGCAGGCAACTAGAAGAGTTGCTTGCTAATTTTTCAAAACTGAAATACCACTTATATTCACAAATTGTTGGGTAAAAGCAGTGTTAAATTGATTGTGAGAACAAGTGTAAAGTAATAATTTAGGAAGTAATGTGCCTGGTTTTCAGAACTGAAGAAACTCCTGCCATCACAGAGCTTTAGGTAAAACCAACATTTTGACATTGATTGTGAGAGAGAAGGTGTCTGCAGCAGTCAATTAAACAAGTAACTTGCTTAATTTTCAAAACCAAAATATGACTTACATTCATAAATGTAAAAACAGTGTTTTTTCATGGATTGTAAGTTAGAAGATGTAAACAGTGTCCTATTAAACTAATTTTTGAATATGGAAGAACCCCCTTCATTCACAGTGTGTTAGGTAAAACCAGGGTTTTGATATTGATTGGAAGTGAAAGCAAGTGAATACCATACTATAAAACAAGTATATTCCTTAATATTTGAAAACTAAAGAACCCCTTTCATTCACAGAACATTAAGTAAAACCAGGATTTTGACATTGGTTGTAAGTGAAAAGAAGTGCAAATCCCAAATGAAAAAGTATCTTGCTTAGTTTTCACAACTGAAGAAAATATGGCATTCCCAAGTATTAGGTAAATCCAGGAATTTGACATTGATTATATGTGAAAACAAGAACAAAATAGCCAATTATACAATAACTTGTTAGTTTTCAAAACTGAAGAACCACTTACTTTCACAAAGGTAAAAACCAATGTTTTTTCGTTGATTGAAAGTTAGAAGAAATGAATAGTATCCTATTAAACAAGTAACTTGCTTAATTTTTGTATATTGGAGAACCTCCTTCATTCACAGTCCATTAGGTAAAACCATGGTTTTGATATTGATTGTAAGTGAAAACAAGTGAATAGTACCCTATTTAAAAAGCACATTCCTTAATATTTAAAAACTGAAGAACCCCTTTCAGTCACAGAGCATTAGGTAAAACCAGAGTTTTGGGACTCTGATACATAAGATTTCACAGTATCTTATATATCACCACTGCTTTGCCATTGATTGTAAGTGAAAAGAAGTGTGAAACAGAGAATTAAATGAGTAACGTGCTTAGTTTTCAAAAGTGAAGAGATACTTACATTCACAAAGCATTAGGTGAAATCAGTGTTTTTTTCATTGATTGTAAGGGAAAACAAATACAAATCAGCCAATTAAGGAAATAAGGGCCTAGTTTTCACAACAGAAGAAACTCCTGCTTTTATAGAGTGTTAGTTAATACCATCATTTTGACATTAATTGTAAGTCAAAACAAGTGAATAGTATCTTATTAAACAAGTACCTTCCTTAATTTTTGAAAACTGAAGAATCTCGTTCATTCACAGAGCATTAAGTAATTTGTTAGAATTTGACCTTTGTTGCAAGAGAAAATAAGTGCATAGCACCAAAAGAAAAAGTAACTTGCTTAGTTTTCACAACTGAAGAAACTACTGCTTTCACAAGTATTAGGTAAAATCAGCAGTTTGACATTGATTTTAAGTGAAAACAAGAGTGTAACATCCAATTATACAAGTAACTTGCTTAGCTTTCAATACTGAAGCACCTCTTGCATTCATATAGCATTTGGTAAAACCACTGTTCTGGCATTAATTGTAGGTGAGAATAAATACCAGCAAATAACAGAAGTAACTTGCTTAGATTTCAAAACAGAATAACCTACTGTATTTACAGAGAATTATGTAAATCAGGGCTTTGATATTGATTGTAAATGAAAAGACGTGTGCAGCAGGCAATTAGATGAGTAACTTGAATAGTATTCCAAACAGAAGAACCACTTACATTAACAAAGGGTTAGGTAAAATAGGTTTTTTTATCATTGATGGTGAGAACAATTGCAAAGCAGCCAAATAAGGAATAATGTGTTTAGTTTTCTCAACTGAATAATCACCTGCATTCACAGAGCATTAGACAAAACCATCATTTTGACATTGATTGTAAGTGAAAAGATGTGTGTGGCAGGCATTTAAATAAATAACTTCCTTAATATCTGTTGCAGTTAGGCAGTTTGATGTAATTATGATTCCCAAAAATATAATTGGATTGTGCTTTTAAATTGATCTGTTAATCTGGGAATGATTAAGTTATGATTAGGGACTTGACTGTGCCATGTCAGTAAGGTGTTGAGCCCTACCTCTTGGTGGGTGGGGAATCGAATATAAAAGGCAAGGCAAAGAAGAGAGTTGTAGCAGTTTTTTTGAGAAGCAGTTTTGATGTTGGAAAGAAGGCCCCAGGAGAAGAGAACTTAGCCATTTGCCTGATAGTCTACAGCTGACCTTGTGGAGGAAACAGGAGCTAAGGCCAGAGAGAATTGCAGCCCTGGGAAAAGAGGAACCCAAGAAGCCTGAGCCCTGGGAAACACCGGCAGCTGTCTTGCTCTAACACGTGGCTATGGACTGTGGTGAGAGAAGAAACTTAACACTTTATGGCCTGGTATCTGTGGACTTCTACCCCAAATAAATACCCTTTATAAAGACCAACCCATTATTGGTATTTCACATTAGCACCCATTTGACTGACAAATACAATATCCAAAATTGAAGAACCCATGCATTCAAAAAGGAAATACCAGTTTTTTTTAATTGATGGTAAGTGAGAAGAAGTGAATAGTATCCTGTTAAACAAATATATGCTTAATTTTTGAAAACTGAAGAACATCCTTCATTCACAGAATTTTAGATAAAACCAGGATTTTGACATTGGTTGTAAGTGAAAACAAGTGCATAGTAGCAAATTAAACTACTTGCTTGGAATCAAATCTGAAGAACCTCATGCATTCACAGATCATTAGGTAAAAGCAGCATTTTGACATTGATGGTAAATGTAAAGGAGTGTGTAGCAGGCAATTAAACAAGCAACTTGCTTAGTTTTCAAAACTGAGGAACCTCCTTCATTCACAGAGCAGTAGGTCAAACAAGGATTTTTGTATTGAATGTAAGTGAAAACATGTGCATAGCAGCCAATTAAAGAAATAACGTCCTTAGATTTTACAAATGAAGAAACTACTGCATTCTCAGAATATTAGGTTAAACCATGGTTTTAACATTGGTTGTAGTTTAAAGCAAGTGCATAGCAGGCAATTAAAGAGGTAGCATGCTTAGTTTTCACAATTTAAATAACTATTGCATTCACAGAATATTAGGTATCACAACTGATTAGCCATTTTTGTCATTGATTCTAAGTGAAAACAAGTTCATAACACCAAAAGAAAATGGAGTTTGCTCAGTTTTCACAACTTGAAGAAACAACTGCATTCTCTTTGTATTAGGTAAAACCAGCATATTGACATTGTAAGTAAAAACAAGTGCATAGCCACCAATTAAACAAATAACTTGGTTAGTTTTCAAAACTGAATGTCATACTGCATTCACAGAGCATTTGGTAAAACCTGTGCTTTGACACTGATTGTAAGGGGAAACAAGTGCCATAGCAGCCAAATAAAGAAGTAATTTTCTTAGTTTTCAAACCTGAAGAACTTCTTACATTCACAGACCATTAGGTAAACCAGCATTTTGATATGTATTGTATGTGAAAACAATTGAATAGCAGCCAATTAAATAAGGACTTGCTTGGTTTTCACAAGTGAAGAAATGACTGCATTTACAGAATTTTATATATCACCACACTTTGACATAGATTGTAAGTGAAAAGAATTGTGAAGCAGGAAATTAAATGAGTAACTGACTTAGTTTTCAAAACTGAAGAACCACTTACATTCACAAAGGTAAAATGAGTGTTTTTTCATTGATTGTGAGAAGAAGTGGATAGTATCCTCTTAAACAAGTACCTTGCTTATTTTTTGAAAATTGAAGAACCTCCTTCATTCACAGAATGTTTGGTAAAACTAAGGTTTTGACATTGATTGTATATTGAAACAAGTGAAGACTATCCTATTAAACAAGTTCATTCCATAATTTTTCAAAACTGAAAAACCTCCTTCATACAGAGTGTTAGGAAACCAGGGATTGATATTTGTTGCAAGTGAAAACAAGTGCATAGCACCAAATGATATAGTAATTTGCTTAGTTTTCAATACTGAATAAACGACTGCATTGACAAGTATTAGGTAAAGCCAACATTCTGACGTTTATTGTAAATGAAAACCAGTGTGTAACAGCCAATTATTTAAGCAACTTCTTTGGTTTCAAAACTGAAGGACTTCCTGCATTCATAGAGCTTTAGATAAAACCACAGTTTTGGAATTGATTGTAAGTGCGAATAAATACCAGCAATTAGTACAAGTAAGTTGCTTAGAATTCAAAATAGAATAACCAAGTGCATTCACAGAGGATTAGGTAAAACCAGTGCTTTGATATTGATTGTAAGTGAAAAAAAGTGTACATCAGGTAATTATATGAGTAACCTGAATAGTTTTCCAAACTTAAGAACCACTTACAATCAAAAAGTGTTAGGTAAACCAATGTTTTTAAATGATTGTGGGAACAGTTGGAAAGCAATCAATTAAAGAAGTAATGTGCCTAGTTTTCACAAATGAAGAAATTCCTACATTCACAGAGCGCTAGGTAAAATCATCATTTTGACTTGATTATAAATGTAAAGATGTGTGTAGCAGGCAATTAAATGAGTTACTTGCTTAGTTTACAAAACTGAAATATCAGTTACATTCACAAAGGTAAAACCAGTGTTTTTTCATTGATTGTATATGAAAAGAAGTGAATAGTATCATATTAAACAAGCACCTTGCTTAATTTTTGAAATTTGAAGGACCTCCTTCATTCACAGAATGTGAGGTTAAACCAGGGTTTTGACATTAGTTGTAAGTGAAAACAAGTTCCTAGCAGCAAATTAAACTAGATGCTTGGAATTCAAAACTGAATAACCTCATGCATTCACAGAGCATTAGGTAAAACCAGTTTTGACATGGATTGTAAGTGAAAACAAGTGTGCAGCAGGCAATTACAAAAGCACCTACTTCATTTTCAAAACTGAAGATCCTCCTACATTCACAGAGCATTAGGTATAGCCAGTGTTTTGATATTGAATATAAGTGAAATCATGTGCATAGAAGCTAGTTAAAGAAATAACTTCCTTCATTTTCACAAATGAAGAAATTACTGCATTCCCAGAATGTTAGGTAAAGCATAATTTTGACATTGATTGTACATCAAAACAAGGGCATACCAGAAAATTAAACTACTTGCTTAGAATTCAAACTGAAGAACCTCCTTCATTTAGAGAACATTCCAAAAAAAAAGTTTTTGACATTGATTGTAAGTGAAAACAATGCTTAGCACCAATTAAAGAAGTAATTGCTTAGTTTTACAAGCGAAGAAACTACAGCATTCAAAGAGCATTACATAAAACCAGAATTTGACATTGAGTGTAAGTGAAAACAAGTGCATAGCAGCCAATTAAACAAGGAAATTGCTGAATATTCAAAACTGAAGAACATCCTGCATTCACAAATATTAGTTAAAACCTGTACTTCTACATTGATTGTAAATGAAAACGTGCATAGCAATAAAGGAAGTAATATGCTTACTTTTCACAATGGAAAAAGTACTACATTCACAGAGTGTTAGCTATCACAACTGATTTACCATTGACTGTAAGTGAAAACAAGTGCACTGCAGGTAATTAAACAAACAACTTGCTTAGTTTTCAAAACTGAAGAACCAAGTTCATTCACAGAGCATTAGGTCAAACCAGTGTTTTGATATTGAATGTAAGTGAAAACAAGTGTGTAGAAGCCAATTAAAGAAATAACTTCTTTAGTTTTCACAAATAAAAGAAATACTGCATTCCCAGAACATTGGGTAAAACCCTGGTTTTGACATTGGTTATAAATGAAAACAAGTTCATGGTAGCAAAATTACTTGCATAGAATTCAAAACTGAAGAAACTCCTACATTCACAGAACATTCCATAAAACCAGTGTTTTGACATTGATTGTAAATGGAAAAAAATGCATAGCACCCAAATAAAGAAGTAATTGCTTAGTTTTTACAATGGAAGAAACTACTGCATTTAAGGAGTATTAGGTTAAACCAGAATCTTGACATTGATTGTGAGTGAAAACAAGTGCATAGCAGCCAATTATACAAGTAACTTACTTAGTATTCAAACCTGAAGAAACTCCTGCATTCACAGTTTTAGGTAAAACCTGTGTTTTGACACTGACTGTAAGTGAAAACAAGTGTGTAAGAGCCAATTAAAGAATTAACTTGCTTAGTTTTCACAAATGAATAAATGATTGCATTTACAGAATGTTATGTATTACTCCTGGTATAAGAGACACTGGCTTAGTTTTCACACTGAAGATAATACTGCATTTACAAGTATTAGGTAAAAACAGAATTTTGAAATTGACTGTAAGTGAAAACAAGTGTGTAGCAAACAATTATACAAATAACTTGCTTAGATTTCAAAACTGAATGTTCTCCTGCAATCATAGAGAAAAATGTAAAACCACAGTTTGGCATTGATTGTAAGTGAGAACAAATAAATATCTGCAAATAACACAAGTAACTTGCTTAGAATTCAAAACTGAAGAACCTCCTTCATTCACAGAACATTAGGTAAACCATGGTTTTGACATTAGTTGTAAGTGGCAACAAGTGTGAATCAGGCAACTGAATGAATAACTTGCTTAGTTTTCAAAACTGAAGAACCACTTACATTCACAAAGCATTAGGTAAAACTAGTGTTTTTTCATTGATTGTAAGTGATACCAAGTGCATAGCAACCAATTGAACAAGCATTTTGCTTAGTGTTCAAAACTAAAGAACCTCCTGCATTCACAGTTTTAGGTAAAAGTAGTGCTCTGACATTGATTGTAAGTGAAAACAAGTGCATAGCAACCAATTGAACAAGCATTTTGCTCAGTGTTCAAAACTAAAGAACCTCCTGCATTCACAGTTTTAGGTAAAAGCAGTGCTCTGACATTGATTGTAAGTGAAAACAAGAGTAAAGCAGGCAAGTAAATGAGTAACTTGCTCAGTTTTTAAAATTGAAGAACCACTTACATTCAAAAGGTGTTATGTAATACCAGTGTTTTTTCATTGACTGCAAGTGAGAACAAGTGAAAAGCACCCAATTAAGGAAATAATGTGCCTAGTTTTCACAACTGAAGAAACTCTTGCATTTACAGAGGGTTAGGTAAAACCACGATTTCAAATTGATTGTAAGTGAAAACAAGTGAATTGTATCCTATTAAACAAGTACCTGTCTTAATTTTTGAAAACTGAAGAACCTCCTTCATTCATAGAGCGTTAGGTAAAACCAGGGTTTTGACATTGGTTGGAAGTGCATAGCACCAAATGAAAAAGGACCTTGCTTAGTTTTCATAACTGAATAAACTACTGCATTCACAAGCATTAGGGAAAACCAGCCTTTGACATTGATTGTAAGTGAAAACTAGTGTGTAACAACCAATTATACAAGTATCTTGCTTAGTTTTCAAAACTGAAGGACCTCCTGCATTCATACAGCATTAGGTAAAACTCCTGTTTTGGCATTGACTGTCAGTGAAAATAAATATCAGCCAATAACAGAAGCAACTTCCTTAGAATTCAAAACAGAATAACCTACTGCATTCACAGAGCATTAGGTAAAACCAGTGCTTTGATATTGATTGTAAGTGAAAACAAGTGTGCAGCAGGCAATTAAATGAGTAACTTGCATAGTTTAAGAAACTGAAAAACCACTTAAATTCACAAAGTGTTAGGTAAAGCCAGTGTTTTTCATTGATTGTGAGAACAATAGCAAAGCAGCCAATTAAGGAAGTAACAAGCTTAGTTTTCACATCTGAAGAAACTCCTGCATTCCCAGAATGTTAAGTAAAACCACATTTTGACATTGATTGTAAGTGAAAAGAAGTGTGTAGCAGACAATTAAATGAGTAACTTATTTCATTTTTTAAACTGATGAGCCACTTACATTCACTAGGTAAAGCAGTGTTTTTTCATTGATTGTAAGTGAGAATAAATGAATAGTACCCTATTAAGCAAGTACATTGTTTAAATTTTGAAAATTGGAGAACCTCCTTAATTCACAGATTGTTAGATAAAACCAGGGTTTTTGACATTGGTTGTAAGAGAAAACAAGTGTGTAGTAGGCAATTAAACAAGCAACTTGCTTAGTTTGCAAAACTGAAATTTCTTCTTCATTCACAGAGCATTAGGTCAAGCCAGTGTTTTAATATTGAATGTAAGTGAAAAAAAGTGTGTAGCAGCCAATTAAAGAAATTAATTTCTTACTTTTCACAAACTAAGAATCTACTGCATTCCCAGAAATTTGGGTAAATCCATGTTTTTAACTTTGATTGTAATTTGAAACAAGAGCCTAACAGCCAATAAAAGAAGTTACTTGCTTAGTTTTTACAAATTGAAGAAACAAGTCCATTCTCAGTGTATTAGGTAAAATAAGCATATTGACATTGTAAGTGAAAACAAGTGCATAGCAGCCAATTAAACAAGTAACTTGCTTAGCTTTCAAACCTGAAGAACCACTTACAATCACAAAGCATTAGGGAAAACCACTGTTTTTTCAATGATTGCAAGTGAGAAGAACCAAATAGTATCCTTGCTTAATTTTTGAAAATTGAAGAACCCCCTTCATTAACAGAGTGTTAGGTAAAACCAGGGTATTGACATTGGTTGTAAGTGAAAACAAGTGCATAACAGCAAATTGACTACTTGCTTGGAATTCAAAACAGAATAACCTTATGCATTCACAGAGCATTAGGGAAAACCAGCATTTTTACATTTATTGTAAGTGAAAACAAGTGTCTAACAGGCAATTAAAGATGCAAATTGATTTGTTTTCAAAACTTATGAACCTCCTTAATTCACAGAATAGTTCAAAGTTTTGATATTGAATATAAGTGAAAACAAGTGTGTAGCAGCCAATTAAAGAAATAACTTACTTAGTTTTCACAAATGAATAAATTACCACATTCCCAGAACATTAGGGAAAACCATGGTTTTGACATTAGCGGTAAGTTTAAAGAAGTGCATAGCAGCCTATTAAAGGAGTAGCATGCTTAGTTTTGACAAATGAAAAAAACCACTGCATTCAAAGAGTGTTAGGTGTCTGTAGCCATTTGGCAGTTTGATGCAATTATGAATTCCAAAAATCTATGGTAGATTATGCTTGTAAACTGATCTGTTCATCTGGGCATGATGAAGTTATAATTGGGGCTGTGTTTGGGCAATGTTAGTAGGGTGTTTAGCCCCACCCCTTTATGGATGGAGGAATCAAATATAAAAGTCAAGGCAAAGGGCAGAGAGTGTAGTTTTGGATGCTGGAGTTTTGATGTTGGAGAGAAGACCTCAGAACAGAGATGAGCCCTTTGCCCGAGAGTCCACTGCTGACCTTGTGGAGAGAAGCAAAGCCCAGAGAGCCTAATAGTCTACACTTACCTTGTAGAGGAAACAGAGGAACTAAGCCTGGAGATAAATGCAGCCCTCTGAAGAGAGGAACCCAAGAAATCTGAACCATGGCAAACATCAGCATCTGTCTTGCTCCATCACGTGGCAATGTATTTTGAGAGGGAAGAAACTTATGCTTTACAGCCTGGTAACTGAGGACTTCTAACCCAATTAAATACCCTTTATAAAGACCAACCAATCTCTGGTATATTGCATTATTGCCCCTTTGGCTGACTAATAGAGAATTTGGTATTGAGGAGAGGGGAAGTGCTTTGGCAATTACCAAAATGTTGGAATGATTACTTAAATGGGTAAGGGGTATATTTTTGGAGGAATTGAGAGATGCTTGATAGAAAAGGCCTAACTTGTTTTGGAGAGACAATTTTTATTAATATGGACACTAAAGAGACTTTCTATAATGCCTTACAAGTAAATGATGAAACTATTATTGAAAACTGGAGGAAAGGTGATCCATGCTTTAAAATTGCAGAGAATTTAGCAAGATTAAATCCTCATGTTTTATGGAAGACAGAATTTGAAAATGGTGATCCTGAGCATTTAGCTGAAGAACTTTCCAGGGTAAACTCAGAGAATGTGGCTTGGCTTCTTTTAGCAGCATATAGCAAAATACTAGATGAGGGAAATACACTAAGGACTGGTCTTTTGGGCACAAAGAAAACTGAGAATGATTCCAGAACTTCCAAGTGTCTGGAAGTCAAATTCCCAGATAAAATGCCCCATTTGAAACTTTACTAAACTTGGAACTTGTAAATCAGAATTGAAAATGCAGTTACCTAAGAAAGACTTCTGGAAAGTATTACTGTCTGATGGCTTAGACCCATGCTTCCTGCATGCTAAACCAACAGTTTTTGAGACAGCTGTATGAACAAAATGACTGTCAACTTGGACAAAAGAGGAAATGGAAAGGAAAGATTGAAAGAGAAACAACTTTAAGAAGAAACCCATGGAAGCTGAGCTCTTGAGTTAAGACATTACCTTGGGCCAAGAGAGGAATCCCACCCATGTATATAGAGAGGGTAAGTTTGTCCCAGCAGTTGAAGAGGGTGGATGTCTCCACCCCATGCTCTAGGTGAGTTTTGTTTCCCCAAGGTTTAGGGAGTTTGGAGCACATTCCTCAAAGATTAGTGTGGTCAAGATCAAAACACTTATGTCTGAGATGGCTTTATCTTTCCCCCATGGATTAGAGAAGGCCAGGTGGTCAACCCATTGCTCTGAGGGAGTTGAACCTGTATGCCACAGATTAGGGGGAATGTTGCCTTTGTCTCACTGTACTAGGGGGGCAAATGCTCTAACCCAAAAATTGGGTAAGGTGTGGAAATCACCCCAACACACTTAGAGCATGAAGTGTGGAGCTTAGTCAACACCCAGATGCTTGATGAAGGTGGAAACAAGAAAATGGCCATTGGGGAAGCCTGTGGAAAGGGTGGGACCCACGAGGAGCTAAGGAGAAGAAACCATCATCATAAGAATGATGCTCAGACTTTGAAATCAAATGGAAGATGGCCTGCAGGTTTACTGAACTGTAGAGGATCCATGACTTATGTTTAACACCCCAATTTCTCCTTATGAAAATGAAAATGGTTATTCTTTGTTTGTCCATTTGTGTATTGGAAGCAGTTAAATGGTTTTCTAAGTTTCAGAAGTCTATAGCAGACAAGGCTGTGCCACAAGACAAACTGTGTTTCTTTGAACTGATTATGATATGATTTTATACTTGCATTTACTGACTTAAGGTTTTTTGAATATTGTAATGTATTTTTGGAATTCTGAGGGTGGAATGTAGCCATGTGGCAGTTTGATATAATTATGAATTCCAAAAATCTTTATTAGATTATGCTTGTAAACTGATTTGCTCTTCTGGGCATGATGAAGTTATAATTAGGGCTTTGATTGGACCACATCAGTACATCATCAACCCTTTCGTGGTTAGGAGAAACAAATATAAAAACAAGGCAAATGACAGACGGTTCAGTTTTTTATGTTGGATTTTTGATGTTGGAGAGAAGGCACCAGGATAGAGATGAGCCATTCACTTGAGACTTCACAGGTGGCCTTGTGGAGAGAAGTAAAGCCTAGAAAGCCTAATAGTCTACAGCTGACCTTGTGGAGGAAACAGAGGAGTTAAGCCCCAAGAGAAAGGCAGCCCTGGGAAGAGGGGAACACAAGAAGCCTGAACCATGGCAAACATCAGCAGCTGTCTTCCTCCAACACATGGCAATGGAGTTTGGTGAGGGAAGAAACTTATGCTTTATGGCTTGGCCACCCAATCTCTGGTATATTGCATTAGTGCCCCTTTGGCTTACTAATACAATATCACAACTGATTTGCCATTGAGTGTAAGTGACAACAACTGCATAGCAGTCATAGAAGTAAATTGCTTTGTTTTCCCAACTGCAGAAACTACTGCATTCCAAGAGCATTAGGAAAACCATGTTTTTGTCATGGATTTTAAGAGAAAGGAAGTACATAGCACCCAATGAAAAAGTAACTTGCTTAGTTTGCAAACCTTGAAGAAACAACTGCATTCTCAGTGCATTAGGTAAAAACAGCATATTGACATTGTAAGTGAAAACAAGTGCAAAGCTGCCAATAGAGCGAGGAACTTTCTTAGTTTTCAAAAGTGAAGAACCTATTGCATGCAAAGAGCATTAGGTAAAACCAGGGTTTTGACATTGGATATAAGTGAAAACTATTGCATAATGGGCAATTATACAAGGAACATGCTTAGTTTTCAAAATGGAAGGACGCTCTGTATTCATAGAGTGTTAGGTAAAAATACTTTTTTGGCATTGATTGTAGTGAGAATAAATACCAGCAAATAACACACCTAACGTGCTTAGCATTTAATACAGAATAAGGTACTGTATTCACAAATCATCAGATAAAACCAGTCCTCTGACATTGATTGTAAGTGAAAAGAAGTGTGCAGCAGGCAATTCAATTAGAACCCTGCATAGTTTTTGAAACTGAAGAACCACTTACATTCACAAAGCATTAAGTAAAACCAGTGGTTTTTCATTGATTGTGAAAAGATGTGCAAAACAGCTTATTAGGAAAGAAATGTGTCTAGTTTTCACAAATGAAGAAACACTGGTACTCACAGAGTGTTAGGTAAAACCACTATTTTGTCATTGATTGTAATTGAAAAGAAGTTTGTAGGAGGCAATTAAATGAGTAATTCCCTTACTTTTCAAAAGTGAAGAACCACTTACATTCACAGAAGTAAAACTCGTGTTTTTTCATCGATTGCGAGTAGAAGTAAATTGGATCCTATTAAACCAGTACTTTGTTTAATTTTTGAAAATTGAAGAACCTTCTTCCTTCACAGTGTCTTAGATAAAACCAGGGTTTTGACATTGGTTGTAAGTGAAAACAAGTGCATAAAATTCATTTAAATAAGTAAATTTCTTAGTTTTTCCAACTGAAGAAATGACTGCATTCCAAGAGTGTTAGGTAAACCACTGTTTTGTCACTGATTGTAAGTGAAAACAAGTGCATAACACCCAATGAAAAAGTAACTTGCTTATTTTTCACAACTTAAAGAAACAACTGCATTTTCAGCATGTTAGGTAAAGCCAGCATATAGACATTATAAGTGAAAACCAGAGCCACAGCAGGCAAATAAAGAAGTAGTTTGCTAAGTTTAGAACCTCCTACATTCACAGAGCATTAGGTAAAACCAGTGTTTTGATATTTATTGTATGTGAAAACAAGTGCATATTAGCCTGTTAAACAAGAACTTGCTTGGTTTTCACAAGTGAAGAAATGACTGCATTCACAGAATCTTATGTATCACCCCAGCATTTTGACATTGATTGTAAGTAAAATCTATTGTGTAACAGCCAATTATACAAGGAACTTGCTTAGTTTTCTAAACTGAAAGCCTCTTTCTTTCACAGAGCATTAGGTCACAGAAGTTTTTTAATATTAAATGTAAATGAAAAGAAGTGTGTAGCAGCCAATTAAAGAAATAACTTCCTTAGATTTTACAACTAAAGAAACTGCTGCTTTCACAGAGAATTAGGTACAACCAAAATTTTGACATTGAGTATAAGTGAAAAAAGGGCATAGCATGAAATGAAAGAGTAACATGCTTAGTTTTCACAACTGAAGAAAGAACTGCATTCACAGAGAGTTATGTAAAATCCCCATTTTGACACTGATTTAAAGTGAAACCAAATGCAGAGGACCCAATGAAAAAGTGACTTGCTTAGTTTTCACAACTTGAAGAAACAACTGCATTCTCAGAGTTTTAGGAAAAACCAGCATATTGATATTTTAACTGAAAACAAATGCATAGCAGCCAATTAAACAAGTAATTGCCTAGTTTTTGAAACTGAAGGCCCTCCTGCATTCATAGAGCGTTAGGAAAAAACAAAGTTTTGGCATTGACTATGAGAATAAATACCAGCAAATCACACAATTAACTTTCTTAGACTTCAAAACAGAAAAAGTTACTGCATTCACAGAGCATTATGTAAAATCAGTGTTTTGACATAGATTGTAAGCAAAAACAAGTACATAGCAGCCATTAAAGAAATAACATACTTAGTATTCACAACTGAAGAAACTACTTAGTTCACAGAGAGTTGGGTATCACAACTGAATTGCCGTAGATTATAAGAGAAAACTATTGCCTAGCAGTCATTTTAAAAAGTAAATTGCTTAGTTTTGCAACAGAAGAAACTGCTGCATTCCAAGAGTATTAGGTAAACCATTGTTTTGTCACTGATATTATGGAACAACAAGTGCATAACACCCAATGAAATAGTAACTTGCTTAGTCTTCACAATTTGAAGAAACAAGTGCATTCTCAGCATATTAGTAAAGCCAACATATTGACATTGTAAGTGAAAAGAAGTGCATAACAGCCAATTAAACAACTTGCTTAGTTCTCAAAACAGAACTACCTACTGCATTCACACAGCATTAAGTAAAAGCAGTGTTTTGACATTGTAAGTGAAAACAAATGCCATAGCAGCCAAATAAAGAAGTAATTTTCTTAGTTTCCAAAACTGAAGAACTTTCTACATTCACAGTTTTATGTAAAACCAGTCTTTTCATATTTATTGTATGTGAAAACAAGTGCATAGCAGCCAATTGAAGAAGGACTTGCTTGTTTTTCACAAATGAAGAAATGACTAAATTCACAGAATCTTATGTATCACCACTGCTTTGTCATTGATTGTAAGTGAAAAGAAGTGTGAAACAGAGAATTAAATGAATAACTTGCTTAGTTTTCAAAAGTGAAGAGATACTTACTTTCACAAAGCATTAGGTAAAATTGATGTTTTTTCATTGATTGTAAGGGAAAACAAATACAAACCAGCCAATTGGAAAGAAATGGGACTAGTTCTCACAACAGAAGAAACTCCTACTTTTATAGTGTTAGTTACTACCACCATTTTGACATTGATTGTAAGTGAAAACAAGTGGATAGTATCCTATTAAATGAGTAACTTCCTTAATTTTTGAAAACTGAAGAACCTCCTTCATTCACAGAGCATTAGGTAATTTGTTAGCATCTTGACATTTGTTGTAAGAGAAAATAAGTACATAGCACCAAAAGAAAAAGTAACTTGCTTAGTTTTCACAATTGAAGGACCTCCTGCATTCATAGAGTGTTAGGTAAAACCAATGTTTTGGCACTGATTATAAGTGAGAATGAATACCAGCAAATAACACAAGTAACTTGCTTAGAATTCAAAACAGAATAACCTGCTGCATTCACAGAGCATTGTGTAAAGCCAGTGATTTGACACTGATTGTAAGTGAAAAAAAGTGTTCAGCAGGCACTTAAATTAGTAATTTGCATAGTTTTCCAAACTGAAGAACCACTTACGTTCACAAAGTATTAGGTAAAACCAGTGTTTTTTCATTGATTGTATGTGAGGAGAAGCTAATAGTATCCTATGAAACAAGTACCTTGCTTAACTTTTGAAATTGAAGAACCTCCTTCATTCACAGAGTGTTAGGTAAAACCAGGGTTTTGACATTGGTTGTAATTGAAAACAAGTGCAAAGCAGCAAATTAAACAATTTGCTTTTAAATTGAAACCTGATGAACCTCCTGCATTCACAGAGAATTATGTGAAACCAGTGTTTTTTGTTTCTTTTTTTAAAGATTTTATTTATTCATTAATTTATGCCCCCCTTGCTGCTTGTGCTCGCTGGGTCAGCTAACCACGCCATGCGGGCGGGCTTGCCTTCACCAGGAGGCCCCAGGAACCGAACCCAGGGCCTCCCATATGGTAAATGGGAGCCCTACTGATTGAGCCACAGCAGCATCCCAAAACCAGTGTTTTGATATTGATCGTAAGTGAAAACAAATGTGTAGCAGGCAACTAAATTAGAAACTTGCTTAGCTTTCAAATCTGGAGGACCACTTATATTCACAAAGCATTAGGTTAAACCCAGTGTTATTTCATTAACTGAAAGTGAGAACAACTGCAAACAGCTAATTAAGGAAATAGTGAGCATAGTTTGCAACAGTGTAGAATATTCTGCATTCATAGAGCGTTAGGTAATATCACCATTTTGACATTGATTGTAAGTGAAAAAAAATGTGCATAGCACCCAATGAAAAAATAACTTGCTTAGTTTTCACAACTTTAAGAAACAACTGCATTCTCAGACTATTAGGTAAAAACAAGCATGTTGACATTATAAATGTAATCTAGTGCATAACAGCCAATTAAACAAGTAACTTGCTTGCTTTTCACAACTGAAGAAACTACTGCATTCACAAGTATTACATAAAATGATCATTTTGACAATGTTAGTAAGTGATAACAAGTGCATAGCTGTCAATTAAACAAGTAGTTTGCTTAATTTTCAAAACTGATAGGGCTCCTGCATTCATAGAGCATTAAGTAAAACCAAAGTTTTGGCATTGATTGTGAGAATAAATACCAGCAAATCACACAGGTAACTTACTTAGAATTCAAAATAGAATAAGCTACTGCATTCACAGGCCATTAGGTAAAACGAGTGCATTGACATTGATTGTAAGTGAAAACAAGAGCATATCAGCCAATTATAGAATTAACGTGCTTAGTTTTCACAACTAAAGAAACTACTGCATTCACAGAGTGTTAGGTATCATAACTGATTTGCCATTGACTCTAAGTGAAACAAGTGCATAGCAGTCACTTAAAGAAGTAAATTACTTAGTTTTCCCAACTGAAGAAACCATTGCATTCCAAGACCATTAGGTAAACCATTGTTCTGTCACTGATTGGAAGTGAAAACAAGTGAATAGCACCCAATGAAAAAGTAACTTGTTTAGTTTCCACAACTTGAAGAAACAACTGCATTCTCTATGTATTAGGTAAAACCAGCATATTGACATTGTATGTGAAAAGAATTGCCTAGCAGTGAATTAAACAAGGACTTGCTTAATTTTCACAAGTGTAGAAATGACTGCATTCACAGAATCTTTATATCACCATTGTTTGACACAGATTGTAAGTGAAAACAAGTGCATAGCAGGCAATTAAACTAGGAACTTGCTTAATTTTCAAAACTGAAGAACCACCTACATTCACAAAGCATTAGGAAATTCCAGTGTTTTTTTTTCATTGATTGTAAGTGAAAACAAGTGTGTAACAACCAATTAAAGAAGTAGCTTGTTTAGTTTTCCCAAATGAAGAAATGATTGCATTTACAGAATGTTATGTATCACTTCTGCTTTGACAATGACTTGCTTAGCTTTCACACTGATGAAAATACTGCAATCACAAATATTAGGTAAAACCAAAATTTTGACATTGATTGCAAGTGAAAACAAGTGTGAAGCAGCCAATTTATAACAAATAATTGCTTAGTTTTCAAAAATGAAATGCCTTCCAGCATTCATCGAGCATTAGGTATAACCAGAAATTTGACATTGATTTTAAGTGAAAACAAGTGCATACCAGCAAATTAAGCTACTTGCTTAGTGTTTAAAACTGAAGACCCTATGCATTCACAGAGCATTCCTTAAAACCAGTGTTTTGCCATTGACTTTGAGTGAAAACAAATGCATAGCAGCCCATTAAACATGTAACTTGATTAGTTTTCAAAACTGAAGAAACTCCTGCATTCACAGAGCCTTAAGTCAAACCAGTGTTTTGATATATATTGTATGTGAAAACAAGGGCATAGCAGCCAATTAAACAAGGACTTGCTTGGATTTCACAATTGAAAAATGACTGCATTCACAGAATCTCATGTGGCACCATTGCTTTGTTATTAATAGTAAGTGAATAGAAGTGTGAAGCACGCAATTAAATGAGAAACTTGCTTAGCTTTCAAAAATGAAGAACCACTTACATTCACAAAGCACTAGGTAAAACCAGTGATTTTTCATTGATTGTAGATGATAACAAGTGGAAAGCTGCCAATTAATGAATTCAGATGCCTGTTTTTCACAACTGAAGAAACTCTTGCATTTACACAGCATTAGGTAAAACCACCATTTTGACATTGATTGTAAGTGAAAACAAGTGAATAGTATCCTATTAAACAAGTACCTTCCTTAATTTTTGAAAGCTGAAGAACCTCCTTCATTCACAGTCTTTTAGGTAAAACCAGGGTTTTGACATTGGTTGTAAGTTCAGACAAGTGCAGAGCAGCAAATTAAACTACTTTCTTGGAATTCCAAACAGAATAACTTCATGCATTCACAGAGCATTAGGTAAAACCAGTGTTTTGACATTGATTGTAAGTGAAAACAAGTGTGTAGCAGGCTATTAAACAAGAAACTTGCTTAATTTTCAAATTGAAGAATGTCTTTATTTCACAGGGCATTAGGACAAATATGTGTTTTAATATCGAATGTAAGTGAAAACAAGTACGTCAAAGCCCTTAAAGAAATAACTGAGTTTTCACAAACGAAGGAAATACTGCATTCCCAGAACATTTGGTAAAGCCATGGTTATGACATTGTTTGTAAGTTAAAACAAGTGAATAGCAGCCAATTAAAGAAGTAGCATGCTTAGTTTTCACTACTGAAGAAATTACTGCATTCACAGAGTGTTAGGTATCACAGCTGATTTGACCTTGACTGTAAGTGAAAACAAGTGTGTAGCATTCATTTAAAGAAGCAAATTGCTTAGTTTTCCCAACTGAAGAAACTATTGAATTAGAAGTGTGTTAAGTAAACCATTGTTTTGTCATTGATATTAAGTGAAAACAACTGCATACAGCCAATGAATGCAGTAGATTCTACAGTTGTAAAAACTAAGCACAATACATCCTTAATTGACTGCTATGCACTTATTTTAACCTATATATAATGTCAAAAAATGGTTTCAACAAAAGTTCTGGGAATGCAGTCGTTTCTTCATTTGCAAAAATTAAGGAAGATATTACTTTAATTGGCTGCTATGAGCTTGTTTTCACTTACATTGAATATCAAAACAATTGTTTGACCTAACGCTCTCTGAATGAGAGAGGTTTTTCAGTTTCAAATACTAAGCAAGTTGCTTGTTTAATTACCTTCAACACACTTGTTTTCACTTACAATCAATGTCAAAACAGTGGTTTTACCTAATGCTCTTTGAATACATTATGTTATTCAGTTTTGTAAACTAAGCAAGATACTTGTTTATTTGACTGCTGTAACCGTTGGGGAATTTGATGTAATTATGAATTCCAAAAATATAATTAGATCATGCTTGTAAACTGATCTCTTAGTCTGGGCATGATTAGGTTAGGATTAGGGCATTGAGCCCCACCCTTTGGTGGGTGAGGAATTGAATATTAAAGGCAAGGCAAAGGACAGTTGAGGTAGTCTTTTGTGAAGCAGTTTTGATGTTGGAAAGAAGGCCCCAGGGGAAGAGAAGCAAGCCGTTCACCTGATCGTCTGCAGCTGACCTCGTGGAGGAAACAGGAGCTAAGCCCAGAGAGAAATGCAGCCCC
>JAKSZT010054428.1:53168-139425 GCA_026826555.1 Tolypeutes matacus | reverse complement strand
GGAAGAGAGGAACCCCAGAAGCCTGAACCCTGGCAAATGCCAGCAGCTGTCTTGCTCTAACACATGGCAATGGACTGTGGTGAGAGAAGAAACTTAATGCTTTATGGCCTGGTATCTGTGGACTTATACCCCAAATAAATACCCTTTATAAAGACCAACCCATTTTTGGTATTTCACATTAGCACCCCTTTGGCTGACTAATACAACTGCTATGCACTTGTTTTTACTTACAATGCAAATATGCTTTCTTTACATAGTACGTTGAGAATGCAGTTGTTTTTGCAAGTTGTGAAAATTAAGGAAGTTACTTTTCATTGGGTGCTATGCACTTGTTTTCACTTGCAACCAATGACAAAATGAGGGTTTATCAATGGTCTTGGACTGCAGTAGTTTCTTCAGGTGTGAAAACCTGGCACATTACTTCCTTAATTGGCTTGATTGCACTTTTCCTCACAATCAATGAAAACACCCTGCTTTTAACTAAATACTTCTGAAAGTAAGTGATCCTTCAGTTTGGAAAACTATGCAAGTAACTAAATTAATTGCCTGCAGCACATTTCTTTTCACTTACAATCAATGTCAAAGCACTGGTTTTACTTAATACTCTGTGAATGCAGGAGGTTATTCTGTTTTGAATTCTAAACAAATTACTTGTGTTATTTGCTGTTATTTAATCTCACTTTCAATCAATGCCAAAACAATAGTTTTGCCTAGCACTTTATGAATGCTGAGGGCCTTTCAGTTTTGAAACTAATCAAGTTACTTGTATAATTGTCTGTTACACACTTGTTTTCACTTACAGTCAATGTCAAAAATGCTGGTTTTACTTAATACTTGTGAATGCTGTAGTTTCTTCAGTAGTGAAAACTAAGCTAGTTACTTTTTTTATTTGATGCTATGCACTTGGTTTGAGTTACAAACAATGTCAAAATCCTGGTTTTACCTAATGCTGTGTGAATGTAGAAGGTTTTTCAGTTTTGAGTACTAAGCAAGTTACTTCTTTATTGGGCTGCTATGGCCGTTGTTTTCACTTAAAATCAATGTCAAAACACTGGTTTTACCTAATGCTCTGTGAATGCAGTAGGTTCTTCACTTTTGAAAACAAAGCAAGTTTTTTGTTTAATTGGAAGCTATGTACTTGTTTTCACTTACAATGTCTATATGCTGGTATCACCTAATATGCTGAGAGTACAAGAGTTTCTTCAGTTGTGAAAACTAAGTATGTTACGTCTTTAATTTGCTGCTATCCACTTATTTTAACTTACTAACAATGTCAGAACCAAGGTTTTGCCTAATGTTCAGGGAATGCAATAGTTTCTTCATTTGTGGAAACTAAGGAAGTTATTTCTTTATTTGGCTGCTTGGCACTTGAAAATAATTAAATATCAAACTTTAAATATCAAAATTTAAAACAATTTTAAATAATTTTAAATATCAAAACTTAAAACAATTTAAATATCAAAACTTTTGTTTAACATAATAATCTGTGAATGAAGGAGGTTCTTCAGTTTTGAAAACTAAGCAATTTGCTTGTTAATTCCCTGCTACACACTTGTTTTCACTTACAATCAGAAGCAAAACAGTGGCTTTACCTAATGCTCTATGAATGCATGAGGGTCTTAAGTTTTGAATTCCAGGCAAGTACTGAAATTTGCTGCTATACACTTGTTTTCACTTACAACCAATATCAATTCCCTGGTTTTACCTAACACTCTGTGAGTAAAGGAGGTTCTTCAATTTTCAAAAATTAAGCAAGGTTCTTGTTTAATAGGATACTATTCACTTCTTCTCACTTACAATCACTGAAAAAACCCTGGTTTTGCCCAATACTTTGTTAATGTAAGTGGTTCTTCAGTTTTGAAAACTAATGAAGTTACTCATTTAATTGACTGCTTAGCCTCCTTTTCAGTTACAATCAATGACAAGGAAGTGGTGATACATAAGATTCTGTGAATGCAGTCATTTCTTCACTTGTGGAAACCAAGCAAGTACTTGTTTCATTGGCTGCAACACACTTGTTTTCACATACAATAAATATCAAAACTCTGGTTTTACCTAACATTGTGAATGAAGGAGGTTCTTCAATTTTCAAAAATTAGTGAAGATACTTGTTTAATAGGATACTATTCACTTCTTCTCACTTACAATCAATGAAAAAACACTGTTTTAGCTTTGTGAATGTAAGTGGTACTTCAGTTTTGGAAACTAAGCTGGTACTTATTTAATTACCTTCCACACACTTCATTTCACTTACAATCAATGACAAAATGCTGGTTTTACATAATGCTGTGTGAATGCAGGGTCTTTTCAATGAGAAAACTAGGCAAATTACTTCCTTAATTGGCTGCTTTGCACTTGTTCTCACAATCAACAAAAATGCACTGCTTTTACCTAATGCTTTGTGAATATAAATGGTATTTCAGTTTAGAAAACTATGCAAGTTACTCATTAAGTTGCCTACTGCACACTTCTTTGCACTTACAATCAATCTCAAAGTAATGGCTTTACCTAACCCTTTATGAAGGCAGGAGGTTGTTCAGTTTTGAAAACTAAGCAAATTACTTTTATAATTGGCTATTTTGCACTTGTTTTCACTTACAATTAATGTCAAAATGCTCATTTTACCTAACACTTGTGAGTGCAGTAGTTTTTTCAGTTCTGGAAATTAAGCAATTTAGTTTTACATTTGGTGCTATGCACTTGTTTTCATTTACAACCAATGTGAAACCTTGGTTTTAACTTTAACTCTGTGAATGAAGAAGTTTCTTCAGTTTTCAAAAATTAAGGAAGGTACTTGCTTAATAGGATATTATTCAATTGTTTTCACTTTTAATCAATGTCAAAATGGTGGTTTCCCTAAACTTCTGTAAATGCAGGTGTGTGTTCAGTTGTGAAAACCTAGGAATGTTACATCATTAATTGGCAGCTTTGCACTTGTTCTCACTTACAATCAATGAAAATACACTGATTTTACCTAACACTTTGTGAATGTAAGTGGTTCTTCAGTTTGGAAAACTATTCAAGTTACTCATTTAATTGCATATTGAACACTTCTTTTCACTTACACTCAATGTCAGAGCAATGTTTTTACCTAATATGCTGAGAATGAAGGTGATTCTTTAAGTTGTGAAAACTAAGCAAGTTTCTTTTTCATTGGGTGCTGTGCACTTGTTTTCACTTATAATCAATGAAAAAACCATGGTTTACTTAACACACTTGGAATACAGTAGTTTCTTCACCTGGGAAAACTAAGCAATTCATTTCTTTAAATGACTGCTATGCACTTGTTTTCACTTACATTCAATGGCAAATCGGTTGTGCAACCTAACAGTCTGTTAATGCAGTAGTTTCTTCAGTTGTGAAAACTAAGCATGTTACTTCTTTAAATGGCTGCTATGCCCTAGATTTTCCTTACAACCAATGTCAAAACCATGGTTTTTTCCTAACATTCTGAGGATGCAGTTGTTTCTTCATTTGTGAAGACTCAGGAAATTATTTATTTCATTGGCTGCTATGCACTTGTTTTCACTTACATTCAATATCAAAACACTTGTTTGACCTAATGCTGTGGAATGCATGAGGTTCTTTGGGTTTGAGATCCAAGCAAGTAGTTTAATTTGCTTCTTTGCAATTGTTTTCACTTACAAACAATGTCAAAATGATTATTTTACTTTATACTCTCTGAATGAAGGAGGCTCTGTAATTTTCAAAAATTAAGGAAGGTTCAAATTTAATAAGATACTATTCACATCTTATTACAATCATTCACATTCATTGCTTTGTGAATGTAAGTGGTACTTCAGTTTTGAAATCTAAGCAAGTTACTCATTTAAGTGCCTGCAACACACATGTTTTCTCTTACAATCAATGTAAAAAATGCAGTTTCCCTAACATTCTGTGAATGGGTGAGTTTCTTCAGGTGTGAAATCCAGGTGCATTAGTTAATTAAATGGCTGCTTTGCACTTGTTCCTACAATCAATGAAAAAACACTCATTTTACCTAATGCTTTGGAAATTTAAGTGGTTCCTCAGTTTTGAAAACTATGCAAGTAACTCATTTCATTGCTTTTTGCACACTACTTTTCACTTACAATCAATGTCAGAGCACTGGTTTTACCTAAAGCTCTGTGAATGCAATAGATTACTCTGTTTTTAATTCTAAGCAAGTTACTTGTGTTATTTGCTGGTCTTCATTCTCACAATCAATGCCAAAATAGTGGTACTATGGAATGCTCTATGAATGCAAGAGGTCCTTCAGTTTTGAAAACTAAATAAATTATTTGTATATTTGACTATTATGCACTTGTTTTCACTTACAATCAATGTCAAAATGCTGGCACTGTCTAATACTTGTGAATGCAGTAGTTTCTTCAGTTGTTAAAATTAAGCAACTTACTTTTTCATTTGGTTCTATGCACTTGTTTTCACTTACAACCCATGTCAAAACCCTGGATTTACCTAAAACTCTCTCAATGAAGGAGGTTCTTCCATTTTCAAATATTAAGGAAAATACTGGTATAATAGAATATCATTTACTTCTTCTCACTTACATTGAATGTCAAATTGGTGGCTTTACCTAACACTCTGTAAATGCAGGAGTTTTTTCAGTTGTGAAAACTAGGCATGTTTCTTCCTTAATTGGCTACATTGCACTTGTGCTCACTTACAATCAGGCCAAAAGACTGGTTTTACCTAATGCTCTGTGAATACAGAGGGTTCTTCAGTTTTGAAAACAAAGAATGTTACCTGCTTAATTGGCTGCTATGCACTTGTTTTCACTTACAATGTCAATATGCTGGTTTTACCAAATATGCTGAGAATGCAGTTTTTTCATCAACTTGTTAAAACTAAGCAAGTCAGTTTTACATTGGGTGTTAAGTACTTGTTTTCACTTAGAATCAATGACTAACCAATGGTTTACCTAACACACTTGGAATGCAGTAGTTTCTTCAATTGTGAAACCTAAGAAATTTACTTCTTTAAATGATAGCTACACACTTGTTTTCAATTAGTCAATGGCAAATCAGTTGTGATATCTAACACTCTGTGAAGGCAGTAGTTCCTTCAGTTGTGAAAACTAAGGAAGGTATTTCTGCAATTGGCTGCTATGCACTTGCTTTAACTTACAACCAATGTCAAAATCATGGTTTTTGGGATGTTCTGGGAATACAGTAGGTACTTCATTTGTGAAAACTAAGGAAGATATTTCTTTAATTGGCTGCTATGCACTTCTTTACATTTACATTTAATATTTAAACACTTGCTTGATGTAATGCTCTGTGAATGAAGTAGTTTTTTCAGTTTTGAAAACTAAGAAATTTGTTTAATTGCCTACTACACTCTTGCTTCAACTTACAGTGTCAAAACATTGGTTTTATCAAATGCTCTGGAATGTATGAGGCTCTTCAGTTTTGAATTCCAAGCAAGTAGTTTAATTTGCTGTTATGCACTTGTTTTCACTTACAATCAATATCAAAACCCTGGTTTTAACTACCACTCTGTGAATGAAGGAGGTTCTTTAATTTTCAAAAATAAACAAGGAACTTGTTTAATAGGATACAATACACTTCTTCTCACTTACAATCAATGAAAAAACACTGGTTTTACCTTTGTGAATGTAAGTGGTTCTTCAGTTTTGAAAACTAAGTAAATTTCTCATTTAATTGCCTGTACACACTGCTTTACACTTACAATCAATGCCAAAATGGTGGTTTTACCTAAAGCTCTGTGAATGCAGGAGTTTCTTCAGTTGTGAAAACTAGGCACATTACTTCCTTAAATGCCTGCTTTGCAATTGTTTTCTCAATCAATAAAAAAACAGTGGCTCTATCTAAGGCTTTGTGAATGTGTTTCTTCATTTTGGAAAACAACACAAGTTACTCATTTAATTGCCTGCTGCTCACTTCTTTTCACTTACAATTAATGTCAAAGCACTGGTTTTACCTAATGCTCTGTGAATGCAGTAGTTTATTCTGTTTTGAAATCTAAGGAAGTTACTTGTGTTTTTTTCTGGTATTTCTTCACACTTACAATCAATGCCAAAAGAGTGGTTTTGCATGAGGCTTTATGAATGCAGGAGTTCCTTCAGTTTTGAAAACCAAGCAAATTACTTGTATATGTGACAGTTATACACTTGTTTACACTTACAATCAATGTCAAAATGCTGGTTTTACCTAATACTTGTCAATGCAGCTGATTTTTTCAGTTGAAAAAAGTAAGCAAGTTAATTTTTCTTTTTGTGCTATGTACTTTTTTTCATATACAACTAATATCAAAACCCTGGTTTTAGCTAACACTTTGTGAATGAAGGAAGTTCTTCAGTTTTCAAAAATTTAGAAAGGTTCTTGTTTAATAGGATACTAGTCATTTGTTTTCACTTACAATCAATGTCAAAATGGTGGTTTTAACTAACTCTCTTTAAATGCAGTAGTTTCTTCAGTTATGAAAACTAGGCAATTACTGTTTCACTTGGCATTATGCAGTTGTTTTCACTTATAACAAATATCAAAACACAGGTTTTACCAAATTCTCTGTGAATGAAGGAGGTTCTTTTGCTTTCAAAAATTAAAATAGATACTTATTTAATTGGATAGTATTCACTTGTTTTCACAAACTATCAATATCAAAACCCTGGTTTTACCTAAAAATCTCTTAATGAAGGAGGTTCCCCAATTTTCAAAAATTAAATAAGTAACTTGTTTAATAGGACACTATCCACTTCTTCTCACTTATACTCAATGGAAAATCACTGGTTTTACCTAATGCTTTGTGAATGTAAGTGGTTCTTCAGTTATGAAACCTAAGCAAGTTACTCCTATAATTCCCTGCTTCCCACTTCTTTTCACTTACAATCAATGTCAAAGAAGTGGTGATATATGTTTCTGTGATTGCCATCAATATTTCACTTGTGAAAACCAAGGAAGCCTTTGTTTAACTGACTGCTATGCACTTGTTTTCACATACAATAAATATCAAAGCACTAGTTTTACCTAGTGATCTGTGAATGTAGAAGTTTCTTCTATTTTGAAACCTAAACAAATTACTTGTTTATTTGGCTGCTATGGCACTTGCCTTCACTTACAATCAATGTCAAAACACTGGTTTTACCTAATGCTCTGTGAATGCAGAACATTTTTCAGTTTTAAAAACTAAGCAATTTACTTGTTTAAATGACTACTATGCACTTGTTTTTACTTACAATGAATGGCAAATCAGTTGTGATACATAAAACTCTGTGAATGCAGTAGTTTTTTCAGTTGTGAAAACTAAACACATTATTTTTTAATTGGCTGCTATGCAATTGTGTTAAATTACAACCAATGTCAAAACCATGGTTTCACCTACCATTCTGGGAATGCAGTAGTTTCTTCCTTTCTGAAAGTTTAGGCAATCATTTATTTAATTGGCCGCTAGGCATTTGTTATCGCTTATATTCAATATCAAAACACCTGTTTGATGTAAAGCTCTGTGAATGAAGTGGGTTTTTCAGTTTATAAAACTAAGCAAGTTGCTTTTTTAATTGTGTGCTACACACTTGTTTTCACTAACAATCAATGTCAAAACCCTGGTTTTACCTAACACTATGTGAATGAAGGAAGTTCATCAATTTTCAAAAATTAAGCAAGGTACTTGTTTAATAAGGATACTATTCACTTATTCTCACTTATAGTCAATGATAAAACACTGGTTTTACCTTTGTGAATGTAAGTGGTTCCTCAGTTTTGAAAACAGTGCTAGTTACTCATTTAATTGCCTGCTGCACACTTTGTCAATGTAAGTGGTTCTTCAGTTTTGAAAACTCTGCTATTTACTCATTTAATTGCCTGCTGTAACATAATGCTCTTTGAATGAAGGAGGTTCTTCAATTTCCAAAAATTAAAGAAGGTACTCATTTAATAGGATGCCATTTACTTGTTTTCACTTACAATCAATGTCAAAATGGTGGTTTTACCTAAAACTCTGTAAATGCAATAAATTCATCAGTTGTGGAAACTAGGCATGTTACTTCCTTTATTGGCTGCTTTACACTTGTTCTCACAATCAATGAAAATACTCCAGTTATACCTAATGCTTTGTGAAGGTAAATGTTTATACAGCTTTGAAAATCAAACAAGTTACTCATTCAATTGTTTGCTTCACACTTCTTTTCACTTATGATTAATGTCAAAGCAGTGGTGATACATAAGATTCTGTGAATGCAGTCATTTCTTCACTTGTGAAAACCAAGCAAGTCCTTTTTAATTCGCTGCTATGCACTTGTTTACATGTACAATAAATATCAAATCACTGGTTTTACCTCATGCTCTGTGAATGTAGGAGGTTCTGCAGTTTTGAAAACTAAGCAAATCATTTCTTTATTGGGCTACTATGGTACAGGTTTTCACTTAAAAATCAATGTCAAAACACGGTTTTTCCCTAATGTTCTGTGAATGCTGTAGGTTTTTCAGTTTTGAAAACTAAGTAAGTTACTTGTTTAATTGGCTGCTATGCACTTGTTTTCACTTATATGGTTAATATGCTGGTTTTACCTAATATGCTGAGATGCAGAAGTTTCCTCAGTTGTGAAAAATAAGCATGTTATTTCTTTAATTGGCAGTTATGCACTTGCTATTACTTACAACCAATGTCAACACCATGGTTTTATGTAACATGCTGGGAATGTAGTAGTTTATTTGTGAAAACTAAGGAATAAATTTCTTTAATTGGATGTTACACTCTTTTTTTCACTTACAGTCAATGGCAAATCAGTTGTGATACCTATCACCCTGTGAATATAATTGTTTCTTTAGTTGTGAAAACTATGCCCTTTCCTTCTTCACTTGGCTGTTATGCACGTGTTTTAAATTACAACCAATGTCAAAACCATGGTTTTACCTAATGCTCTGTGAATGCATGAGATTCTTCAGATTTGAATTCCAAGCATGTAGATTAATTTGCTGCTATGCACTTGTTTTCACTTACAACCAATGTCAAAATCATGATTTTACCTAACATTTTGGGAATGAAGTATTTTCTTTATTTGTGAAATCTAAAAAAGTTATTTCTTTAATTGGCAGCTACACACTTGTTTTCACTTACATTCAATATCAAAACACTTCTTTGACCTAATACTCTGTGAAATAAGGAGGTCCTTCAGGTTTGAAAACTAAGAAAATTGCTTGTTTAATTGCGTGCTAAACAAATGTTTTCACTTATACTAAATGTCAAAACACTGGTTTTACCAAATGCTCTGGCAATGCACTTGTTTCTTTAGTTTTGCATTCCAAACAAGTAGTGTAATCTGCTATTATACACTTATTTTCACTTACAACCAATGTCAAAACCCTGGTTTTACTTAACACTCTGTGAGTGAAGGAGGTTCTTCAATTTTCAAAAATTAAGCAAGGTATTTGTTTAATAAGATACTATTCAGTTCTTCTCACTTACAATCAATGAAAAAACACTGGTTTTACATAAGGCTTTGTGAATGTAAGTGGTGCTTCAGTTTTGAAAACTAAGCAAGTTACTCATTTAGTTGCTGCTTCACACTTCTTTTCACTTAAAATCAATGTCAAAGCATTGGCGATACATAAGATTCTGTGAATTCAGTCATTTCTTCACTTGTGAAAACCAAGCAAGTCCTTGTTTAATTGGCTGTTATGCACTTGTTTTCACATACAATAATTATCAGAACACTGGTTTTACCTAAAGCTCTGTGAATGCTATCTGTTTTGATAACTAAGCAAATTACATATTTATTTGCCCTCTATGGCCTTGTATTCACTTACAATCAATGTCAAAAACTGGTGTTACCTAATGCTCTGTGAATTCAGTACTTTCTTCAGTTTTGAAAACTAAGCAAATTACTTGTTTAATTGGCTCATATGCACTTGTTTTGCTTACATGTCAATATGCTGGTTTTACCTACTACACTGAAAATGCAGTTGTTTCTTCAAGTTTTGAAAACTAAGGAAGTTACTTTTTGATTGGGTGCTATGCACTTGTTTCACTTACAATAAATGACAAAACAATGGTATCCTAAATCCTCTTGGAATGCTGTAGTTTCTTCAGTTGTGAAAACTAAGCAGTTTACTTCTTAAATGACTGCTACACACATGTTTTCACTTACAATCAATATCAAATCAGTTGTGATACCTAACACTGTGTGAATGCAGTAGTTTTTCTGTTGTGAAAACTAAGCACATTACTTCTTTAATTGGCTGCTATACTCTTGTTTTATCTTAAAAACCAATGTCAAAACCATCATTTTACTTAACAATCTGGGAATGCAGTAGTTTCTTCATTTGTGAAAACTAAGGAAATTTTTCCTTTAATTGGCTGCTAACAGTTGTTTTCATGTGCATTCAATATCAAAACACTTGTTCACTTAAATCTCTGTGTATGAAGGAGGTTTGTCAATTTTGAAAATAAGCAAGTTGCTTATTTAATTACATGTCACACTCTTGTTTTCACTTACAATGTTGAAACACTGGTTTTAGCTAATGCTCCATGAATGCATGTGGTCCTTCAGTTTTGAATTTCAAGCCAGAAATTATCTTTGCTGCTATGCACTGGATTCACGCACATCCAATGTCAAAACCCTGGTTTTACCTAACACTCTGTGAATGAAGGAAGTTATTCAATTTTCAAAAACTAAGCAAGGTACTTGTTTAATAGAATACTATTCTCTTCTCCTTACATTTAATGAAAACACACTGGTTTTACCTAATATTTTGTGAATGGAATAGGTTCTTCAGTTTTGAAAACTAAGGAAGTTACTCATTTAATTGCCTGCTTCACCCTTCTTTTCACTTACAATCAATGTCAAAGCAGTGGCGACATATAAGATTCTGTGAATGCAGTCATTTTTTCACTTGTGAAAACCAAGCAAGTACTTGTTTAATTGGCTTCTATGCACTTGTTTTCCCATTTAATAAATATAAAAACACTGATTTTCCCTAACACTGTGTGAATGTTGGAAATATTTCAGTTTTGAAAACTAAGCAAATTAATTCAATGTTTTGCTGCTATGGCAATTGATTTCTCTTAAAATCAGTGTCAAATCACTGGTTTTACTTATTGATGTGTGAATGAAGTATTTTCTTCAGTTTTTAAAACTAAGCAAGTTACTTGTTTAATTGGCTGCTATGCACTTGCTTTAACTTGCAATAAATGTCAAAACCAGGGTTTTACCTAATATTCTGGGAATGAGTATTTCCTTCATTTGCAAAAACTAATGAAGTTATTTCTTTATTTTGCTGCTATGCTATTGTTCTCACTTACATGTAATGTAAAAACACTGCTTTAACATAATGCTCTTTGAATGAATAAGGTTCGTCAGTTTTGAAAATGAATGAAGTTGCTTGTTTAATTGCCTGCTACATACTTGTTTTCACTTACAACCAATATCAAAATGCTGGTTTTACATAGCACTATGTGAATTGATTTTCAAAAATTAATCAAGGTACTTGTTTAATAGGACACTATTCACTTCTTATCACAATCAATGAAAAATCACTGGTTTTATCTATCAGTTTCTGAATGTTTTTCTTCAGTTTTGAAAACTAGGCATGTCACTTGTTTAATTGCCTGCTATGCACTTGTTTTCACTTACAATCAATGTCAAATTGTCTTGCCTAACTCTATGTAAATGCAGGATTTTCTTCATTTGTGAAACCTAGGAATGTTACTTCCTTCATTAGGTGCTTTACACTTGTCTCAGTTACAATCAATGTAAAACCACTGGTTTTAGCTAACGATTTTTGAATGTGTGGTTCTTCAGTTTTGAAAACAAAGCAAGTTCTCATTTAGTTGCCTGCTTCACACTTCTTTTCACAGACATTCAATGTCAAAACAGTGGAGATACATAAGATTCTGTGAATGTAGTCATTTCTTTGCTTGTGAAAACCAAGCAAGTACTTATTTTTTTTTACTGCTATGGCACTTATTTTCACTTACAATCAATGTTAAAACCCTGGTTTTTTCCTAATGCTCTGTGAATGTGGTACATTCTTCAGTTTTGAAAAGTAAACAAGCTACTAGGTTAATTTGCTGCTATGCATTGTTTTCACTTACAATGTCACGATGCTAGTTTTACCTAAATGCTGAGAATGCAGTTGTTTCTTCAAGCTATGAAAACTAAGCAAGTTACTTTTTCATTGGGTGCTGTGCACTTCTTTTTACTTACAATCAATGAGAAAACAATGGTTTATGTAACACTCATGGAATGCAGTACTTTCTTCAATTGGGAAAGCTAAGAATCTTACTTCTTTAAATGACTGCTAGGCACGTGTTTTCACTTACACTCAAAGGCAAATAAGTTGTGATACCTAACACACTGTGAATGCTGTAGTTTCTGCCCTTGTGAAAACCAAGCTCATTACTTCTTTAATTGACTGCTAAGGACTTGGTTTAATTTACAATCAATGTCAAAACAATGGTTTTATCTAATATTCTGGGAAAGCAGTAGTTTCTTCCATTGTGAAATCTAAAGTTATTTCTTTAATTGGCTGCTATGCACTTGTTTTGACTTACATTCAATATGAAAAATGTGTTTGACCTAGTGCTTTGTGAAAGCAGGAGGTTCTTCAGTTTTGAAAACTAAGCAAGTTGTTTGTTTAATTCCCTGCTACACACTTGATTTCACTTACAATCAATGTCAAAGCTTTGGTTTTGCCTAATGCTCTGTGAGTGAATGAGATTCTTCAGTTTTGAATTTGAAGCAAGTAGTTTAATTTGCTGCTATGCACTTGTTTTCACTTAAAATGAATGTCAAAACCCTGGTTTTACCTAACATCTTGTGAATGAAGGAGGTTCTTCTATTTTCATAAATTAAGCAAGATACTTGTTTAATAGGATACTATTCACTTCTCCCTTACAATCAATGAAAAAACACTGGTTAAACTTTGTGAATGTAAGTAGTTCTTCAGTTTTGAAAACTAAGCATGGTGCTCATTTAATTGCCTGCTACACACTTCTTTTCACTTAAAATCAATGTCAAAATGGTGGTTTTGTCTAATGCTCTGTGAATGCAGGAGTTTCTTCAGTTGGGAAAAGTAGGCACGTTACTTCCTTAATTGGCTGCTTTGCACTTGTTCTCACAATCAATGAAAAAAGCACTAGATTTAACTAATGCTTTGAGAATATAAGTGACTCTTCAGTTTGGAAAACTATGCAAGCTTCTTATTTAATTGCATGCATCCCACTTCTTTTCACTTATGATCAATGTCAAAGCACTTGTTTTACCTAATGTTCTGTGAATGCAGAAAGTTATTCTGTTTTGAATTATTAGCAAGTTACTTGTGTTATTTTCTGGTATTTATTCTCACTTATAATTAATGCCAAAGCAGTGGTTTTATGTAACACTCCATGAATGCAGTTGGACCTTCAGTTTTGAAAATTAAGCAAGTTACTTGCATAATTGGATGTTACACACTTGTTTTCCCTTACATTCAAAGTCAAAATGCTGGTTTTGCCTACACTTGTGGATGCAGTAGTTTCATCAGTGTGAAAACTAAGCAAGTTACTTTTTCTTTGGTGCTACATACTTGTTTTCACTTACAACTAATGTCAAACACCCTTGTTTTACCTAACATTCTCTGAATGAAGGAAGCTCTTCAGTTTTCAAAATTTAAGCAAGGTAATTGTTTAATAGGACACTATTCACTTCTCATTTACAATCAATGAAAAAACACTGGTTTTACCTTTTTGAATGTATGTGGTTCTTCAGTTTTGAAAACTAAGCAAGTTACTCATTTAATTGCCTGCTACATACTTCTTTTCACTTATAATCAATGTCAATATGTTGATTTTACCTAATGCTATATGAATGAAGGAGTTTCTTCATTTGTGAAAACTAGGCACTTTATTTCCTTAGTTGTCTGCTTTGCACTTGTTCTCACAATGAAAAAATTCTGGTTTTACCTAACACTTTGTGACTGTAAGTGGTTCTTGAGTGTAGAAAACTCTGCAAGTTACTCATTTAATGACCTACTGCACAATTCTTTTCACTTACAACCAATATAAAGCTCGGAATTTACCTAATGCTCTGTGAATGCAGTAGGTTATTTTATTTTGAAATCTAAGTAAGTTACTTGCATTATTTGCTGGTATTTATTCTCAGCTACAGTCAATGCCAAAACAGTTGTATTACCTAATCCTCTATGAATGCAGGATGACCTTCAGTTTTGAAAACTAAGCAAGTTATTTGTATAATTGCCTGTTACCCACTTGTTTTCACTTACAATCAATGTTAAAATGTGGGTATTACCTAATAGTTGTGAATGCAGTAGTTTCTTCAGTTGTGAAAATTAAGCAAGTTACTTTTTCATTTGGTGCTATGCACTTGTTTTCACTTACAACCAATGTGAAAACCCTAGTTTTACCTAATGCTCTGGGAATGAAGGAAGTTCCTCTGTTTTCAAAAATTAAGGAAGGTACTTGTTTAATAGGATAGTACTCACTTGTTTCCACTTACAATCACTGTCAAAATGGTGGTTTTACATAACCCTCTGTAAATGCAGGAGTTTCTTTATTTGTGAAAAACTGACATGTTACTTCCTTAATTGGCTGCTTTGCACTTGTTCTCACAATCTATGAAAAAAACACTGGTTTTACCTTATGCTCTGTGAATGCAGTAGGCTCTTGAGTTTTGAAAACTAAGCAAGTTACTTGTTTAATTGGCTGCTACACATTGTTTTCCTTACATTAAACTTAAAATCCATGTTTGAACTAATGCCCTGTGGATGAGGGTTATTCATTTTGGAAAACTAAGTGAGTTGATTGTTACTTGCTTTCTACACAATTGTTTTCACTTACACTCAATGTCAACACAGTGGTTTTAACTAATGCTCTGTGAATGCAGTATGTTCTTCAGTTTTGAAAACTATGCAAGTTACTTTTTCATTGGGTGCCATGCACTTGTTTTCACTAACAATGAATGATAAAATAATGGTTTACATAATGCCCTTGGAATGCAGTAGTTTCTTCAGTTGGGAAATCTAAGTAATTAAAATCTTTAAATGAATGCTATGCACTTGTTTTCACTTAGAGTCAATAGCAAATCAGTTGTGAAACATAACACTTGGTGAAGGCAGTAGTTTCTTCAGTTGTGAAAACTAAGCATGCTATGCACTTGTTTTAACTTCTTTAATTAGCTGCTATGCACTTGTTTTAACTTACAAACAATGTCCAAATCATGCTTTTACCTAACGTTCTGGGAATGCAGTAGTTCATTAATTTGTGAAAAATAAGAATTTATTTCTTTTGTTGGCTGCTAAGAACTTGTTTTCACTTACATTCAATATCAAAACACTTTGACCTAATGCTCTGTGAATGAAGGAGGTACAGTTTTGAAAACAAAACAAGTTGCCTGTTTTATTGCCTGCTATGCACTTTTTATCACTTACAATCAATGTCAAATGGTTGTTTTACCTAACCCTCTGTAAATGCAGGAGTTTCTTCAGTTCTGAAAACTAGGCACATTACTTCCTTAATTGGCTGCTTTGCACTTGTTTTCACTTATGATTAATGAAAAAACAGTGGTTTTTCCTAACATTCTGAGAATGCAGTAGTTTCTTCATTTGTGAAAACTAAAGAAGTTATTTCTTTAATTGGCTGCTACACACTTCTTTTCAATTACTTTTAATATCAAAACTCTTGTTTGACATAATGCTCTGTGAATGAAGGAGGTTCTTCAGTTTTGGAAACTAAGAAAGTTGCTTGTTTAATTCCCTGCTATACAATTGTTTTCACTTACAATCAATATCAAAACACTGGTTTTACCTAATGCTTTGTGAATGTAAGTGGTTCTTCAGTTTGGAAAAATATGCAAGTTACTCATTTAATTGCTAGCTGCATATTTCTTTTTACTTATGGTCAATGTCAAGGTTTTACCTAATGCTCTGTGAGTGCAGTAGGTTATTCTCTTTTGAAGTCTAAGCAAGTTACTTGTGTTATTTGGTGGTGTTTATTCTCACTTACAAGCAATGCCAAATCGATGGTTTTACCTAATGCTATATGAACACAGGAGGTCCTTCAGTTTTAAAAGCTAAGCAAGTTACATCTATAATTGGCTCTTATGCACTTCTTTTCATTTGCAATCAATGTCAAAATGCTGGGTTTACTTAATACTTGTGAATGCAGTAGTTTCTTCAGCTGTGAAAACTAAGCAATTTACAATTTTAATTTGGTGCTATGCACCTTTTTTCTCTTACACCCAATATCAAAATGCTGGTTTTACATAATGTTCTGTGAATGCAGTAGGATCTTCAGTTTTGAAAACTAAGCAACTTACTTGTACAATTGGCTGTTAATCACTTGTTTTCACTTCCAATGTCAATATCCTGGTTTACCTAATACACTGAGAATGCAGTTGTTTCTTCAGGTTATGAAAACCATGCAAGTCCTTGTTGAATTGGCTGCAATGCACTTGTTTTCACATACAATAAATATGAAAACACAGGTCTTACCTAAATCTCTGAATGTAAGAGGTTCTTCAGTTTTGAAAACAGAGCCAATTACTTCTTTATTTGGCTGCTATGGCACTTGTTTTCACTTAGAAATAATGTCAAAACCCTGATTTACCTAAAGTTCTGTGAATTCAGTAGTTTAGCCTGTTTTGAAAACTAAGCAATTTACTTCTTTAATTAGCTGCTATGCACTTGTAGTCACTTAAAATATCAATATGTTGGTTTTATTTAATATGTTGAGAATGCAATTGTTTCTTCAGGATGTGAAAACAATGCAAGTTACTTTTGCATTCGGTGCTGTGGCCTTGTTTTCACTTACAATCAATGTCAAAACACTGGTTTTACCTAATGCTCTGTGAATGCACGAGTTTCTTCACTTTTGAATTCCAAGTAGTTTAATTTGCTGTTATGCACTTGTTTTCACTTACAACCAATATGAAAACACTGGTTTTACTTAATACCCTGTGAGTTAATTAGGTTCTTCAATTTTCAAAAATTAAGTAAGGTACTTGTTTAATAGGATGCTATTCACCTCTTTTCACTTACAATAAATAAAAAAACACTGGCTTTACCTTTGTGATTGTAAATGGTTTTTCAGTTTGGAAACCTTCTCTAGTTATTTAATCACCTGCTGCATACTTCTTTTCACTTACAATCAATTTTAAAGCACTGGTTGTACCTAATGTTCTGTGAATGCAGTAGGTTACTCTGTTTTGAATTCTAAGAACGTTATTTGTGTTATTTGCTAGCATTTAGTCTCACTTACAATCAATATGAAAACAGTGCTTTTACCTAATACTCAATGAAGCAGGAGATCCTTCAGTTTTGAAAACTAAGCAAGTTATTCATTTAATTGCCTGCTATACACATATTTTCACTTACAGTCAATGTCATTATGATGGTTTTACCTAACGTTCTGTGAATGCAGTCATTACGTCCCTTGTGAAAACCATGCAAGTCCTTGTTGAATTGGCTGCAATGCACTTGTTTTCACATACAATATCAAAACACTGGTTTTACCTAACACACTGTGAATGTAGGAGGCTCTTCATTTTTGAAAACTAAGGCAATTACTTCTTTATTTGGCTGACATGGCACTTGTTTTCACATACAATGACAAAACACTGGTTTTACCTAATACTCTGTGAATGCTCTATGTTCTTCAGTTTTGAAGACTAAGCAAATTGCTTGTTTAATTGCCTGCTACACACTTGTTTTCACTTACAATCAATGTCAAAACCCTGGTTTTACCTAACACTTTGTTTATGAAGGATGTTCTTCAATTTTCAAAAATTAAGCAAGGTACTTGTTAAATAGGATTCTATTCACTTCTCACTTACACTCAATGAAAAATTACAGGTTTTACCTTGGTGAATGTAAGTGATTTTACAGTTTTGAAAACTAAGCAAGTAATTCTTTTGATTGCCTGCTACACAGTTCTTTTCACTTACACTCACTGTCAAATGGTGGTTTTACCTAATGCTTGTGAAAGCAGGAGTTTCTATAGCTGTGAAAACTAAGCACATTACTTCCTTATTTGGCTGTTTTTTATTTGTTCTCACAATCAATGGAAAAAACAATGGTTTTACATAATGCTTTGTGAATGGAATTGGTTCTTCAATTTGGAAAACTATGCAAGCCACCTATTTAATTCTGTCTGCACACATTTTTACACTTACAATCAATGTCAAAGCACTGGTTTTACCTAATGCTTTATGAAGGAAGTAGCTTATTCTGTTTTTAATTCTAAACAAGTTACTTGTGTTATTGGCTGATATTTATTTCAACTTACAATCAGTGCCAGAGCAGTGGTTTTATCTAATGCTCTATGAATGTAGGTGGTAATTCAGTTTTGCAAACTAAGCAAGTTCCTTTTATAATTGGTTGTTACACACATGTTTCACTTACAGTCAATGTCAAAATGCAGGTTTTACCTAATATTTTCGAATGCAGTGATTTCTCCAGTTGTGAAATCTAAGCAAGTTACTTTTTCATTTCGTGCAATGCACCTGATTTTACTTGCAACCAATTTCAAAACCCTGGTTTTACCTAATGCTCTGTGAATGAAGGAGGTTCTTCAGTTTTCAAAAATTAAAGAAGGTGCTTCTTTAAAAAGATACTATTCCTTACTACTCAATTTCATCCAATGAAAAAACCCAATTTTACCTTTCTGGATGTAAGCAGTTCTTCAGTTTTGAAAATGCAGCAAGTTACTCATTTAATTGCCTGCTTCACAATTCCTTTCAACTACAACGTCAAAGCAGTGGTGCTACATAAGATTCTGTGAATGCAGTCATTTCTTCAATTTTGAAAACCAAGCAAGTTCTTAATTGGCTGCTATGCCCTTGTTTACACAGACAATAAATATCAAAACAGTAGTTTAACCTAAACCTCTATGAATGAAGAAGGTTCTTCAATTTTCAAAAATTAAGGAAAATACTTGTTTAATAGGATACTATTCACTTGTTTTCATTTACAATCAAAGTCATAATGGTGGTTTTACCTAATGCTCTATGAATGCAGGAGGTCCAACAGATTTGAAAACAAGACAAATTGCTTGTTTAATTGAATGCTACGCACTTGTTTTCTGTTACAATCAGTGTCAAACACTGGTTTTACCTAACACTGTGAATGAAAGAGGTCCTTCAATTTTCAAAAATAAGCAAGGTACTTGTTTAATAGGTTACTACTCACTTCTTCTCACTTACTGTCAGTGCAAAAACACTGATTTTACCTTTGTGAATGTAAACCATTCTTCAGTTTTGAAAACAAAGCAAGTTACTCATTTAAGTGCCTGCCACACACTTCTTTTCACTTACAATCAATGTCAAAATGGTGGTTTTACCTAAAGTTCTGTGAATGCAGGGGCTTCTTCAGTTGTGAAAACTAATCACAATTCTTCCTTAATTGACTGCTTTGCACTTGTTCTCACAATCAATTAAAAAAACACTGGTTTTACCTAGGGCTTTGTGACTGTAAGTGCTACTTCAATTTGGAAAACTATGCAAGTTACTCATTTAATTACCTGCTTCACAATTTTTTCACTTTCAATCTAAGTCAAAACAGTGATACATAAGATTTTGTGAATGCATCATTTCTTCACTTGTGAAAACTAAGCAAGTCTTTGTTTAATTGGTTGCTATGCACTTGTTTTCACATACAATAATATCATAATACTGATTTTACCCAATGCTCTGTGAATGTAGCTGGTTCTACAGTTTTGAAAATTAAGCAATTTACTTGTTTATTTGGCTGCTATGCACTTGTTTTCACTTACAATTAATGTCATAACCCTGGTTTTACATGATGCATTGAGAATGCTGTATGTTCTTCAATTGGGAAAATGAAGCAAGTTACTTGTTAATGGATGCCATGCACTTGTTTTCACTTACAGAATCAATATGCTGATGTTACTTAATATGCTAAGAATGCAGTTGTTTCTTCAGGCTGTGAAAACTAAGGAATTTACTTTTATCATTGTGTGCTATGGAATTGTTTTCACTTACAATCAATGACCAAAAAAATGGTTTACCTAACACTCTTGGAATGCAGCTGTTTCTTCAGTTAAAAAACAAAGCAAATTATTTCTTTAAATGTATGCTATACACTTGTTTTCACTTATAGTCAATGCCAAATCAGTTGTGATACCTAACACTTTGTGATTGCAGGAGGTTCTTCACTTATGAAAACTAACCATGTTACTTCTTTAATTGGCTGCCATGAACTTGTTTTAACTTACAACCAATGTCAAAACCATGGTTTTACCTAATGTTCTGGGAATGCAGTCGTTTCTTCATTTGTGAAAAAAAAGGAAGTTAATTCTTTAATTGGCTGCTTTGCATTTGTTTTCACTTACATTCAATATCAAAACACTTGTTTGACCTAATGCTCTGTGAATGATGGAGGTTCTTCAGTTTTGAAAACTATGCACTTTGCCTGTTTAATTGCCTGCTACACACTTCTTTTGACTTACAATCAATGTGAAAACACTGGATTTACCTAATGCTCTGTGAATGCCTGAGGATCTTCAGTTTGGAATTCCAAACAATAGTTTAATTTGCTGTTATACACTTGTTTTCACTTACAACCAAATTCAAAACCCTGGTTTTACCTAACACTGTGAACGATGGAGGTTATTTAATTTTCAAAAATTAAGAAAGGTACTTTTTAAATAGGATACTATTCACTTCTCACTTACAACCAATGAGAAAACACTTGTTTTACATAACTTTTTGTGAATGTAAATGGTTTTTCAGTTTAGAAAACTATGCAAGTTACTCATTTAATTGCCTGCTGCACTATTCTTTTCACTTACAATCAATGTCAAAGCACTGGTTTTACCTAATGCTGGTTTAACATAATAGTTATCAATGCAGTAGGCTCTTCACAGTGAAAACTAAGCAAGTTACTTTTTCATATGCTACTATGCACTTGTTTTCACTTACAACCAAAGTCAAAACCTTTGATGTAATGGTCTGTGAAGAAGTGCCATTCTTCAGTTTTGAATAACAAGCAAGTAGTTTTATTTCCTGCTATGCACATTTTTTCACTTAAAACCAGTGACAAAACTTTGCTTTTAAATAATATTCTGTGAATGCAGTATATTCTTCAGTTTTTAAAACTAAGCAAGTTATTTGTTTAATTGCCTGCTATGCACTTGTTTTCACTTAGAATGTCAATATGCTTGTTTTACCTAATAGGCTGAGAATGCAGTTGTTTCTTCAAGTTGTGAATACAAAGCAAGTTACTTTTTCTTTGGCTGCTATGCACTTGTTTTCACTTACAATCAATAACAAAACAATGGTTTATCTAAATCTCTTGGAAGGCAGTCATTTCTTCAGTTGGGAAAACTAAGAAATTTACTACTTTAAATGAATGATATGCACCGGTTTTCATTTACAGATAATGGCAAATCATTTGTGATACCTAAAAATCTGTGAATGCAAGATTTTCTTCATTTGTGAAAACTAAGGAAATTATTTCTTTAATTAGGTGCTATGCACTTGTTTTCACTTACATTAATATTAAGCACTTGTTTGACTTAAAGCTCTGTGAATATAGGAGGTTCTTCAGTTTTGAAAACTAAGCAAGTTGATTATTTAATTGCCTAATACACACTTGTTTTCACTTACAATCAATGTCAAAACCCTGGTTTTACCTAATGCTCTGTGAATGCATGAGGTTCTTCAGATTTGAAGTTCAAGCAAGTAGTTTCAGTTTTGGCTATGCACTTGTTTTAACTTACAACCAATGTTAAAACCCTTATTTTACCTAACACTCTGGGAATGAAGGAGGTTCTTATATTTTGAAAAATTAAGCAAGGTACTTGTTTAATAGAATAGTATTCACTTTTCTCACAATAAATGAAAAAAAACATTGGTTTTTCCTGTGTGTATGTAAGTGGCTCTTCAGTTTGGAAAACTAAGCAAATTGCTTGTTGAATTGCCTGATACACAACACTTTTCACTTACAATCAATGTCAAAATGTTGGTTTTACATAATACTTGTGAATGCAGTAGTTTCTTCAGTTGTGAAAACTAAGCAAGTTACTTTTTCATTGGGGACATGCACTTATTTTCACTTACAACCAATGTTAAAACTCTGGTTTTACCTAATGCTCTGTGAATAAAGGACGTTCTTCAGTTTTCAAATATTAAGTAATATACCTCTTTAATAAGATACTCTTTACTTGATTTCACTTAAAATCAATATCAAAACCCCGGGTTTCCCTATGACACTGGGAATGAAGGGGTTTATACAATTTTAAAGAATTAAGAAAGGTACTTTTTAATAGGATGCTCTTTACTTCTAATTTACAATCAATGAAAAAACACTTGTTTTACCTTTGTGAATGTAAGTGGTATTTTGGTTTGAAAACTAAGCAAGTTACATGCTTAATTGCTTGATACACACATTTTTCACTTACAATCAATGCCGAAATGGTGGTTTTACCTATTGCTCTGTGAATGAAGGAGTTTCTTCAGTTGTGAAAACTAGGCACATGATTTCCTTAATTGGCTGCTTTGCACTTGTTTTCACAATCAATGAAAAAACACTGGTTTTACCTAACACTTTGTGAATATGAGTGGTTCTTCAGTTTTGAAATCTTAGTAAGTAACTCATTTAATTGACTGCTTCACATTTCTTTTCACTAACAATCAATGTCAAAGCAGTGGTGATGCATAATATTCTGTGAATTAGTCATTTCTTCACTTGTGAAAAGCAAGCAACACCTTGTTTAATTGGCTGTTATGCACTTGTTTTCATATGTAATAAATATAAAAACACTGGTTTTGCTTAGTGATCTGTGAATGTAGGAGAGTCTTCAGTTTTGAAAACTAAGCAAATTACTTCTTTATTTGGCTGCTACTGCACTTGTTTTCACTTACAATCAATGTCAAAACAATGATTTTACCTAATGCTCTGTGAATGCAGTGTATTCTTCAGTTTTGAAAACTAAGCATGTTACTTGTTTAATAGGCTGATATGGCACTTTTTTCTCTTACAACCAATGCCAAAGCAATGGTTTTACCTAATGTTCTATGGATGCAGTAGGTCCTTTAGTTTCAAAGATAAAGCAAGTTACTAGTTTAATTGGCTGCTTTGCACTTGTTTTCACCTACAGTGTGAATATTCACGTTTTACCTAATATGCCTAGAATGCAGTTGATTCTTCACTGTGAAAACTAAGCAAGTTAACTTTTCATTGGGTGCTATGCACTTGTATTCACTTACAACAATGACAAAACAATGGTTTTCCAAATGCTCTTGAAATGCAGTAGTTTCTTCAGTTGGGAGAACTAAGCAATTTACTTCTTTAAATGATGCTATGCATTTGTTTTCACTTACACTCAATGGCAAATCAGTTTTGATACCTAACATTCTGTGAATGCAGTAGTTTCTTCAGTTGTGAAAACTAAGGAAGTTATTTCTTTAATTGGCTTCTATGTACTTGTTTTCCATACGTTCAACAGCAAAACACTTGTTTGACCTAATGGTCTGTGAATGAAAGAGGTTCTGCAGTTTTGAAAACTAAGAAATTTGCTTTTTTATTTGTCTGCTATACACTTGTTTTCACTCACAATCAGTGTCAAAACACTGGTTTTAATTAATGCTCTGTTAATGCATGAGGTTCTCCAGTTTTGGATTCCAAGCAAGTAGTTTAATTTGGTTATATGCACTTGCTTTCACTTACAACCAATGTCAAAGCCCTGGTTATAGCTAACACACTGTGAATGAAGGAGGTTCTTCAATTTTCAAAAATTGAATAAGATACTTGTTTAATAGGATACTATTCACTTCTCCTCACTTACAATCAGTAAGAAAACACTGGTTTTGCCTTGTGAATGTAAGTGGTTTTTCAGTTTTGAAAACTAAGCAAGTTACTCATATAATTGCCTGCTACATACTGCTTTTCACTTTCCATCAATGTCAAAATGCTGGTTTTGCCTAACACTCTGGGAATGCAGGAGGTTTTTCTGTTGTGAAAATTAGGCACATTACTTTCTTAATTGGCTGCTTTCCACTTGTTCTCACAGTCAATGAAAAACTCTGAATTTACATGAGAATGAAAGTGGTTCTTCAGTTTGGGAAACCATGCAAGTTACTAATTTAATTGCCTGGTTCACACTTACAGTCACTGTAAAATGGTGGTTTCACCTAACACTATGAGAATGCAGGAGTTTCTTCAATTGTGAAAATCTGACACTTTACTTCCTTAATTGGATTCTTTGCAGTTGTTCTCACTTACAATCAATTAAAAAACACTGGTTTTACATAATGCTTTGTGAATGTAAGTTGTTACTCAGTTTTGAAAACTAAATAAGTTTCTCATTTAATTGCCTGGTTCACACTTATTTTCACTTACAATCATTGTCAAAGCAGTGGTGATACATAAGATTCTGTGAATGCAGTCATTTCTTCACTTGTGAAAACCATGCATGTCCTTGTTTAATTGGCTGGTATGCACTTGTTACCACATACAATAAGTATCAAAACACTGGTTTTATGTAATGCTCTTGAATGTAGGAGGTTCTTCGTTTTTGAAAACTAAGGAAATTAGTTCTTTATTTGGTTAATATGGCATTGTTTTCACTTATAATAAATGTCAAAACCCTGGAGTTACCTCATGCTCTTTAAATGCAGTAAGTTCTTCAGTTTTGAAAATAAGCAAGCTACTTGTTTAATTGGCTGCTAAGCACTTGTTTTCACTTACAATGTCAATATGTTGTTTTTACCTAATATGCTGAGGATGCAGTTGTTTCTTCAAGTTTTGAAAACTTAGCAAGTTACTTTTTCATTTCATGCTCTGGACTTTTCACTTACAATCAATGACAAAACAAAGGTTTACCTAATGCACTTGGAATGCAGGAGTTTCTTCAGTTTTCAAAACTAAGCAATTTACTTCTTTAAATAGACTTGTTTTCACTTAAAATCAATGTCAAAACACTGGTTTTACTGAATGCTCTGTAAATGCAGTACATTCTTCAGTTTTGAAAACTAAGCAAGTTACTTCCTTAATTGGCTGCTATGCACTTGTTTTAATTGCAACCAATGTCAAAACTATGGATTTACCTAACGTTCTGGGAATGCAGTAGTTTCTTCATTTGTGAACACTAAGGTAGTCATTTTTTCTTTTGGCTGCTGCACACTTGTTTTCACTTGCATTCAATATCAAAACACTTTTTTAACCTAATGCTCTGTGAATGAGGGAGGTTCTTCAGTTTTGAAAACTAAGCAAGTTGTTTGTTAAATTGCCTGCTGCACACTTGTTTTCAATTAAAACCAATGTCAAAACCCTGTTTTTTCCTACCACTCTGTGAATGAAGGAGGTCCTTCAATTTTCAAAAATTAAGCAAGTACTTGTTTAATGGGATACTATTCACTTCCACTCAAATACAATCAATGAAAAAATGCTGGTTTTCCCTAATGCTTTGTGAATGTAAGTGGTTCTTCAGTTTTGAAAACTAAGAAATATATTCATTTAACTGCCTGCTTCACACTTCTTTTCACTTACAATCAATGTCAAATCAGTGGTGATACATAAGATTCTGTGAACATAGTCATTTCTTCACTTGGGAAAACCAAACAAGTCCTTGTTTAATTGGCTGCAATGTACTTCTTTTCACCTACAATAAATATCAAAACACTGATTTTACCTAATGCAATTTGAATGTTGGAGGTTCTTCTGTTTTGAAAGCTAAGCAAATTACTTCTATATTTGGCTGCTAGGGCACTTGTTTTCACTTACATTCTATATCAAATCACTGGTTTTACCTAATGCTCTGTGAATGTAGTAGGTTCTTCAGTTTTGGAAACTAAGCAAGTTACTTGTTTAATTAGCTGCTATGCACTTGTTTTCACTAACAATGTCAATATTTTGGTTTTACTTAATATGCTGTGATTGAAGTTGTTTTTCAAGTGATGAAAACTAACCAAGTTACTTTTTCATTGGGTGCTATGAACTTGTTTTCACCTACAATCAATGAAAAAACTATGGTTACCTAATACTTTTGTAATGCAGTAGTTTCTTCAGTTTGGGAATCAAAGCAAGTAAAATTTTTAAATGAATGCTACACACTTGCTTTCACTTATAATGTCAATATGGTGGTTTTACCTAATATACTAAGAATGCAGTTATTTCTTCAAGTTTTGAAAACTAAGCAGGTTACTTTTTCATTTGGTGTTATACACCTATTTCACTTGCAACCAATGTCAAAATGCTGGTTTTACCTAATGCTCTATGAAGGAAGGAGGTTCTTCAGTTTTCAAAAATTAAAGAAGGTTCTTGTTTAATAGGAAAATAATCATTTGTTTTCACTTATAATCAATGTCAAAAACCTGGTTTTATCTAACACTATGTGAATGAAGGAGGTTCTTCCATTTTCAAAAATTAAGCATGGTACTTGTTTAATAGGACGCAATTCACTTCTCACTTACAATCAATGAAAAAAACACTGGTTTTACCTAAAACTTTGTGAATGCAAGTGGTTTTTTTTTTTTTTTTTTAAAGATTTTATTTATTCATTTATCCCCCCCTTGCTGCTTGTGCTCGCTGGGTCAGCTAACCACGCCGTGCGGGCGGGCTTGCCTTCACCAGGAGGCCCCGGGAACCGAACCCGGGGCCTCCCATATGGTAAACGGGAGCCCTACTGATTGAGCCACAGCCGCTTCCCTGCAAGTGGTTTTTAATTGCCTTCTTCATACTTCTTTTCACTTACAATCAATGTCAAAGCAATGGTACATAAAATTCTGTGAATGCAGTCATTTTTTTCACTTTTGAAACACAAGCAAATCCTTGTTCAATTGCTTGCTATGCACTTGTTCTCACATACAGTAAGAATCAAAACACTGGTTTTACATAAACACCCTGTGAATGTAGAAGATTCTTCAGTTTTGAAATTTTAGTAAATTGCATCTTTATATGGCTGTCAATGCACTTGTTTTCACTTAAAATCAATGTCAAAACAGTGGTTTGCCAATTGCTCTGTTAATGCAAGTGGCTTTTCAGTTTGAATTCCAAGCAAGTAGTTTAATTTGATGCTATGCACTTGTGTTCACTTACAGCCAATGCCAAAGCCCTGGTTTTACCTAGCAATCCATGAATGAAGGAGGTTCTTCAATTTTCAAAAATTAAGCAGTACTTCCATTAACTTCTTCTCACTTACAATCAATAAAAAAATTGATTTTAACTTTGTAAATGTGAGTGGTTGTTCAGTTTTGAAAACTAAGCAAATTACTTCTTTATTTGGCTGCTAATACACTTGTTTTCACTTGCAATCAATGTCAAAACACCAGTTTTACCTAATGCTCTGTGAATGCAGTACATTCTACAGTTTTGAAAACTAAGCAAGTTACTTGTTTCATTGGCTTCTATGCATTTGATTCATTTACAATATCAGCATGCTGGTTTTACCTAATATGCTGAGAATGCAGTTGTTTATTACAGTTGTGAAAATTAAGCAAGTTGCTTTTTCATTGGTTTCTATGCACCTGTTTCCACTTACAAACAATGACAAAACATTTGTTTACCTAAGGCTCTTGGAATGCAGTAATTTTCTCAATTGGGAAAACTAAGCAATTGACTTCTTTAAATGATTGCTTTGTACTTGTTTTCACTTACAGCAAATGGCAAATCAGATGTGATACTTAACACTCTGTGAATGCAGTAGTTTCTTCAATTGTGAGAACAAGCACCTTACTTCTTTAATTGCCTGCTATGCACTTGTTTTAAATTACAACGAATGTCAAAACCATGGTTTTACCTAACATTCTGGGAATGCACTAGTTTATTCATTTGTGAAAACTAAGGAGGTTATTTCTTCAATTGGCTGCTACACACGTTTTCACTTACATTCAATATCAAAACCTTGTTTGACCTAATGATTTGTGAATGATCAAAGTTTTTCAGTTTTGAAAACTAAGCAAGATGCTTGCTTAATTGCCTGGTACACATTTGTTGTCACTTGCAATCAATGTCAAAACACTGGTTATACCTAACCCTCTGTAAATGCAGGAGTTTCTTCAATTGTGTAAACTAGGAAAGTTATTTCCTTAATTGGCTGCAATGCATTTGTTCTCAAATACAGTTAATGAAAAAACACTGGTTTAACCTAACACTTTGTGAATTTAAGTGGTTCTTCAGTTTTTAAAATGAAAAAGTTACTCATTAAACTGCCTGCTTCACGCATCTTTTCACTTAAAATCAATGTCAAAGCAGTGGTGATACATAAGATTCTGTGACTGCAGTGATTAATTCACTTGTGAAAATCAAGCAAGTCCTTGTTTATTTGGCTGCTAAGCACTTGTTTTTAACATACAATAAATATCAAAACACTGGGTTAACATAAAACTCTGAATGTAGGAGGTTCTTCAGTTTTGAAAACTAAGCAAATTACTTCTTTATTTGTCTGCTATGGCACTTTTTTCACTTACAATCATTATCAAAACACTAGATTTTCCTCAGGCTCTTTGAATGCAGTACATTCTTCATTTTAAAAACTAAGTAAGTTACTTGTTTAATTGGCTGCTATGCACTTATTTTCACTTACAACCAATGTCAGAACCCTGGTTTTACCTAAGCTTTGTGAATGAAGGAGGTTCTTCAGTTTTCAAAAATTAAGCAAGGTTCTTGTTTAATAGGATACTATTCACTTGTTTTCACTTCAAATCAATGTCAAAATGGTAGTTTAACTAACGCTCTGAGAATGTACTCATTTCTACACTTGTGCAAACTTATCACGTTACTTCCTTAATTGGCTGCTTTTCACTTGTTTTCACATACAATGAAAAATCACTAGTTTTACCTAATGCTTTGTGAATGTAGGAGGTTCTTCAGTTTTGAAAATGAAACAATTTACAGTTTTATTTGCCTACTATGCAATTGTTTTCACTTGCAATCAATGTCAAAGCACTGGTTTTACCTAATGCTCTATGAATGCAGTATATTCTTCAGTTTTAAAAACTATTCAAGTTACTTGTTTAATTGGCTGTTATGCACTTGTTTTAATTTAAAATGCTGATATGCTGGTTTTAGCTATTATACTGAGAATGCAGTTCTATCTTCACCTTGGGAATACGAAACAAGTTACTTTTTCATTGGGTGCTATGCACTTGTTTTCACTTAAAATCACTGACAAAACAATGGTTTACTTAATACTCTTTGAATTCAGTAGTTTCTTCAGTTGGAAAAACTCAGCAATTTACCTCTTTAAATGAATGCTCTGCCCTTGTGTTAACTTACATTCAATGGAAATCAGTAGTGAGACCTAACGCTTCATGATTGCAGTAATTTCTTCAATTCTTAGTAGTACTAAGCACATTACTTCTTTAAATGGAAGTTATGCACTTGTTTTAACTTACAACCAAGGAAAAAGCCATGGTTTTACCTAACATTCTGGGAATGCAGTAGTTTCTTCATTTGTGAAAATTAAGGAAGTTATTTCTTTAATTGGCTGCTATACTCTTGTTTTCACTTACATTCAATATCTAAACATTTGCTTGACCTAATTCCCTGTGACTGAAAGAGGTTCTTCAATTTTGAAAACTAAGAAAGTTGCTTCTTTAAATGTTGGCTACACATTTATTTTCACTTACAATCACTGTCAAAACACAGGTCTTACCTAATGCTCTGTGAATGCAAGAGTTTCTTCAGTTTTGAATTCCAAGGAAGTAGAACAATTTGCTGCTATTCCCTTGTTTTCACATACAACCAATGTCAAAACCCAGGTTTCACCTCACAGTCTGTGAATGAAGGAGATTCTTCAATTTTCAAATTTAAGCAAGGTACTTGTTTAATTGGATACTATTCATTTTTCCCACAATCAGTAATAAAACACTGGTATTACCTAATGCTTTGTGAATTTAAGTGTTTCTTCACTTTTGAAAACTAAGCAAGTTACTTATTTAATTTCCTGCCTCTCATTTCTTTTCTCTTTCCATCAATGTCAAAGCAGTGGTGATATATAAGATTCTGGGAATGCAGTCATTTCTTCATTTTTGAATACCAAGCAAGACCTTGATTGTTATGTGTTTGTTTTCACATACAATAAATATCAAAACACTGGTTTTGCCTAACACTCTTTGAATGCAGTAGTGTCTTCAGTTGGGAAATGAGGCACATTGCTTCCTTAATTGGTTGCTTTGCACTTGTTCTCACAATCAATGTAAAAGCACTGAATTTACCTAATGCTTTGTGAATGTAAGTAGTTCTTTAGTTTGGAAAACTATGCAATTTGCTCATTTAATTTCCTGCTGCACACTTCTTTTCACTTACAATCAATGTCAAAGTGGTGGTGATACATAAGACTGTGAATGCAGCCGTTTCCTCACTTGTGAAAAGCAAGCAAGTCTTGTTTATTTGGCAGCTCTGCCAATGTTTTCACAAACAATCAATGAAAAACCTCCTACACTTTGTGAATGTAGGAGTTTCTTAAGTTTTGAAAACTAAGCAATTTACTTGTTTGGCTGCTATGCACCGTTTTAACTTAAAATCAATGTCATAACTCGGGTTTTACCTAATGCTCTGTGAATGCAGTTCATTCAGTTTTGGAAACTAAGAAAGTTACTTCTTTAATTGGCTGCTATGCTCTTGTTTTCACTTACAGTGTCAATATGCTGGTTTAACCAAAGTTGATGAGAATGCAATTGTTTCTTCAAGTTGTGAAAACTAAGCTAGTTACTTTTTCATTGGGCACTATGCAGTAGTTTTCACTTAATATCAATGAAAAAACAGTGACTTACATAATGCTTTGGAATGCAGTTTTTTTTTTCATTTGGGAAAACTAAGCAATTTACTTCTTTAAGTGACTGCTGCTCTCTTGTTTTCACTTAGAGTTAATGGAAAACGAGTTGTGATATCTAACACTGTGTGAAAGCAGGAGTTTCTTCAGTTGCAAAAGCTAAGCACATTACTTCTTTAATTGGCTGCTAAGCACTTGTTTTAAATTACAACCAATATCAAAACCATGGTTTTATCTAACATTCTGGGAATGCAGTAGTTTCTTCATTTTTGAAAACAAGAAAGTTAATTCCTTAATTGGCTGATCTGCATTTGTTTTCATGTACATTCAATATCAAAACACTTGTTTGACTTAATGCTCTGTGAATGAGGGAGGTTCTTCAGTTTTGAAAACTAAGAAATTTGCTTGTTCAATTGTCTGCTTTGCACTTGTTTTGATTTACAATTTCAAAACACTGGTTTTATGGAATTCTCTGTGAATGTACAAGGTTCTTCAGTTTAGAATTCCAAGCAAGGAGCTTAATTTGCTGCTATGCACTTGTTTTCACTTACAACCAAATTCAAACCCCTAGTCATACCCAACACACTGTGAATGAAGGAGGTTCTTCAATTTTCAAAAATTAAGTAAGATACTTGTTTAACAGGATACTGTTCACTTCTTCTCACTTACAATCAATAAAAAAACATGGGTTTTGCCTTGTGAATGTAAGTGGTTCTTCAGTTTTGAAAACTAAGCAAGTTATTCATTTAATTTCATGCTTCACACTTCTTTTCACTTACAATCAATGTCAAATCACTGTTTTTAATTAATTCTCTGTGAATGCAATAGGTTATTCTGTTTTGAACTCTAAGCAACTTATTTGTGTTATTTGCTGTTGTTTATTTCTCACTTACAATCAATTCCAAACAGTGGATTTACCTAACACTCTATGAATTCAGTAGGTCCTTCACTTTTGAAAACTAAGCAATTTACTTGTATAATTGGCTGTTATGCACTTGCTTTCACTTACAATCAATGTCAAAATGCTGGTATTACTTATTAGTTGTTAATGCAGTGGTACGTTCAGTTGTGAAAACTAAGGAAGTTACTTTATCATTTGATGCTATGCACTGGTTTTCACTTAAAACCAATGTCAAATCCCTCATTTTACCTAATGCTCTGGGAATGATGGAGGTTATTCAGTTTTCAAAAATTAAGGAAAGCAGTTGTTTTATAGGATACTATTCACTTGTTTTCACTCACAATGTTAAAATGGTGGTGTATTAGTCAGCCAAAGGGGTGTTAATGTGAAATACCAAAAATGGGTTGGTCTTTATAAAGGGTATTTCTATGGGGTAGAACTCCTCAGATACCAGGCCATAAAGCATTAGGTTTCTTCTCTCACCACAATCCATTGCCACGTGTTAGAGCAAGTCAGTTGCCAGCATTTGCCAGGGTTCAGGCTTCTGGGGTTCCTCTCATCCCAGGGCTGCATTTCTCTCTGGGCTTAGCTCCTGTTTCCTCCACAAGGTCAGCTGTAGATGATCAGGTGAACAGATTGCTTCTCTTCTCTTCTTTCCAACATCAAAACTGTTTCTCAAAAGACTGCTTCATCCTCAGTGACCCCTGTGCAGCCTCCACTGTGGGGAGAAATGCTTCGTACCTGTGCAACCCATGGGGAGCCACAGTGGTACTAGGACTCCTTATATGTGTCCACATGAGTAATTAGCTCCTTATTCACCCCTGAGGGTGAGGAGGGACCTTTGTTGTGGCTTCTCTGAGATCTTAAAGGGAAAGATTTATTAATTTTACCCTTGACCATGATTTATGCTGTGGATTTCCATATATGCCATTTATCATGGTCTTTTTCAAGATGCATGTCTATATGGTGCTTGGTAATAATCCATTGGAGTCAAGGAGGCTCATATCTAGGAGTTATGTCCCATGACAGGAGGAAGGAGCTTTAGGATTCCAAAAAGTCACATAGATAATAAAGTGGGATTGCTGGATCATATGGCACTTCTATAGTTAGCTTCCTGAGGAACTGCTGAACTTTCCTGTACAATGGCCATACCATTCTACATTCCCACAAACAGTGGGCTTCAAAGGAAAGAATTGTATATAAATTAGAAGGCAATGAGATGCAACCCTCTCTTTCTGCCAAATTCCACTTCTGGTGATCAAGAACATCTTGATGAAGCAATGAAGTATGAAAACCAGTTTCAACCAGTTGGCTGGACCTGTGCAGAATAAGGCCCTTGCTGTCCTCACTTGAACTTGTTAATTAACATAGTAAATATCTCACCCAGGGGTGGAGTTATCCACTCACTTTTTTTTTTTTGGTTTTTTGTTTGTTTTTGTTGTGGGTGGGGATTGGGGTTCTTGCAATGCATGCAGACATTTGCAAAATGATATGTGGATATATATGCATATGTGTGTATTTGCTTGCAGGATTGTTGTTTATATATATATGTGCATGTATTTTGAGAGGTGCTTGGATTACCCAAGGTGTTACATGGAACCCACTGGGATTCGCATGTTGCCCACCTCCCAGGCCTCCCACCACATCCCACGTGGACATCTCCCACAAGTGTGGCCCACCACCCTCAATGAACTTACACATGCGGTCCACTCACTTTTTGATCATGCAATGTATATGCAAGCATGATTTCCTGAACATACTAATCATACAGTTATATAACTAGCTATGTATGATCATCCATATGCATAAAAGCTAATGCATAATCAAAGCAAATGCTAAATAGTAACAGGTATTTAAGCAATAGCAAAACTGCAGCATGGGGAGTCGGGTATGAGTCACTATGGACTGACCTTGGCTCCTTACCTCTGCAGAGGTAATAAATGTGAGTTTACCTAACTCTCATGTTGAAGTTTTCTTCATGCCATCTCTGGTTATCCATAAAGGCCCTACCTCGAGGCCTAACACAATTAGTGGTATTTGGTATAATCACATAGTTGTGCATTCGTCACGTCAATCATTACTGGAGCATTTTCATTATTTCAATAATAATAATAAAATAGACAAACAAGAAAATTCTTCACCGCTCAGTCACTCTATGTTTCCTCTGCTGTATATAGCTGCTCTTTCTGGATATTTTTGCACAATTATTTATTTATTAAGCAATTTTGTTGAGACATATTCACATACCATGTGATCTAGCTAAAGTGTTTATCAATGGCTTTTGATATAATCATAATGTTGTGCATTCATCATCACAAAAATTTTTAGAATTACTTGATTATTGCAAAAAGAAAAACTCCACAGCCCTTAACATGCCTTCCCTAGCCCTACATAATCACTAATCAAATTTTATCTTTATAAATTGGTTTATATTTACATTTTATATAAGTGGAATCACAAAATATGGTGCACAATATATTTAGTTCATAGTAACACAGTCATACAGTATTTGTCCTTTTGTGCCTTAGCTTGTTTCACTCAACATAATGTCTTCCAGGTTCATCCATGTTGTTGTATGCTTTATGATTTCTTTTCTTCTTACAGTTGCATAATATTCCATCATGGGAATGCACCACAGTTTGTTTGTCTATTCATTGGCTGATAGACATCTGGGTTGTTTCCAATCTTTGGCAGTCATGAATAACATGACTATGAAGGCTGGTATATCTCTTTGTTTCACTGCTCTCTGTTCTTCTGGCTATATACCCAGTAGTTGTATTTCATGGTTGCATGGCAAATCTATATTCAACTTCTTTAGGAACTTCCAAACAGTGGTGTGCAGTGGCTGTACCATTCTGCATTCCCACCAATAGTGAATAAGTGTTCCTATCTCTTCCTTACTTAGCTAAAGTGGTTAAAACAGCATTGTATCAGCATAAAGACAGACATATTGGCCAATAGAATTGAATTGAGGATTCAGAAATAGACCCTCACATCTACAGAGGAGCATTAGACAAAGCTGTCAAACCCACCCAGCTGAATCACAATAGTTATTCAGCAAATGATTTTTGGAGAACTATATATACATATATAAAAGAAAGACAGAGGACCCCTATCTCATACTTATAGAAAAATTAACTGAAAATGGATCAAGGACCTAAGTATAAAAGGTAGACCATTGAAATTTCTAGAAGAAACTGTAAAGAAACATTTTCAAGATGTTGTGGAAGGTGGTGGTTTCTTAAAACTTACACCCAAATTGGGAATAATGAAAAATTAGACAAGTTTTTCTCAAAATTAAACACTTTGGGCTTCAAATGACTTTGTTAAGAAGGTGAAAAGGCATCCTACTCAATGGGAGAAAATGTTTGCAAACCATATGTTAGCCAAAGGCATGCTGATGCAAAGTACCAGAAATCCATTGGCTTTTTAAAGAGTATTTATTTGGGGTAGAAGCTTACAGTTACAAGGCTATAAAGCATAAGTTACTTCCCTCACCCAAGTCTGTTGCCATGTGTGGGAACAAGACAGCTGCCAACATCTGCAAGGTCTCAGTCTCCCTCTTCCTCTTAAGGCCCTATGACCCCAGCTTCTTTCAATATGGGCTGGGATGTCTCATCTCATCTCTCTCCAAGGGCTCATTCCTCTCTGGGCACAGCTGCTCTGGTCTCTCTACAAGGTCAGCTGTAGACTGTCAGGTGAATGGCTCATCTCTCTTCCCAGGGCCTCAGCCATGTCTAATGGACCCTTCTCTCTTTCCTCATGTATCTGCTTCTCTGTGTATTTACTTCTGGGAACTCCAGCATTAAACTCTCACTTTCTATTTAAACAAGGGGGTGGGGACTCAACTGATGTGACCCAATCAAAGCCTTAATCATTATTTAATCAAGTAAGAGTGAAACCTCTGAATCCAATCCAATCTAATATGCCCAGAGGAAGAGACCAGTTCACAAACATAATCCAATATCTATTTTTGGAATTCATAAATAATATCAAACTGCTACACCATATATTCAAGGAGTTTGATTTCCTTGTTATATAAAGAGATCATACAGCTCAATGATATAAAGACAAGCAGCCCCATCTAAAAATGGGCAAAGACTTTCATACACATTTTTCCAGAAAGGAAATACAAATGGTCAAAAAAGACATGAAATGATGTTCAACAACATTAGATATTAGGGAATTCCAGATCAAAACACTAATAAAAAAATCATTTCATGACTTACAAAATGGCCATTTCTGAAAAATAAAGAGTCTACTACAAGTGCTGGGGAAAATGTGGAAAAATAGGAACCATCCTTCACTGTTGGTGGGAGTGTAGAATGATGCAGCCTCTGTGGAAGATGGTTTGGAGGTTCCTCAATAAGTTAAAATTATTACTGCTGTATGATGAAGCAAGCACCTGGGAGTGCATTCAGAAGAACTGAAGGCAAGGACAGAAACAGGCATTTGCACTCCAATGTTCATATTGGCATTTTTCACAATTGCTAAGGGATGGAAATAACCCATGTGTCCATCGGCCAAAGACTTGATAAACAAGTGGTCCTATATTCATACAATGGGGCACTGTTCAGCTGTAAGAAGATATGAAGCTGGAATACTTATGAAAATAAGGAATGGCCTTGAGGACATTGTGTTGAGTGATATAATCCAGGCACAGAGGGACAAATATTGTATGGTCTCACTAATATGAATTCATATGAGGAATAAACCTTGTAGTTAAACTATAGATTATAGGTTACTAGGGATAGAATATGGGTTAAGAAATCAAGCTGATACTGAATGTATGTAGAATATTTAATAAAGTTGTTTATAAATGTGTGGAAATGGATTGAGGTGATTGTAACACATCATAATGAGTATAACACACTACTGATTATAAATGTGATTATGGCTAATGATGTAGTGTAGGGAGGTTAATGCCATTTGAAAGAAAGCTAGACGATACTCTAGGGACTGTATAACATAGTTATTTCAGTATGATGAGAATTGTGCTTAATAGTACAAATACAAGAATGTTCCTCTATTACAAGGTGTTAAGAATACAATGATACTTGGGAAAATAAAACTAATGCAACTTTTAGTCTATGGTTAACAGTAATATTGTAATTTTTGCAGCAATATCAAAGAAGGTACTCTATCAATGTGAAGGGTCAACAATGGGGGTATATGGGTTATGGGAATTTCCATTTGAGTAAATGAAATCCTACTAAAGTGAAATGAGGCAAAGAAAGCACTACTCTTTAATGAAACTGCAATCAGTGAAGGTGTATTTTGGATGGATTATACAAGGCAGGAGACCATATAAGACAGTGACCCCCATGTTGGGTGATGGACTGTGGTTAACAGTAGTGGGTGATGGACTGTGGTTAACAGTACAAATATGAGAACATTCTATCATGAACTATAACAAACATACAATGCAAAACATGGTGTTAATAATAGAATGGTTTGTAGAAAAATACACCAAATATATGCTATGTACTATAGATAGCAATAATATTATGATGATGTTCTTTCATCATTTGTAAAAAACGTGTCACAAAATGTAAGGTGTTGGTTGTTGGGTGATGTATGTGAATCCTGTATGGTATGCATGATTATTTTGTAAACTTACAATATATCTAATAAAAATACACTCTAAAAAAAAAAAAAAAGACTGCTTCAACTGTCCTTTGCCTTGCCTTTTATATTCGATTCCCCACCCAACAAGGGGTGGGGCTCAACACCCTAATCCTAACCTAATCATGCCCAGATTAACAGATCAGTTTACAAGCATGATTCAATTATATTTTTCGAATTCATAATTACATCAAACTGCCACATTCCAACCTCTGAATTCCAAAAATACATTACAATATTTAAAAAAACTTTAATCAATAACAATCCAAGTACAAAATCATATCAAAATCATTTTAAAGAAATACAGTTTGTCTTCAGGCAAAGTCCCATCTGCTATAGACCTCTGAATCTTACAAAATCATTTAACTGCTTCCAATACACAAATGGAAAGATAAAAAATAAACATTTTCAATATTATAGGGAGAAATTGGGATGTTAAACGTGAGTCATGGATCCTCTACAGTTCAGTAAACTTGCAGGGCATCCTTCATTCGATTTCAAAGTCTGAGAGTCATTTTTAAGAAGATGTTTTCTTTTCCTTGGAGCCACATGGGAACCCACCCTTTCCACAGGTTTTCCCAATGGCCATTTTCTTGGTTCCACCCTCATCAAGCATCTGGGTGTCAACCAAGCTCCAGACATCACCCTCCAAGAATGTTGGGTGATTGCCACACCTTACCCAATCTTTGGGTTAGAGTCTTAGCCTCCTTAGTACACTGAGGTAAAGACAACATTCCCCCTAACCTTTGACATACAGGCTCAACCCTCTCAGAGCAACAAGTTGACCACCTGGTATTCCCTAACCTTTGGCATACAGGCTCAACCCTCTCAGAGCAATGAGTTGACCACCTGGCCTTCTCTAATCTATGGGGGACAGGTACACCCCTCTCAGACCAATGGGGTGTTGACCTTAACAGCCCTAACCTTTGAGGAATGTGCTCTAACCTTCCTGCACCCTGGGATGGCAAAACTCTTCCTGAACATTAGGTGGGGACATCCACCCTCTTCAACTGCTGGGGAAAACTCACCCTCTCTTTATATATGGGTGGGGCTTCTCTCTTGGCCCAAGGAGATGTCTTAATCCCAGATCTCTGCTTCCACAGTTTTCTTTTTAAAGCTGATTCTCCTTCAGTCTCTCCTTTCCATGCTCTCTTTTGTCCAAGCTGACAGTGGTTTTGTTCATACAGCTCTGTCAAAAATTTTGTTGGTTTAGCATGCAGGAGGCAGGGGTCCAAGCCATCAGATAGTAAGACTTTCCACAAGTCTTTCTGAGATAACTGCATCTTCAATTCTGAGTTACGAGTTCCAAATTTAGTAGTCTTCAAATAGGGTATTTTCATCTGGAAATTTGATTTCCAGAAACTTGGAAGTTCAAGAATCAGTTTCTGTTTTCTTTGTGCCCAAAAGTTCAGTCCTTAGTGTATTTCTCTCATCTAGTATTGTGCTATAAGCTGCAAGGAGAAGCCAAGCCACATTCTCCGAGTTTACCTTGGAAAGTTCTTTAGATAAATGCTCTGGTTCACCATTTTTAAATTCTGTCTTCCGTATAACACCAGTAGTTAATCTTGTTAAGTTCTCTGCAACTTTAAAACATGGATTGCCTTTCCTCCAGTTTCCAATAAAAGTTTCATCATTTACTTCTAAGGATCATAGAAAGTCTCTTTAGCATCCATATTACTATCAACAGTCTCTTCACAGTGGTCTAGGCCTTTTCCATAAAGCATTTCACAATTCCTCCAAAAAATACCCCTTTACCCATTTATAAAACCGTTCCAACATTTTGGTATATGCAAAAGCACTTCCCCACTCCTTGGTACCAAATTCTGTATTAGTCAGCCAAAGGGGTGCTAATGTGAAATACCAAAAATGGGTTGGTCTTTATAAAGGTTATTTCTTTGGGGTAGAAGTCCACAGATACCAGGCCATAAAGCATTAAGTTTCTTCTCTCACCACAGTCCATTGCCACGTGTTAGAACAAGACAGTTGCCGGCGTTTGCCAGGGTGCAGGCTTCTGGGTTTCCTCTCATCCCAGGGCTGCTTTTCTCCCTGGGCTTAGCTCCTGTTTCCTCCACAAGATCAGCTGTAGATGATCAGGTGAACAGCTTGCTTCTCTTCTCTTCTTTCCAACATCAAAACTGTTTCTCAAAAGACTGCTTCAACTGTCCTTTGCCTTGCCTTTTATATTCGATTCCCCACCCAACAAGGGGTGGGGCTCAACACCCTAATCCTAACCTAGTCATGCCCAGATTAACAGATCAGTTTACAAGCATGATTCAATTATATTTTTGGAATTCATAATTACATCAACCTGCCACAGGTGGTTTTACCTAACCCTCTGTAAATGCATTAGTTTCTTCAGGTGTACAGACTAGGCATGTTTCTTCCTTAATTGGCTGTTTTGCATTTGTTCTCACAAACAATCAATGAAAAAACAGTGGTTTTACCTAATGCTTGTGAATGAAAGTGGTTCTTCAGTTTTGAAAACTAAGCAATTTACTCATTTAATTCCTGCTTCACACTTCTTTTCATTTACAATCAATGTCTGAGCTGTGGTGATATATAAGATTCTGTGAGTACAGTCATTTCTTCACTTGTGAGAATCAAGCAAGTCCTTGTTTAATTGGTTGCTATGCAATTGTTTTCACATACAATAAATATCAAAACAATGGTTTTACCTAATGCTCTGTGAATGTAGGAGGTTCTACAGTTTTGAAAACAAAGCAAATTACTTCTTTATTTGGCTGTTATTGCACTTATTTCACTCAAAATCAATGTCAAAACATTGATTTTAACTAATGCTCCATGTATGCAGATGGTCTCTCAGTTTTGAAAACAAAGCAAGTTACTTGTCTTATTGAATTCTATGCACTTGTTTTCACTTACAATGTCAATATGCAGGTTTTACCTAATAAGCTGAGAATGTAGCTACTTCTTCAGGTTGTGAAAACTATGAAAGTTACTTTTTTGTTGGGTGCTGTGCATCTGTTTTCACTTACAATCAATGTCAAAATAATGGTTTTACTTAATGCTCTCTGAATGCATGAGGCTCTTCAGTTTTGAATTCCAAGCAAGTTGTTTAATTTGCTGCTATGCACTTGTTTTCATTTACAACCAATATCAAATCCCTGGTTTTACCTAACACTCTGTGAATGAAGGAGGTTCTTCAATTTTCAGAAATTAAGTAATGTACTTGTTTAATAGGATGGCATTCACTTCTTCTCACTAACAATCAATGAAAAACACTGTCTTTACCTTTGTGAATGTAAGTGGTTCTTCAGTTTGGAAAATTTCACTACTTACTCATTTAATTGCCTGCTGCACACTTCTTTTCACTTACAATCAATGTCAAAACCCTGGTTTGCCTAATGTTCTGTGAATGCAGTAGGTTTTTCTGTATTAAATTCTAAGCAAGTTACTTGTGTTATTTGCTGGTATTTATTCTCACTTACAATCAATGCCAATGCAGTGGTTTTACCTAATGACCTATGAATGCAGGAGGTCCTTCAGTTTTGAAAACTAAGGAAGTTTAATTGTATAATTGGCTGTTACACACTTGTTTTCACTTACAATGAATGTTAAAACACTGACCTTACCTAATTCTCCACGAAAGCATGAGATTCTTCCATTTAAAATTCCAAACAAGTAGTTTAATTTGCTATGCATTTATTTCCCTTACATCCATTGTCAAAACCCTGGTTTTACCTAAGCTCTGTGAATGAAGGTGGTTCATTCAATAATTAAGCAGGGCTTTTTAGAATACTATTCACTTCTTCTCACTTACAATCAATGGAAAAACACTGGTTTTACCTTTGAGAATGTAAATGGTTCTTCACTTTTGAAAACTAAGCAAGTTACTCATTTAATTGCCTGCTACACATATTTTTTCATTTACAATCAATGTCAAAATGGTGATTTTACCTAATGATCTGTGAATGCTGAAGTTTTCATTTGTGAAAACTGGGCATGTTACTTCCTTACTTATGGGCTTTGCATTTGTTCTCACAATCAATGTAAAAAACACTGGTTTTACCTAATGTTCTGTGAATGCAGTAGGCTCTTCAGTTTTGGAAACTAAGCAAGTTACTTGTTTCATTAGCTGATATGCACTTGTTTTAACTTACAATTTCAAAATGCTTGTTTTACCTAAAATGCTGAGAATGGAGTTGTTTCTTCTAGTTGTGAAAAGTAAGCAAGGTACTTTTTCATTGGGTGCTATGCACTTGTTTTCACTTACAGTCAATGACAAAACAATGGTTTACCTGGCACTCTTTGAATGCAGTAATTTCTTCAGTTGGGAAAAATAACTTTTAACTTCTTTAAATTACTTCTATGCCCTTGTTTTTACTTACAATCAATGTCAAAACAGTGTTTTTACCTAATGATCTGTGAATGCAAAACGTTCTTCAGTTTTGAAAACTAAGCAATTTAATTTTTTAGTTTCCTGCTACACATTATTTTTAACTTCAACAAATGTCAAAACCATGGTTTTAACTAACATTCTAGGAATGTAGTAGATTCTTAATTTGTGATAACTAAGGAAATTATTTCTTTACTTGGCTGCTACACACTTGTTGTCATTTACATTCAATATGAAAACATTGTTTGACCTAATGCTCTGTCAATGAAGAAGGTTCTTCAGTTTGAAAATAAGCATGTTGCTTGTTTAATTGCCTGTGACACATTTGTTTTCACTTAGAACAAATGTCACAGCCCTGGTTTTACCTAACACTCTGTGACCTAAGGAGGAATTTCAATTTTCAAAAATTAAGGTACTTGTTTAATAGGATACTATTCATTTTTTCTCACTTACAATCAATGAAAAAATACTCCTTTTACCTTTGTGAATGTAAGTGCTTCTTCAGTTTGGAAAACTGAGCAAGTTACTCATTTAATTGCCTGCTGCACACTACTATTCACTAACAATCAATGTCAAAATAGTGGTTTTACCTAACTCTCTGTTTATGCAGGAGTTTCTTCAGTTGGGAGAACTAGGCAAGTTACTTCAATTGGCTGCTTTCCACTTGATCTCACAATCAATGAGAAAACACTGGTTTTACCTACTGCTATGTGAATGCAAATGGTTCTTCAGTTTGGAAAACTATGCAAGTTACTAATTTAATTTCCTGCTGCACACTTCTTTTCACTTACAATCAATGTCAAAGAACTGGTTTTACCTAATGCTCTATGAATGCAGGAGGCCCATCTGTTTTGTAAACTAAACAAGTTCCTTGTATAATTGGCTGTTATGCACTTGTTTCACTTAAAATCGATGTCAAAATGCTGGTTATACCTAATACTTGTGAATGCAGTTGTTTCTTCTGTTGTGAAAACTAAGCAAGTTACTTATTCATTGGTTCTATGCACTTGTTTTCACATACAACCAATGTCAAAACACTGGTTTTACCTAAGGCACTGTGAATGAAGGAGGTTCTTCAGTTATCAAAAATTAAGGAAGATGCTTGTTTAAAAGGATACTATTCACTTGTTTTCACATAAAACACTGTCAAAATGGTGGTTTTAACTAACCTTCTTTATTTTATTTTTTAAAAATTAATAAGAAAAGTTAATAATAATAGTTTAAAAATAACAAATTAAATACAAAAATTAAAAATTGCAGTAATATAAAAAAATTAGACATGGTGTCTTTCATCACTGGCAGATCTGTTGTCTTGTATGTACCGTGAACTTTCTTCTCTATATTCCCCCAGGGTCTTTTTTCATTTTATTTTTAAGAAGCTTTAGGTTACAGAAATGTCACATAAAAAATATAAAGGATTTCCATGTGCCCAATGCCTTTCCCCTTTTCCACTCTCTCTTATTAATAACACTTTACATGTAGATGTTACATTTGTTACAGTTGATATACAAATACTGAAGCAGTGCTACTAACCATGGTCAATGGTTTACATTATGGTTTACATTTTGGATCATACATTTTTATAGGTTTGGCAAAATTCATAATGGCCTGTATCCATTATTGCAAGACCATACAGGACAATTCCAATACCCTAAAGATGTCCTTTGTTCCAGCTATTCTATTCTTACCTCCTCTGCCCCTCAGAACCTATAGAGACCTTTAAGATTCAGTTTTTGAAGAAAATTATTCATCATTACTTGCAATAATATTGACGACTTGATATATTGGTCTTTTATTAAGCTTTGCCTATGTTCTTGAGGGATTCTTTCTTATCCTTCTAATTGAGAACATAGCAGGACTCCCTAGAATGGGGGTTTCATATTTTCTTGTTTATTGTGTGGGTCTCCAGTTTATGAGATAACACACTATGACAAAATGAGCACTTCCATATTCCATAGAATAATGCCCCAGGAGCACCTTATCCCACATATTCTCCCACACCTGACACCTTACACCAGTGTATTAGTCAGCTAAAGTTGTTCTGATGCAAAATACCAGAAATCTGTTGGTTTTTATAAAGGGTATTTATTTGGGGTAGAAGTTTACAGCTACCAGTCCACAAAGTATATATTACTTCCCTCACCAAAGTCTTTTGCCACATGTTGGAGCAAGATGTCTGCTGATGTCTCCCAAGAGTTCAGGCTTTCTAGGTTCCTCTCTTTCCAGGGCTTGGTTCTTTCTGGCCTCAACTGCCCTACTCACTCTACAAGGCCAGCTGTAGAATATCAGACAACTGACTCTGTCCCTCTCCCTGAGGCTTGGTTATCTCCAGGCTCAGCTGCTCTGCTCCTCTGTGTGCTTATGTCCCAGACTCCAGCTCAAGAAGTTCAGCATAAAAACTCCAACTGTCTTCTCTGCCATGAAGTTTTCTCTGTGAGTCCCAGCCCACAAAGGGGGTGGGAACTCAATGTCCTACTGACATGGCCCAATCAAAACATTAATTATAATTTAATAATGCCCATGTATAGACCAGTTTACAAACATAATCTAATATCTATTTTTGGAATTCATAAACAGTGCCAAACTGCCACAACCAGAAAACTTCTCCTGCCATTTTTGCCAAAAGTACATTCCCAGCATTGTAGTTTTAACCACAGACATGCAGATCCCTAGAGCTTACTTGCTCCTTCCCCCAATCCTACTCCTCTTCCATGGATAGTCCTACCCAAACCTCTTCCATATCTGTCATTGCAATATCATGCAGGACAATTCTGATGTCCTGAAAATGCCCCCATATTACACCTATTATTCCCTCTCCCTGTCTTCAGATCCACTGGTGGTCACTGCCTTTATATCAATGATAAAAGTTCTTCCATTGCTAGAATAATAACATGCCTATCACAGAATATTTATAAGTCTACTTTAGTCCATTGTTCATTCCTCAATCTTGAGGATTTGGGGATAGTAATGCACTCTCCTTTTCTAATTTAGAGGTGCTTAGATCCAATGGGCAGATGGATGGAATGATATAGCTCACAGTTACAGACACTCTCTGTTCCTTGGGATGAGTATTATCCATCATCATCTCCTTGTTAGTTGGCCTGGGTGAGTCCAATGAACTAGTGAGTAGGTGTTGCAAACCTGCTGAGATTCAGAACTCATCTGGCACATGTACAGACTAAAGACTTAAGTTAATGGGACTTACATTTAAGTATAGTGTTAATTACAGTTTCAAATAAAAGGGGCAGGAGAGCCTAGAGTGGACTTGATGGTATTGTGTTGTACACATATGGTGATTCTAGCAAAGGAAGAAATTATAACAATGAGGTAGAGCCAGTGGCCACTTGACACTTTTGGGGCAGGGAGGAGATGAGCAGTTGAAATACAGGGGCTTCTTTGGGATTTGGAGGTTGTCCTGAGTACTGTTGTGGCAACAGATGTAGGCCATTTTAAATAAGCACTCACCACTCAGAACTGTGTGGGAGAGAGTGTGGTCTATGATGTGAACTGTGGTCTAGGGTTGGTAGCAAGGCCCCAGGATGTGTAAGTCCATTGAGGGTGGTGGGCCACACTTGTGGGAGATGTTTGTGTGGGACATGGTGGGAGGTGTGGGGGGTGGGCAACATGGGAATCCCAGGGGGTTCTGTGTAGTATTTTCAGTAATCTAAGCACCTCTTAAAATATATTTATATATATATAAATTTTTTTTAAATGTGGAAAAAAAAAAAAAGCAATCCTGAATAATACCACCAAGACACTGAATAAACATACCTTAAATCCTATCCTACCTCTAGATTTCCAGTTATGTAAAATAATAAATTTCCTTATTTATTAAAAGAAAATAAAGTTAATCAGGTTTCCTATGGCATGTGCTAGCAGCCCTGTGGTGGAAACAGAAGGAATGTAAGGTTGAATTGAGTAATGTCAGTGCTCTGAGTACAATGAATCTGTTGATTATGGAGGTAATGCTGGACAGGGATAGAATGAAGGCAGAGGAGTTGTAGTGATTTAGAAGATGAAGGACGATTAAGGATATAGAGTCTTTATATTTGAAGTGCCTGTGTTCTCAGTAGAAAAATGTTTCCATGTAGATTGCCTAAACATGGTATTGCATCTCATGTATGTTTGGGGCTTCAACTTCTGAATCCAGATTAGCATAGGACTCTTCAAGTTATAAATCACCATAAAAGTAATGTGAGGAAAGCAAGAGAACTTCTGTTTCATGTCACAATAGCCAACCAATCCGAATCTGCTGGAAACCTCCCCTAAAAATGAACCCTCAGGAGATTTTGGAGGCTGGAGGGAGGGTGGATTCTAAAAGTTAACATCTAAATTACAAAGTAAGATGCTATCCTTTAGAGGCTACTTTCCTTCTGGTTTTTAAAGTTTCTAGACTCATTTATAGTTATCTTAACTAAACTTCTTTAAATGCAGGACTTCCCTGAGCTTTGAAAATTAGGCACATTACTTCCTTATTTGGTTGATTTGCAATTGTTCTCACTTACAGTCAATGAAAAAAATGCTGATTTTACCTAATACTTGAGAATGCAGTACTTTTTTTGGTTGTGAAATCTAAGGAAGTTACTTTTTGATTTGGTGCTATGCACTTGTTTTCACTTACAACCAATGTTAAAACACTGGTTTTACCTAATGCTCTGTGAATGAAGGAAGGTCTTCACATTTCAAAAATTAAGCAAGGAACTTGTTTCCTAGGATACTATTCACTTCTTCTCACTTATAATCAAAGAAAAAAACACTGATTTTACCTTACACTTTGTGAATGTAAATGGTTCTTCTGTTTTGAAAACTAAGCTAATTATTCCTTCTATTGCCTGCTTCACACTTATTTTCACTTACAATCAGTGTCAAAGCAGTGGTGATACATAAGATTCTGTGAATGCAGTCATTTCTTTCCCTTGTGAAAACGTAGCAAGTCCTGGTTTAATTGGATGCTATGCACTTGTATTCACATATAATAAATATCAAAACACTGGTTTTATTTAATGCTCTCTGAGTGCAGTAGATTTTTCAGGTTTGAAAACTAAGCAAGTTACTTTTTGAATGGCTACTATGCACTTGTTTTCACTTACAATGTCAATAGTTTAGTTTTACCTAATATGTTGAAAAAGCAGTTGTTTTTTCAAGTTGTGAGTCCTAAGCAAGTTACTTTTTTATTCATTGCTGTGCACTTGTTTTCACTTACAATCAATGACAAAACTATGGTTTAACTAACACTCTTGGAATACAGTAGTTTCTTCAGTTGTAAAAACTAAGCAAGTTACTTTTTCATTTGGGGCTATGCATTTGTTTTCACTTACATCCAATATGAAAACAATGGTTTTAACTAACGTTCTGTGAATGAAGGAGGTTCTTCAGCTTTGAAAAATAAGCAAATTACTCTTTTATTTGGTTGCTATGGCACTAGTTTCCACTTACAATCAATGTCAAAAACTGGTTTTTACCTTATGCTCTGTGAATGCAATAAGTTCTTCAGTTTTGAAAACTAAGCAAGTTACTTGTTTAATTGGATGCTCAGCACATTTCTTCAGTTACAATATCAATGTGCTAGTTTTACCTGATACACTGATAATGCAGTTGTTTATTCAATAGTGAAAACTAAACAAGTTACTTTTACATTGGGTGCTATGCACTTGTTTTCAGTTACACTCAATGACAAAACAATGGCTTACCTATCACTCTTGGAAGGCAGTAGTTCTTCAGTTGGGAAATCTAAGCAATTTACTTCTTTAAGTGACTGCTAGTCACTCCTTTTCACTCACAGTCAATGGCAAATTAGTTGAGAAACTTAATCTGTGATTAGATTAGTTTCTTCAGTTGTGAGAATTAATACTTCACTTCTTTAATTGGCTGCTCTGCACTGGTTTTAACTTACAAACAATGTGAAAACCATGGATTTACCTAACATTCTGGGAATGCATTAATTTCTCCATTTGTGTATACTAAGGAAATTCTTTCTTAAATTGGCTGCTATGCGATTGTTTTCACTTACATTCAATATAAAAACACTTGTTTGACCTAATGGTCTGTGAATGAAGGAAGTTCTTCAGTTTTGAAAACTAAGCTATTTTTTTTTAAATTGCCTGCTACACCCTTGTTTTAACTTACAATCCATTTCAAAAAGTGGTTTTACCTAATGCTCTGTGAATACACAAACTATTCAGTTTTGAATTCTAAGCAAGTAGTTTAATTTGCTGCTATGCACTTGTTTTCACTTACAACCAATGTTGGTACCCTGATTTTACCTAACTCTCTGTGAATGATGGAGGCTCTTCAATTTTCAACAAAGTACTTGATAAATAGGATACTATTCATTTCTTCTCACTTACAGTCAATAGAAAAACACTGGTTTTACCTTTGTGAATGCAAGTGGTTCTTAAGTTTTGAAAATTAAGCAATTTACTCATTTAATTGCCTGCTACACACAACTTTTCCCTTATAATCAACGTCAAAACAGTGGTTTTAAATAACACTCTATGAATGCAGGTGGTCCTTCTGTTTTGAAAACTAAGAAAGTTACTTATATAAATGCCTGTTATGCACTTGTTTTCACTTACAATCAATGTCAAAATGCCTGTTTAACCTAATACTTGTGAATGCAGCAGTTTATTCAGTTGTAAAAACTAAGCCAGCTCCTTTTTCATTTGGTGCTATGCACTTATTTTCAATTAAAAGAAATGTCAAAACCCTGTTGTTACCTAATGCTCTGTGAATCAAAAGTTTCTTCAATTTTCAAAAATTAAGCAACATACTTTTTTATTAGGATATTATTCAGTTCTTCTCACTTACAATCATTGAAAAAAAACTGGTTTTACCTAACACTTTGTGAATGTAAGCGGTTCTTCAGTTTTGGAAACTAAGCTAGTTACTCATTTAATTGCCTGCTTTACACTTATTTTCGATTACAATCAAAGTCAAAGCACTGGTGATACATAAGATTCTGTGAATTCAATCATTTTTTCACTTGTCAAAACCAAGCAAATCCTTATTAATTGGCCATTGTGCACTTGTTTTAACATACAATAAATATCAAAACACTGGTTTTACCTAACATTCTGTGAATGCAGTACATTCTTCAATTTTCAATACTAAGCAAGTTATATATTTAATTGGCTGCTGTGCACTTGGTTTCACTTACAATGTCAAATGCTGGTTTTACCAAATACTTGTGAATGCAGTATTTTCCTCAGATGTGAAAACTAAGCAAGTTACTTTATAAGTTGGTGCAATGCCCTTTTTTTCACTTACAACCAATGTCAAAACCCTGGTTTTACATAATGCTATGTGAATGAAGGAGGTTCTTCAATTTTCAAAAATTAATCAAGGTATTATGTAATATGATAGTAATCACTTCTTCTCACTTACAATCATGACAGTATACTGGTTTTACATAACGCTTTGTGAATGTAAGTGGTTCTTTAGATTATAAAAGTAAGCAAGTTACTGATATAATTGCCTGTTTCATACTTATTTTCACTTAAAATTGATGTAAAAGCAATGGTGATATATTGGTTTATGTGAATGCAGTCATTTCTTCACTTGGGAAAACAAAGTTTGTCCTTGTTTAATTGGCTGCTATGCAGTTGTTTTCACATACAATAAATATCAAAACATTGGTTTTACCTATCACACAGTGAATGTAGGAGGTTCTTCTGTTTTGAAATCTAAGCAAATTACTTCTTTATTTGGCTACTACAGCACTTGTTTTCACATACAATCAATGTCAAAACACTGGTTTTACCTAAAGCTCTGTGAATGCAGTACATTCTTCAGTTTTGACAACTGAGCATGTTACTTGTTTAATTGGCTGTATACACTTGTTTTCACTTGCAATGACAATATGCTAGTTTTAGCTAATGTGCTGAGAATGCAGTTGTTTCTTCAAGTTGTGTAAATAAGCAAGTTGCTTTTTCATTGGGGGCTATGCACTTGTTTTCATTTACAATCATTGAAAAAACAATGGTTTAACTGACACTCTTGGAATGAAGCAGTTTCTTCAGTTGAGAAAATTAAGCAATTTACTTTTTTAAATGAATGCCCAGTACTTGTTTTCACTTACAGTCACACTGACAAATCAGTTGTGATACCTAACACTCTGTGAATGAAGTGGTTTATTCAGTTGAGAATACTGAGCACATTACTTCTCTAATTGGCTTCTATGCACTTGTTTTAACTTACAACCAATGTAAAAACCATGGTTTTACCTAACATTCTGGGAATACAGTCGTTTCTTCATTCATGAAAATGGAGGAAGTTATTTCTTTATTTGGCTGCTATGCATTGTTTTCACTTACACTCAAAATCAAAACACTTTTTGCCACTGCTATGTGAATGAAAAAGTTTCTTCTGGTTTGAAAACTAAGCATGTCGCTTCTTTAATGGCATGCTATACACTTGTTTTCACTTACAATCAATGTCAAAACACTGGTTTTACTTCTTGCTATATCAATGCATGAGGTAATTCAGTTTTGAATTCCAAGCAAATAATTTAATTTGCCAAAGCTGAGGTATTACCTAACACTCTATGAATGCAGGGGTTCCTTCAGTTTTGAAAACTAAGCAAGTTACTCATTGAATTGCCTGCTTCACATTTCTTTTCACTTACAATCAATGTGAAAGCAGTGTTGCTGCATAAGATTCTGTGAATGCAGTCATTTTTTCACTAGTGAAAAACAAGCAAGTCCTTGTTTAATTGGCTGCTATGCATTTGTTTCCACATATAGTAAATATCAAAACACTGGTTTTTACCTAATGCTTTGTGAATGCAGAAGATACCTCAGTTTTGAAAACTAAGGAAATTACTTGTATAATTGGCTGTTATGCACTTGTTTTCACTTACAATCAATGTCAAAATTCTGGTTTTATTAATACTTGTGAATGCAGTAACTTCTTCAGTTGTGAAAACTAAGCAAGTTACTTTTTCATTTGGTGCTATGCACTTCTTTTAACTTACAACCAATGTGAAAACCCTGGTTTTACCTAATGCTCTGTGAATGCAGGAGGTTCATCACTTTTCAAAAATTAAGGAAGATACTATTTTAATTCACTTGTTTTCACTTACAATCAATGACAAAACAATGATTTACCAAGGATCTTGGGATGCAGTAGTTTCTTCAGTTGGGAAAACTTAGCAATTTATTTTTCAATGAATGCTAATGCACTTGTTTTCACTTACAGTCAATGGCAAATCAGTTGTGATAACTAACATTCTGCAAATACAGATGTTTCTTAAGTTGTGAAAACTAACCACATTACTTCTTTAATTGGATGTTATGCACTTGTTTTAACTTACAACCAATGACAAAACCATGGTTGTACCTAATGTTCTGGTAAGTCAGTAGTCCCTTCAGTTGTGAAAAATAAGGGACTTATTTCTGTAATTGGCTGCTGCATACTTGTTTTCACTTATATTCAATATTAAAACACTTGTTTGACCTAATGCTCTGTGAATGAAGGAAATTCTTCAGTTTTGAAAACTAAGGAAGCTCCTTGATTAATTGCCTGATGCACACTTGTTTTTTCTTACAATCAATGTTAAAACACTGGTTTTACCAAATGCTCTGTTAATGTATGAGGTTCTTCAGTTTTGAGTTCCAAGCAAGTAGTTCAATTTGCTGCTATTCACTTTTCTCACGTACAACGAATGTCAAAATCCAGGTTTTACCTAACACTCTGTGAATGAGGGAGGTTCTTCAATTTACAAAAATTAAGCATGGTACTTGTTTAATAGGGTCCTATTCACTTCTTCTCACTTGCAATCAATGAAAAAATACTGGTTTTACCTTAGTGAATGTAAGAGGATCTTCACTTTTGAAAACTAAGCAAGTTACTCATTTAATTGCATAATTCACATTTTTTTCTCTTACAGTCAATGTCAAAACAGTGGTGATACATAAGATTCTGTGAATGGAGACATTTCTTCACTTGTGAAAACCAAACAAGTCCTTAATTAATTGCATGCTATTCACTTATTTGTGCATACAATAAATATAAAAACACTGGTTTTATCTAATGCTCTGTGATTGCAGGACATTCTTCAGTTTTGAAAACAAAGCAAGTTACTTCTTTAATTGGATGCTATACACATAATTTCACTCACAATGTCAATATGCTGGTTTTACCTAATATCCTGAGAAGGCAGATGTTTATTCAAGTTGTGAAATTTAAGTAAGATACTTTTACAGTGGGTGCTATGGACTTGTTTTAACTTACAATCAATGACAAAACAATGGTATACTTTATGCTCTTGGCATGCAGTAGTTTCGCTCTTCGAAAAACTAAAAATTTATTTCTTTAAATGGCTGTTGTGCACTTGTTTTTCTCTTACAGTCAATGGCAAATAAGTTGGGGCACCTAACACTCTGTGAATGCAGTAGTTGCTTCAGTAACTAAGCATGTTCCTTCTTTAACTGGCTGCTGTGTACTTGGTTTAATTTACAACCAATGTCAAAACCATAATTTTACCTAACTTTCTTGGAATGCAGTAGTTTCTTCTTTTGTGAAATCTGAGGAAGTTATTTCTTTAATTGCCTGTTACACTCTTATTTTCACATAATTCAATGTGAAAAAACTTGTATGACCTAATGCTCTCTGAATGAAGGAAGTTCTTCAATTTTGAAAATTCTGCAAGTTGTTTGCTTCATTGCCTGCTACACATTTGTTTTCACATACAATCAATGTCAAAACATGAGGTTCTTCTGTTTAGAATTCCAAGCAAGGAGTTTAAGTTGCTGCTATACAATTGTTTTCACTTACAAGTAATGTCAAAACATTGGTTTTACCTAACATTATTGAATGAAGGAGGTTCACCAATTTTCAAAAATCAAGCAAGGTTCTTGTTTAATATGATACTATTCACTTCTTCTCACTTAAATTCAATAAAAAATACACTGGTTTTAACTTTGTTAGTGTAAGTGGTTTTTCAGTTTTGAAAACTAAGCAAGTTACTAGTTTAATTTACTGCTAAACTCTTCTTTTCACTTACAATCAATGTCAAAATGGAGGTTTTCCCTAATGTTCTGTGAATGCAGTAGTTTCTTCAGTTGTTCAATCTAGGCACTTTTCTTCCTTAATTGGCTGCTTTGCACTTGTTCTCACAATCAATGAAAAATCACTGCTTTTACCTAATGCTTTGTGAATGTAAGTGGTTCTTCAGTTTTGAAAACAAGGCAAGTTACTCATTTAATTGCTTCCTGCACATTTCTTTTCACTTACAATCAATGTCAAAGAACTGGTTTAACCTAATGATATATGAATGCAGTAGGTTATTGTGTTTTGAATTTTAAGCAAGTTACTTGTGTTATTTGCTGGTATCAATGTCAAAGCAGTGGCTTTACCTAATGCTCTATGAATTAAAAGGCCATTTAGTTTTGAAAACTAAGCAAGTGAATTTTATAATTTGGTGTTACAAACTTGTTTTCACTTACAATCAATGTCAAAATGCTGGTTTTACCTAATACATTTGAATGCAGTAGTTTCTTTTGTTGTGAAAACTAGGCCAGTTAGTTTTTCATTTAGTTCTATGCACTTGTTTTCACTTACAACCAATGTCAAAACCCTGGTTTTATCTGATGTTCTGTGAATGATGGAGGCCCTTCATTTTTCAAAAATTAAGGAAGGTGGTTCTTTAATAGGATACTATTTGCTTGTTTTCACTTCCAATCATTTTCAAAGTGTTGGTTTTCCTAACTCTCTGTAAAAGCATGAGTTTCTTCACTTGTGAAAACCAGGCATGTTACTTCCTTAATTGGCTGCTTTGCACTTGTTCTCATTTACAATCAATGAAAAACACTCTTTTAACCTAATACTTTGTGAATGAAAAGTGGTTCTTCAGTTTTGAAAACTAAGCAAGTTACTCCTTCAATTGACTGCTTCACACTGCTTTCAATTACAATCAATGTGAAAACAGTAGTAATACATAAGATTCTCAGAAGCAGTCATTTCTTCACTTGTGAAAAGCAAGCAATTCCTTGTTTAATTGGCTCCTATGCACTTCTTTTCACAAACAATAAATAGGAAAACACTCATTTTACCTAATGGTCTGCAAATGTAGAAGGTTCATCAGTTTTGAAAACTAAGCAAATTACTTCTTTATTTGGTTTCTATGGCACTTTTTTTCACTTACAATCAATGTCAAAACACTGTTTTTTCCTAATGCTCTGTGAACATAGTTTCTTCACTTTTGGAAACTAAGCAATTTACTTGTTTAATTGGATGCTATGCACTTGTTTACTTTTAGATTGTGAATATGCTGGTTTTACCTAATACACTGATGTTGCAGTCATTTCTTCAAGTTGTGAAAATTAAGAAAGTTACTTTTTCATTGAGTTGCTATGCACTTGTTTTCTATTACAATCAATGACAAAACAATGTTTTACCTAATGCTCGGAATGCAGTAGTTTCTTCATTTGGGAAAACTAAGCAATTTACACCTTTAAATGACTGCTATGCACTTGTATTCACTTACAGTCAAGGGTAAATCAGTTGTGATATCTAATATACTGAGAATGCTGGAGTTTCTTCAGTTGTGAAAACTAAGCACATTACTTCTTTAATTGGCTGCTATGCACTTATTTTAACTTATAACCAATATCAAAACCAAGGTTTTATCAAGCATTCTGGAATGGAGTAATTACTTCATTTGTGAAAAGCGAGGAAGTTATTTCTCTTATTGGATGCTATGCACTTGTTTCCAAATACAACCAATGTCAAAACCATGAATTTATCTAACATTTGGGAATGCAGTAGTTTCTTCATTTGTGAAAACTGGGGATTTTATTTCTTTTTTTTTTTAAGATTTTATTTATTTATTCATTTATCCCCCCCTTGTTGCTTGTGCTTGCTGGGTCAGCTAACCACGCTGTGCGGGCAGGCTTGCCCTCACCAGGAGGCCCCGGGAACCGAACCCGGGGCCTCCCATATGGTAAATGGGAGGCCCACTGATTGAGCCACAGCCGCTTCCTGGGATTTTATTTCTTTAATTGGTTGCTACACGCTGGTTTTCACTTACAATCAATGTAAAGACACTGGTTTTACATAAAAAATGGTGACTGAAATAGGTTCTTCAATTTTCAAAAATTAAGCATGGTACTTGTTTAATAGGATCCTTTTCACTCCTCACTAACAATCAGTGAGAAAACCCTGGTTTTAAGTAAAGCTTTGTGACTGTAAGTGGTTCTGGAGTTTTAAAACTAAGCAAGTTGCTCACTTAATTGCCTGCTTCACAATTCTTTTCACTTACAATCAATGTCAAAGCAGTGGTGATACCTAAGATTCTCTGAATGCAGTCCTTTCTTCACTTGTGAAAACCAAGCAAGTCCTCATTTAATTGGCTGCTATGCCCTTGTTTCACCTACAATAAATATCAAAACACTGGTTTACCTAGCACTCTGTGAATGTAGGATGTTCTTCAGTTTTGAAAACTAAGCAAATTACTTCTTCATTTGTCTTCTATGGCACTTGTTTTCACTAACATTCAATGTAACAACACTGATTTTACCTAATGCTCTGTGAATGCCCGAGGTCCCTCAGTTTTGAATACTAAGCAAGTTACATGTTTAATTGGCTGATACAAACCTGTTTTAATTTGCAAAGTCAGTATTCTGGTCTTACCTAATATGCTGAGAATGCAGGTGTTTCTTCAAATTTGAAACCTAAGCAAGTTATTTTTCATTGGGTGCTCTGCACTTGTTTTCACTTACAATGCATGATAAAACGGTCATGGTTTACCTAACTCTGTTGGAATGCAATACTTTCTTCAGTTAGGAAAACTATGCAATTTGCTTCTTTAAGTGAGTGCTAAACACTTGTTTTCACATACAGTCAATGGCAAAGCAGTTGTGATATCTAATACTCTGTGAAAGCAGTAGGTTCTTCAGTTGTGAAAACTAACATGTTACTTCTTTAATTGGCTGCTATTAACTTGTTTTTACTTACAACCAATGTCAAAGCCATGGTTTTACCTAACATTCTGGGAATGCAATAGATTCATCATTTGTGAAAACTAGGGGAGATATTTTTTAATTGGCTGATATGCACTTGTTTTCTCTTACATTCAATATGAAAACACTATTCAATATGAAAACATTATTTTGACCTAATGCTCTGTGAAAGAAGGAGCTTTTTAAGTTTTGAAAACTAAGCCTGTTTCTTAATTGCCTGCTGCACACTTGTATTCACTTACAATCAAGGTCAAAACACTGGTTTACCTAATTCTCTGTGAATGCATGAGGTTCTTCAGTTTTGAATTCCAAGCAAGTAGTTTAATTTGCTGCTATGCACTTGTTTTCACTTACAACCAAAGTCAAATCCCTGGTTTTACCTAACACTCAGGGAATGAAGGAGGTTCTTCAATTTTCAGAAATTAAGAAAGGTACTTTTTAAATAAGATACTATTCACTTTTTTCTCACTTACAAATCAATGAAAAAATACTGGCTTTACCTTTGTGAAGTGAGTTGTTCTTCAGTTTGAAAACTAAACAAGTTCCTCATTTAATTGGCTGCTACACACTTATTTTCTCTTACAATCAGTATCAAAATGGTGGTTTTACCTAATGCTCTGTAAATTCAGGTGTTTCTCCAGTTGTGGAAAGTAGGCACATTAATTCCTTAATTGGCTTCTTTGCACTTGCTCTCACAATCAATGAAAATCACTGCTATTACCTAACACTTTGTGAATGTAAGTGGTTCTTCACTTTGAAAAGCTATGCACATTATTCATTTAAATGCCCACTGCACAATTCTTTTCACTTACAATCAATGTCAAAGCAATGGTAACACATAAGTTACTGTGAAAGCAGTAATTTCATCAATGTGAAAACAAGCAAGTCATTGTTTAAATGATTGCTATGCACTTGTTTTCACATAAAATAAATATCAAAACACTGGTTTTACCTAATGCTCTGTGAATGTAGGAGGTTCTTCTGTTTTGAAAAGTAAGCTTTTACTTGTTTAATTAGCTAGTATGCACTTCTTTTCACTTACAATATCAATTAGCTGGTTTTACCTAATATGCTGAGAATTCATATGATTCCTCAAGTTGTGGAAATTAAGCAAGTTACTTTTTCATTTTGTGCTATGCACTTGTTTTCAAGTACAATCAATGTCAAAACACTAGTTTTACTTAATGCTCTGTGAATGCATGAGATTCATCAGTTTTGAATTCCAAGCAAGTAGTTTAATTTCATGCTATGCACTTGTTTTCACTTACAAACAATGTCAAAACCCTGGTTTTACATAACACTCTGTGAATGAAAGAGGTTGTTCAATTTCAAAAATTCAGCAAAGTACTTGTTTAATAGGATACTATTCACTTCTTCTCACATACAATTTAAAAACACTGGTTTTAACTTTGTGAATGTAAGTGGTTCTTCAGGTTTGAAAACTATGCAAGTTACTCTTTTAATTGCCTTCTTACACCTATCTTCTCACTTACAATCAATATCAAAGCACTGTTTTTACCTAATGCCCTGTGAATGGAGTAGATTAACCTGTTTTGAATTTTAAGCTTGTAACTTGTGTTATTTGCTAGTATTTATTCTCACTCACAATCAGGGCCAATACAGTGGTTTTGCCTAATGCACTATGAATGCAGGTAGTCCTTCAGTTTTGAAAAGTAAGCAATTTTCATGTATAATTGGCTGTTACCTCCTTGTTTTCACTTACAATCAATGCTGGTTTTCACTTAAAATCAATGCTGGTTTACCTAATACTTGTGAATGCAGTAGTTTCTTCAGTTGTGGAAGCTAAGCAAGTTACTTTTTCATTTGATGATATAAAATTTTTTTCACTGCCAACCAATGACAAAACCCTGGTTTTACCTAAACTTTACTAAGCAATTTACTTCTTTAAATGAAGGATATGCATTTGTTTTCACTTAGAGTCAATGGGAGACCAATTGTGATACTTAACATTGTGTGAATGCAGTCATTTTTCAGTTGTGAAATCTAAGCATGTTTCTTCTTTAAATGGCTGCTATGCACTTGTTTTAAGTTACAACCAATGTCAAAACCATTGTTTTACCAAATGTTCTGGGAATATGGTAGTTTCTTCATTTGTGAAAACTAAGGGAGTTATTTCTTTAATTGGCTGCTATGCACTTTTTCATTACATTCAATATAAATACCCTTGTTTGACCTAATGCTCTGTGAATTAAGGATGATCTTCAGTATTGAAATCTAGGCAAATTACTTCTTTATTTGGCTTCTATGGCTCTTGTTTTCACTAACAATCAATGTCAAAACACGGGTTTTACCTAATGCTCTGTGAATGCATGTGGTTCTTCAGGCTTGTATTCCAGCAATTAGTTTAATTTGCTGCTAAGCATTTGTTTTCACTTACAACCAATGTCAAAACCCTGGTTTTACCTAACACTCTGTGAATTAAGGAGATATTTCAAGTTGCAAAAATTAACAAGGTATTTGTTTAATTGGATACTATTCATTTCTCAGAATCAATGTAAAAAAACTTGTTTTACCTAATGCTTTGTGAATGTAAGTGGTTCTTAGGTTTGAAAACTAAGCAAGTTACTCATTTAATTGCCTTCTTCACACTTCTTTTCACTTATAATCAATGTCAAAGCAATGGTGATACATAAGATTTTGTGAATTCAGTCATTCTTTCACTTGTGAAAACCAAGCAAGACCTTCTTTAATTGACTGCTATGCACTTGTTTTCACATTAAATAAATATCAAAACAATGGTTTTAACTAATGCTCTATGAATGTATTACTTACTTCAGTTTTGAAAACTAAGCAAATTGCTTCTATATTTGGCTGTATGGCACTTGTTTTCACTTACAGTCAATGTCAAAACACTCATTTTTACCTTATGTTCTGTGAAGGCAGTATGTTTTTCACTTTTGAAAACTAAGCAAATTACTTGTTCAATTGGCTGCTATGCACTTCTTTTAATTTACAACCAATATCAAACTATGGTTTTATTTAATGTTCTGGGAATGCAACAGTTTATTAAACTAAGAAAGGTCTTTCTTTAATTGGCTGCAACATACTTTTTTCACTTACATTCAATATTTAAACCCTTGTTTGATATAAAGCATTGTGAATGAAGGAGGTTCTTCAGTTTGGAAAACTAAGCAAGTTGCTTGTTTAATTGAATGCTACACACTTGTTTTCACTTACAATCAATGTCAAGACACTGGTTTTACATAACACTCTGTGAATGAAAAAGGTTCTTCAGCTTTCAAAAATAAGCAAGGTCCTTGTTTAATAGCATAATATTTACTTCTTCTCATTTACAGTCAATGTCAAAACACTGGTTTTACCTTGGTGAATGTAGTTGGTTCTTCAGTTTTGAAAACTAAGCAAGTTACTCATTTAATTGCCTGCTACTCACTTCTTTTCACTTACAACTGAAATCAAAGCAGTGGTGATACCTAAGATTCTGTGAATGCAGTCATTATTTCACTTGTGAAAAACATGGAAGTCCTTGTTTAATTGGCTTCTATGCACTTCTTTTCACATACAATAAATATCAAAACAGTGGTTTTACCTAATGCTCTGTGAATGTAGAATGTTTTTCAGTTTTGAAAACTAAGCAAATTACTTCTTTATTTGGCTGCTATGGCACTTGATTTCACTCACAATCAATCTCAAAACAGTGGTTTTATGAAATGATCTGTGAATGCTGTAGGTCCTTCTGTTTTGAAAACTAAGCAAGTTACTTGTATAATTGGCTGCTATGCACTTATTTTGACTTACAATGTCAATAAGCTGGTTCTACCTAATGCACTGAGAATGCATTTGTTTCTTCAAGTTGTGAAAATTAAGGAAGTTACTTTTTCATTGGTTGCTATACTCTTGTTTAACTTACAATCAATGACAAAGCAATTGTTTATGTAATGCTCTTGGAATGCAGTCGTTTCTTCAGGTGGCAACCTAAGACATTTACTCCTTTAAATGAATGCTATGCACTTGTTTTCACTTACAGTCATTGGAAGATCAGTTGTGATATGTAACACTCCTAGAAGCAGTAGTTTATTCAATTGTGTAAACTAAGTATGTTATTTATTTAATTGGCTGCTCTGCACTTGGTTTAATTTACAACCAATATCAAAACCATGATTTTACCTAACATACTGGGAATGCAGTAGTTTCTTCATTTGTGAGAACTAAGAAAGTTATTTCTTTAGCTGCCACACATTTGTTTTCACTTATATTCAATATCCAAACACTTGTTTGACCTAATGCTCTGTGAATGAAGGAGGTTCTTCCATTTTGAAAATCAAGCAAGTTTATTTTTTAATTGCCTGCTACACACTTGTTTTCACCTTCAACCAATGTGAAATCTCTGGTTTTACCTAACAATCTGTGAATTAGGGAGGTTCTTCCATTTTCAAAAATTAAGCAGTGTACTTGTTTAATAGGATACTATTCACTAGTTCTCACTCACAATCAATGTAAAAACACTGGTGTTACTTTGTGAATATAAATATTTCTTCATGTTTGACAACTAAGCAAATTACTTCCTATTTGGCAGCTATGCCACTTGTTTTCACTTACAATTAATGTCAAAACTCTGGTTTTACCAAATGCTCTGTGAATGCAGTAAGTTCTTCCGTTTTGAAAATTAAGCAAGTTACTTGTTTAATTGGCTGATATGCACTTGTTTTCACTTACAATATCAATATGCTGGTTTTACCTAATATATTCAGAATGCACTAGTTTCTTCAGTTGTGAAAACTAAGCATATTACATCTCTAATTGGCTGTTTTGCATTTGTTTTAACTTACAACCTATGTCAAAACCATGGTTTTACCTAATGTTCTGGAAATGCTGTAGTTTCTTCATTTTTGAAAACTAAGAAAGTTATTGCTTTAATTGCCTGCTACACACTTGTTTTCACTTAAAGTCAATTTCAAAGCAGTGGTGATACATAAAATTCTGTGAAAGCAGTGAATTTTTTCACTTGTGAAAACAAAGCCAGTCCTTGTTTCATTCGCTGCTATGCAATTGTTTTCACATATAATAAATATCAAATCACTGGTTTTACCTAGTGCTCTGTGAATGTCAGAGGTTCTTTGGCATTGAAAACTAAGCATATTATTTCTTATTTGGCTCCTATGGTACTTGTTTTCACTTAAATTCAGTGTCAAAACACTGGTTTTACCAAATTTCTGTGAATGCAGTACATACTTCAGTTTTGAAAACTAAGCAAGTTGTTTGTTTAACTACCTGCTACACACTTGTTTTCAGTTACAATCAATGTCAAAACTCTGGTTTTACCTAATGCTCTGTGAATGCAGACATTTCTTTAGTTTTGAACTCCAGCAAGTAGTTTAATTTTCTGCAATGCACTTGTTTTCACTTACAACCAATGTCAAAACCCTGGTTTTACCAACCCTTCTGTGAATGAAGGAGGTTCTTCAATTTTCAAAATTAAGAAATGTTCTTTTTTAACACATTACTATTCACTTCTCATTTACAATCAATGAATAATTACAGTTTTTATATTTGTCAATGTAACTGGTACTTCATTTTTGGAAACTAAGAAAATTACTCATTTAATTGCCTGCTACACACTTCTTTTCATGTACATCAATGTCCAAATGGTGGTTTTACCTAATGCTCTGTGAATGCAGGAGTTTCTTCAGTTGTGAAAACTAGAATCCTTACTTCCTTAATTGGCTGCTTTGCACATGTTCTCACAATCAATGAAAAAAACCCTGGTTTTACCTAATGCTTTGTAAATGTAACTGGTTCCTCAATTTGGAAAACTAAGCAAGTTACCCATTTAATTCCCTGCCGCACAATTCTTTTCACTTACAATCAATGTTAAAGCACTGGTTTTACTTAATGCTCTGTGAATACTGTAGGTATTCTGTTTTGAATACTAAGCAAGTTAATTGTGTTATTTGTGATATTTATTCTCTCTTACAATCAATGCCAAAAGAGTGGTTTAACCTAACACTCTATGAATGCAGGCAGCCTGACAGTTTTGAAAACTAAGCAAGTTACTTGTATAATTGGATGTTAGGGCCTTGTTTTCACTTACAATCAAAGTCAAAATGTCAGGTTTACCTAATACTTGTGAATGCAGTAATTTCATTATTTGTGAAAACTAAGCAAATTACTTTTTCATTTGATGCTATGCACTGATTTTTACTTACAACCAATGTCAAAACCCTGGTTTTACATAATGCTCTGGGAATGAATAATGTTCTTCAGGTTTCAAAAATTAAGGAAATTATTTGTTTAATTGGAGAATATTCACTTGTTATCACTTACAATCATTGTCAAAATGGTGGTTTGACCTAGCACTCCGTGAATGAAGGAATTTCTTCAGTTGTGAAAACTAGGCACATTACATCCTTAATTCATTGTTTTGCAATTGTTCTCACAATCAAAGAAATAACACTGGTTATACCTAGCACCTTGAAAATATAAGTGGTTCTTCAGTTTGGAAAACTATGAAAGTTACTCATTCATTTGCCTGCTGCACACTTCTTTTCACTTACAATCAATGTCAAAACCCTGGTTTTACCTAATGCTCTGTGAATGAATAAGCTTCTTCAGTTTTAAATTCCAAGAAGGGAATTAAACTTGCTGCTCTGCAATTATTTTCACTTGCAAACAATATCAAAACCCAGGTTTTACCTAACACTCTGTGAATGAAGGAGGTTCTTCACTTTTCAAAAATTAATCAAGGTACTTGTTTACTAGGATACTATTCACATTTTTCTCACTTACAATCAATGAAAAAACACTGGTTTTACCTTTGTGAATGTAAGTGGTTCTTCAGTCTTATAAACAAAGCAAGTTACTTGTTTATTTGCCTGCTACACACTTCTTTTCACTTAAATTCAATGACAAAATGGTGGTTTTACCTAATACTCTGTGAATGCAGGAGTTTCTTCATTGAAAATTAGGCACATAACATTCTTAATTGGCTGCTTTGCACTTGTTCTCAAAATCAGTGAGAAAACACCGGTTTTACCTTATGCTTAGTGAATGTAAGTGGTTCTGCAGTTTGGAAAACTATGGAAGTTACTCATTTAATTGCCTGCTTCACATTTCTTTTCAGTTACTTTCAATATCATAACACTGGTTTTACCTAATGCTCTGTGAAAGCAGTAGGTTATTCTGTTTTGAATTCTAAACAAGTTACTTGTGTTATTTGCTTTTATTTATTCTCACTTGCAATCAATTCCAAAAAGTTGGGTTTACCTAATGTGCTATGAATTTAGGAGGTCCTTCAGTTTTGAAAACTAAGAAATTTACTTGTATAATTGGCTGTTACACACTTGTTTTCACATACAATCAATGTCAAAACACTGGTTTAACCTTATTTTTCTGTGAATGCAGGTGGTTCTTGATTTTTAATTCCAAACAAGTAGTTTAATTTGCTGCTATGCACTTGTGTTCATTTACAACAAATGCCAAAATCATGGTTTGCCTAGCACTCTGTGAATGAAGGTGTTTCTTCAATTTTTAAAAATTAAGCAAGGTACTTGTTTAATAAGATACTATTCAATTCTCACTTACAATCAATGAGAAAAAAACTGGTTTTAACTTTGTGAGTGTAAGTGGTTCTTCAGTTTTTGAAAACTAAGCAAGTTATTTAATTGCTGCTACACATTTCTTTTCACTTACAATCAATGTCAAAGCACTGGTTTACCTAATCATCTGTGAATGCAATATGTTATTCTATTTTGAATTCTAATCAAGTTATTTGTGTCATTTGCTGGTATTTATTCTCAATTACCTTCCATGCCAAAACAGTAGTTTTACCTAACACTATGGATGCATGAGCTCTTTCAGTTTTGAAAATTAAGCATGTTACTTGTATATATGGCTGTTATGCATTTGTTTTCACTTACAAACAATGTCAAAATGTTGGGTTTACCTAATACTTGTGAATACAGTGGTTTATTCAGGGGTGAAAACTAAGCAAATTACTTTTTCATTTGGTGCTATGCACTTGTTTTCACTTACAACTAATGTCAAAACCCTTGTATTACCTAATGTCTGTGAATGAAAGAGGTTCTTCAGTTTTAAAAACTTAAGGAAAATACTTGTTTATTAGGTTACTGTTGACTTCTTTACTCTTACAAATAATGTCAATTACTTGCTTTTATTTGACATTCTGAGAACGAAGGAGGGTCTTCAAGTGTCAATAATTAAGCAAGGTCCTTGTTTAATAGGATAGTATTCACTTCTTCTCACTTGCAATCAATAAAAAACACCGGTTTTACCTAAATCTTTGTGAATGTAAGTGGTTATTCCACTTGGAAAATTATAGAAATTACTCTTTCAATTTCCTGCTGCACCCTTCTTTTTATTTACAATCACTGTCAAAGGAGTGGTGATACATAAAATACTTCACTTGTGAAAAGTAAGCAAGTCCTTGTTTAATTGGCTGCTGTGCACTTGTTTTCATATACAATCAATGAAAAACCACTGGTTTTTCCTAATGCTCTGTGAATGTAAGAGTTTCATCACTTTTGAAATCTAAGCAAATTACTTCTTTATTTGGCTGCTATGACACTTGTTTTTACTTATAATCAATGTCAAAACATTGGTTTTACCTAATACTGTGAATGCAGTACATTCTCCAGTTTTGAAATCTAAGCAAGTTGCTTGTTTAATTGTCTGCTGCACACTTGTTTCCCTTATAATTAATGACAAAACACTGGTTTTACATAATGCTCTGTGAATGCATGAGGTTCTGCAGTCTCTAATTCCATGGAAACAGTTTAATTTGCTGCTATGCACTTGTTCTCACTAACAACCAATGTCAAAACCCTGGTTTTACCTAACACTGTGATTAAAGAACGTTCTTCAATTTCAAAAATCAAGCAAGGTATTTGTTTAATAGGATACTCTTCACTTCTTCTCATATATAATCTCTTAAAAAACACTGGTTTTACCTAACACTTCATGAATGTAACTGGTTCTTCTCTTTAGAAAACTAAACAGGTTACTCATTTAATTGCCTGCTTCACATTTCTTTTCACATACAATCAATGTCAAAGCAGTTGTGATACATAAGATTCTGTGAATGCAGTCATTTCTTCATTTGTGAAAACCTAGCAAGTCCTTGTTTAATTGGTTGCTATGCACTTGTTTTCACATATAATAAATATCAAAACACTGGCTTACCTAAAACTCTGTGAATGTAGAAGTATTTTCAGTTTACAAAACTAAGCAAGTTACTCATTTAATTGTCTGCTTCACACTTCTTTGCACTTACAATCAATGTCAAATCACTGTTTTTACCTATTGCTCTGTTAATGCAGCAAGTTCTTCAGTTTTGAAAACTATGAATGTTATGTGTTTAATTGGGTTTTCACTTACAATATCAATATGTTGTTTTCACTTACAATATAAATATGTTGGTTTTACCAAATTTGCAGAGATTGCAGTTGTTTCTTCAAGTTATTAAAACTAATCAAGTTACTTTTTGATTCAGTGCTATGCACTTGTTTTCACTTAAAATCAATGACAAAACAATGGTTTACCTGAAGCTCTTGAAATTAAGTCAATTCTTCAGTTGGTAAAACTAGGCATTTTCCTTCTTTAAATGACTGCTATGCTCTTGTTTTTACTTACAGTCAATCACAAATCAGTTGTGATTCTTAACACTCAATGTCTTCAGTAGTTCCTTCAGTTTTGAAAACTAAGAATGTTACTTTTTAAATTTGCTGCTATGTACTTGTTTTCACTTACAATGTCAATATGCTGGCTTTTATCTAATACACTGAGAAAGCAGGTGTTTCTTAAAGTTGTTAAAAACTAAGCATGTTACTTTTTCATTGGATGTTATGCAATTGATTTTGCTTACAATCAATTAAAAAATAATGGTTTACCTAAAGCTCTTGGAATTCAGTACTTTCTTCAGTTGGGAAAACTAAGCAATTTATTTCTTTAAATGAATGCTATGCACTTATTTTCACTTACAACCAATGTCAAAACCATGGTTTGACCTAATGTTCGGGGAATGCAGTAGTTTCTTCATTTGTGAAAACTAAGGAAGTTATTTCTTTAATTGGCTGCTACACAAATATTTTCATTTACATTTAATATCAAAACACTTGTTTGACCTAATGCTCTCTAAATAAAGGAGGTTCTTCAGTTTTGAAAAGTATTCAAGTTGCTTGTTTAATTTTATGCTACATACATATTTTCACTTACAATAAATGTCAAAACACTGCTTTTACCTAGCACTCTGTGAATGTACAAGCTTTTCCAGGTTTGAATTCCAAGCAAGTAGTTTATTTTGCTGCTATGCACTTGATCTCACTTACCACCCATATCAAAACCTTGGTTTTAACTAATGCACTGTGATGAAGGAGGTTTATCAGTTTTCAAAAATTAAAGAGGGTACTTGTTTAATAGAATACTTTTCACTTAACATCAAACTCAAATGGTGGTTTTACCTAACCATCTGTGAATGTAGGGGTTTCTTCAGTTGTGAAAAGTAGGCATATCACTTCCTTCATTGGGTGCTTTTCACTTGTTCTCACAATCAGTGGAAAAACAAAACCAAGGTACTTGTTTAATAGTATACTATTCACTTCTTCTAACTTATGTTCAATGAAGAAACACTGTTTTTTTCTTTGTGCATATAAGTGGTTTTTCAGTTTTTAAAACTAAGCAAGTTACTCATTTAATTGCCTACAACACACTTATTTTCACTTAAAAATCAATGTCAAAATGGTGGTTTTACCTACTGCTCTGTGAATGCAGGAATTTCTTCAGTTGTGAAAACTAGGCATGTTACTTCCTTTATTGGATGCTTTGAAATTGTTCTCAAGATTAATTAAAAAATCTGGATTTACCTAATGCTGTGTGAATATACATGGCTCTTCCTTTTGGAAAGCTATGCAAGTTACTCATTTAATTGCCTGCTGTACACTTCTTTTCACTTCCAATCAATGTCAAATCACTGATTTTACCTAATGCTCTGTGCATGCAATAATTTAATCTTTCCTGAATTCTAAGCATGTTATTTGTGTTAATGCATGATATTGGTGTAAATGCAGCAGCTTCTTCAGTTGTGAAAGCTAAGCAAGTTACCTTTTAATTTGGTACTATGCATTTGTTTTCACTTACAAGTAATATCAAAACCCTGGTTTTAAATAATGATCTGTGAATGAAGGGGGTTATTCAGTTTTCAAAAAATAAGGAAAGTACTTATTTAATAGGATATTCTTCACTTGTTTTCACTTACAATCAATGTCAAAACCCTGGTTTTATCTAACACTCTGTGAATGAAGGAGGTTCTTCAATTTTCAAAAATTAAGGAAGGCACTTGTTTAGTAGGATTCTATTCACTTCTCACTTAAAATCAATGAAAGCCATTTGTTTTACCTAACACTTCGTGAATATAAGTTGTTCTTCAGTTTTGAAACCTAAGCAAGTTACCCATTTAATTGCCTGCTTCACACTTCTTTTCACTTATAATCAATGTCAAAGCTGTGGTGATACATAAGATTTGTGAATGCACTCATTTCTTCACTTGTGAAAACAAAGCAAGTACTTGTTTAATTGGCTGCCATGCACTTGTTTTCCCAAACAATAAATATCAAATCACTGGTTTTACCTAAAGTCCTGTGAATGTAGGAGGTTCTTCAATTTTGAAATCTCAGTAAATTACTTCTTTATTTGGCTGCTATGTCACTTGTTTTCATGTATAATTTATGTCAAAAGACTGGTTTTAGCTAATTCTCTGTGAATGCAGTAAGCTGTTCAGTTTTGAAAACTAAGCAATTTATTTTAATTGGTGACTATGCTCTTGTTTTCACTTACAATTAATTACAAAACAATGGTTTACCTAATGCTCTTGGAATGCAGCAGTTTCTTCAGTTGGGAATACTAAGCAATTTAATTCTTTAAATGAATGGTACACACTCGTTTTCACTTACATTCAGTAACAAAAGTCATGTTAGACCTAATGCTCTGTGAATGAAAGAGGTTCTTTAATTTTGAAAACTAAGCAAGTTGCTTTTTTAATTTCCTGCTACACACTTGTTGTCATTTACAACCAATGCCAAAACCTTTGTTTTAGCTTGCAAACTGTGAATGAAAGAGGTTCCTCAATTTTCAAAAATTAAGCAAGGTACTGGTTTAATAGGATACTATTCACTTCTTCTCCCTTACAATGAAAAAACCCTGGTTTTACCTTTGTGAATGTAAGTCGTTCATCAGTTTTGAAAACTAAGCAAGTTACTTGTTTTATTGCCTGCTAAACACTTCTTTTCACTTACAATCAATATCAAAATGTTGATTTTACCTTATGCTCTGTAAATGCAGAAGATTCTTCCGTCTTTAAACTGGGCACATTACTTCCTTAATTGGCTGCTTTCCACTTGTTCTCAAAATCAATGAAAAAAAACTATGTTAACCTAATGCTATGTGAATGTATTTGGCTCTTTAGTTTGGAAAATTATGCAAGTTGCTCATTTCATTGCCTGCTGCACAGTTCTTTTCACTTACAATCATTGTCAAAACACCGATTTTATCTAATGCCCTGTGAATGTAGTAAGTTATTCTTTCTTTGAATTCTAAGCATGTTACTTGTGTTAATGCTGGTATTTATTCTCACTTACAGTCAATGCCAAACCAGTGTTTTTTCCTAATGCTCTATGAATGCAGGAATTCCTTTAGTTTTGTAAACTAAGCAATTTACTTGCATAATTGGCTGTTATGCTCTTGTTTTCACTTACAATCCTTGTCAAAATGCTGGTTTTACCTAGTACTTGTGAATGCAGAAGTTTCTTCAGTTGTGAAAACTAAAGAGGTTACTTTTTCATTTAGTGCTATGTACTTGTTTTCATTTACAAGTAATGTCAAAACTCTGGTATTAAATAATGCTCTGTGAATGAAGGAGATTCTTTAGTTTTCAAAAGTTAATGAAAGTATTTATTAGGATAGTATTCACTTGTTTTCACTTACAATCAATGTCAAAACCCTGGTTTTACCTAACACCCTGGGAATGAAGAAGGTTCTTCAATTATTCAAAATTAAGCAAGGTTCTTGATTAATAAGATACTTTCTCTTCTTCTCACTTAAAATCAATGAAAAACACTGGATTTGCCTAAAGCTTTGTAAATGTAAGTGGTTCTTCAGTTTTGAAATCTCAGAAAGTTACTTCATTTAATTGCCTACTTTGCACTTTTCACTTTGAATCAATGTCAAAGCAGTGATGATACATAAGATTCTGTGAGTGTAGTCATTTCTTCACTTGTGAAAACCAAGCATGTCCTTGTTTAATTGACTGCTATGCACTTGTTTTCACAAATAATAAATATCAAATCACTGGTTTTACTAATGATCTTTGAATGTATGAGGTTCTTCAGTTTTGAAAACTAAGCAAATTACTTCTTTACTTGACTACTACAGCACTTGTTTTCATGTACAATCAATATCAAAACACTGTTTTTTCCTAATTCTCTCTGATTGCAGCACATTCTCTAGTTTTGAAAACGAAGCAATCTGCTTGTTTAATTGGCTGCTATGCACTCATTTTCACTTACAATGTCAATTAGCTGTTTTTACTGAATACCCTGAAAATGCAATTGTTTTTTCAAGTTGTGAAAACTAAGGAAGTTACTTTTTATTGGGTGATATGCACTTGTTTTCATTATAATCAATTGCAAAACAATGGTTTAACTAACTCTTGTGGAATGCAGTAGTTTCTTCACTTGGTAATACTAAGCATTTAACTTCTTTAAATGAATGCTACACACTTGTTTCACTTATAGTCAATGGCAAATCAGTTGTGATACTTAACACTCTCTGAATGCTGTAATTCCTTCAGTTGTGAAAACTAAGCATTTTGAAATGAGGTGGAAGCAAGATGACATCGGTTTAGGAGGGCACTCACTGACTAGCTTTCTGAGGATGGCTGACTGGGGACTGGGTCCTGACTGGGGGTCTGTTCTGTGGATGCACAGAATGAGAGGCTTGGGACATCTATCTGGAGGTAGTTCAGTGGCATGGATTGCTTGGTAGAGATTCATGATGCTGGAGTTTGTAGGCGTACTTCCAGAGAATGGAGCCCATGGCCTGCCCATGTGGCAGCTGTGCCTGGAATCTTGGTGGAGATGCAACTCCTACTCTACAGCTCAATGGACTCACCCAAGCCACCTGATTAGGAGACAATGAGGGACAAGGGCCATCCCAGGGAATGGAGAGAGCCTGTGGCCACAGGCAGGATAATCTCATCCCCTCTACGAATGGGATATAAGCCCCCTCTCACTTGGAGTTGGAGTGGACATCACCATCCCAAACTTCTCAGGATTGTGGGAAGAGCTATGGACTAGAGTGGACTTAATGGTATTCTGTTCTAGACATTATGTGATTCAGGCAATGGAAGAAATTAAACAGTGAGGTGGAGCCAATGGCCTCTGGATGCTTTGGGGGCAGGGAAGGGAAATGCAGTTGTAATACAGTTGCTTTTTCAGGACTTTGGAATTATCCTGAGTGACATAATGACAGATATAAGCCATTTTACACCAGCATATAACATGCAGAACTGTGGGGCAGAGTGTGGCCTACAATGTATACTATGGTCCATGCTTACTGGCATAGCCTCAGGATGTGTATACCCATTGCAGATGATGTGCCACACTAATGAAGGATGTTTATATGGAATGTTATTGGAGGTGTGGCAGGTGTGGAACAAGGAAATCTCTGTAATTTTGTGTAACTTTTATGTAATCTAAGCATCTTTTAAAATATAAAAATAAGAACAAACAAAAAACTTATGTTATTTGGAAGAGGTGAGAATTGAGAATTTCCACATTCCTCATAAAAACTCCAGCTAATTTTTATTCACTATTTGTATCAAAAGACAACTACAGAAGTATATCTAAAATGGAAAATATCTTATTTTATTTTGAAACAATGAAATAAATTACAATGGGAAAATTGACTAATTGGATTATATAAATATGAGTATCCCCTATATTTCTAATCAATTTTATTGATATACATTAATAAAGCACACAATTTGTCCAAAATGTAAAAAAATAACAACACTAAGCATGTTGCTTATTTAATTGCCTGCTACACACTTGTTTTCACTTACAATCAATGTCAAAATGTTGGTTTTGCCAAATGCTCTGTGAATGCACAAGGTTCTTCCATTTTAAATTCCAAGCAAATAGTTTAATTTGCTGCTATGCACTTGTTTTCACTTATAGCCCATGTCAAAACCCTGGTTTTGCCTAACACTCTGGGAATGAAGGAGGTTCTTCAATTTTCAAAAATTAAGCAAGTTATTTGTTTAATAAGATACTACTCACTTCTTCTCACTTACAATCAATGAAAAAACACTGGTTTTACATTTGTGAATGTAAGTGGTTCTTCAGTTTTGAAAACTAAACAAGTTACTCATTTAATTGCCTGCTACACACTTCTTTTCACTTATAATTAGTGACAAATTGTAGTTTTACCTAATGCTCTGTGAATGCAAGTGTTTCCTCAGTTGTGAAATCTAGGCACATTACTTCCTTATTTGGCTGCTTTCACTTGTTCTCACAATCAATGAAAAAACCTGGGATTACTTAATGCTTTGTGAATGTATGTGGCTCTTCAGTTTGGAAAACTATGCAAGTTAATCATTTAATTTCCTGCTGCACTCTTCTTTTCACTTTCAATCAATGTCAAAGCACTGGTTTTACCTAATGCTCTGTGAATGTATTAAGGTATTATTTTTGAATTCTAAGCATGTTACTTGTTTTAATGCTGGTATTTATTCTTACTTACAATCAATGCCAAAACAGTGGTTTTTCCTAAATGCTCTTTGAATGCAGGAAGTCCTTTAGTTTTCAAAATGAAGCAAGTTACTTCTATAATTGGCTATTATGTACGTGTTTTCACTTAAAATCAATGTAAAAATGCTGGCTTTACCTGATACTTGTGATGCAGTAGCTTCTTCGGTTGTGAAAACAAAGAAAGCTAGCTTTTCATTTGGTGCTATGCACTTGTTTTCACTTACAACTAATGTCAAAAGACTGGTTTCACCTAATGCTCTGTGAATGAAGGAGGTTCTTCAATTTTAAAATTAAGGTAAGTACTTTTTTAATAGGATACAATTCACTTGTTTTCACTTACAATCAATGTCAAAACCCTGGTTTTACTTACCTCTCTGTGAATGAAGGACATTCTTCAATTTCCAATAATTAATCAAGGTACTTGTTTTACAGAATACTATTCACTTCTTCTCACTTACAATCAATGAAAAAACTCTTGATTTACCTAATGAATTGTTAATGTAAGTGGTTCTTCAGTTTGGACAACTAAACAAGTTACTCATTTAATTGCCTGCTTCACAATTCTTTTCACTTGCAATGTCAAAGCAGTGGTGATAATTAAGATTCTGTGAATTCAGTCATTTCTTCCCTTGTGAAAACCAAGCACGTCCTTGTTTAATTGGCTGCTATGCTCTTGTTTTCACATACAATAAATATCAAAACACTTGTTTTACTTAAAGCTCTGTGAATGTAGGAGGTTTTTTAGTTTTTAATACTAAGCAAATTGCTTCTTTGTTTGACTGCTATGGCACTTCTTTTTACTTACAATCAATGTCAAAACAGTGGTTTTACTTAATGTTCTGAATTTAGAAGATTTTTCAGATTTGAAAACTAAGCAAATTACTCCTTATTTCACTGCAATGGCACTTGGTCTCACTTAAAATCAAAGGCAAAACACTGGTTTTACCTAATGTTTTGTGAATGCTGTTGGTTCTTCAGTTTTGAAAACTAAGTAAGTTACTTGTTTCATTGGCTGCTATGCACTTCTTTTCACTTACAATGTCAATATCCTCATTTTACCTAATATGCTGAGAAAGAAGGTATTTCTTCAAGTTGTGCAACCTAAGCAATTTACTTTTTTCATTGGGTGCTTTGCACTTGTTTTCACTTACAATCCATGACAAAACTAAGGTTTTCCTAACACTCTTGGAATGCAGTTGTTTCTTCAGTTGGGAAACTAAGCAATTTACTTTTTAAATGACTGCTCTCCACTTCTTTTCACTTAGAGTAAATGGTAATTCAATTGTGATAGCTAAACTCTGTGAATGAAGTAGTTTCATTGGTTTTGAAAACTAAGCAATTGCTTGTTTAATTGTCTGCTACACACTGGTTTTCACTTAAAATCTATGTCAAAATGGTGGTTTTACCTAACACTCTGTAAATGCAAGAGTTTCTTGATATGTCACTTAATTAATTGTCTTCTTTGCACTTGTTCTCACTTACAATCAATGAAAAAACACTGGTTTTACATAACACTTTGTGAATGTAAATGGTTCTTCAGTTTTGAAAACTAAGCATGTTCCTCATTTAATTGTCTGCTTCACACTCTTTCCACTTACAATCAATGTCAAAGCAGTGGTGATACATAAAACTCTGTGAATGCAGTCATTTCTTCACTTGTTTAAACGGCTGCTATGCACTTATTTTCACTTACAATGCCAACATGCTGGTTTTACCTAATATGCTAATAATGCAGTTTTTTCTTGAAGTTTTGAAAACTAAGCATTTTACTTTGTAATTGGGTGTTGTGTACTTGTTTTCCCTTACAATCAATGACAAAATAATGGTTTACCAAATGCTCTTGGAATGCAGAAGTTTCTTGAGTTGGGAAAACTAAGCAATGTACTTCTTTAAATGACTGCTATGCACTTGTTTTCACTTACAGTCAATGGCAAATCAGTTGTGAAACCTAACACTCTGTGAATGCAGTAGTTACTGAAGTTTGTGGAAACTAAGCATGATAATTCTTTAATTGGCTGCTATGCACTTTTAAAATCTTTCAACCAATGTCAAAACCATGGTTTTACCTAACATCCTGGGAATGCACTAGTTTCTTCATTTGTGAAAACTAATGAATTTACTTCTTTAAGTGGCTGCTACACACTTATTTTTACTTACAGTCAATGTCAAAACACTGGTTTTACTTAATGCTCTGTGAATGCACGAGGTGCTTCAGTTTTGAATTCCTAGCAAGTAGTTAAATTTTCAGCTATGCACTTCTTTTCACTTACAACCAATTTGAAGCCTCGATTTTACCTAACACTGTAAATGCAGAAGGTTCTTTAATTTTCATAAATTAATCGAGGTACTTATTTAAAGGATACTATTCACTTCTCATTACAATCAATGAAAAATCTCTGGTTTTAGCTTTGTGAATGTAGGTGGTTGTTCAGTTGTGAAAATCAAGCAAGCTACTGGTTTAATTGACTGTTTTTCACAACTTTTCACTTCCAATCAATGTCGAGGCATTGTTGACACATAAGAATCTGTGCATGCAGTCATTTCTTCAACTGTGAAAACCAAAAATGTCCTTGTATATTTGGCTGCTATGCACTTGTTTTCAAATACAATAAATATCAAAACACTGGGCTTACCTAGCAAACTGTGAATGTAGGAGGATTTTCAGTTTTGGAAGGTAAGCTAATTACTTCTTCCTTTGGCTGCTATGGCACTTGATTTTACTTACAATCAATGTCAAAACACTGTTTTTACCTAATGCCCTGTGAATGCAGTAAGTTCTTCGGTTTTGAAAACTAAGCAAGTTACCTGTTTTATTGGCTGCTCTACGCTTGTTTTCACTTACAATGTCAATGTCCTGGTTTTACCTTATATGCTGAGAATGCAGTTGTTTCTTCATGTTTTGAAAACAAAGCTTTTTATTGGGTGCTATGCACTTGTTTCATTTATAATCAATGACAAAACAATGGTTTACCTAAATGCAGTAGGTTCTTCAGGTGGGAAAACTAAACAATTTACTTCTTTAAATAACTGCTACATACCTGTTTTCATTTACAGTAAATGACAAATCAGTTGTGATCCCTAAAATTGTGAATGCAGTAGTTTCTTCAGTTATTAAAACTAAGCATGTTACTTCTTTAATTGGTTGGTATGCACTTGTTTTAACTTACAGCCACTGCAAAAACCATGGTTTTACCTAACATTCTGGGAATGCAGTATTTTCTTTGTGAAATATAAGAAGGTTATTTATTTAATTGGCTGCTACACACTTGTCTTGTTTTACATTCAATATCAAAACCCTTGTTTTTCCTAATGCTCTGTGAATGAAAGATGTTATTCTGTTTTAAATTCTAACCAAGTTACTTGTGTTATTTGCCGGTATTTATTTTCACTTACAATCAATGCCAAAACAGTGGTTTTACCTAATGCTCTATGAATGCAGGAGGTCTTTCAGTTTTGAAAACTAAGCAAATTACTTATATAATTGGCGGATGCATACTTGTTTTCACTTAAAATCAATGTCAAAACCCTGGTTTTACCAAATGCTCTGTAAATGAAGGAGGTTTTCAGTTATCAAAAATTAAGGAAAGTTCTTGTTTAATAGGATAGTATTCACTTGTTTTCACTTACAATAAATGTCAAAAACCCTGGTTTTGTCTAACACTCTGAGAATGAAGGAGTTTCTTCAATTTTCAAAAAATAAGCAAGGTACTTGTTTAATAGGATATTATTTACTTCTCATTTACAATCAATGAAAAACCCTGCTTTTACTTATGGCTTTGTGAAAATAAGTGGTTTCTTCTGTTTTGAAAAGTAAGCAAGTTACTCTTTTAATTGCCTGCTAAATACTTTTTTTCTCTTACAATGTCAAAGTGGTGTTTTTACCTAATGCTTTTTGAATGCAGGAGTTTCTTCACTTGTGAAAAATAGGCACTTTACTTCCTTAATTGACTTCTTTACACTTGTTCTCACAATCAATATAAAAACACTGGTTTTACTTAATGCTTTGTGAATGTAAGTGGTTCTTCAGCTTGGAAAACTATGCAAGTTACTCATTTACTTGCCTGCAACACAACAGAACACTGGTTTTACCTAATTCTCTGTGAATGTGTGAGGTTCTTCAGTTTTGAATTCCAAGCAAGTATTTTAATTTGCTGCTGTGCTCTTGTGTTCACTTACAAGAAATATCAAACTCTGGTTTTACCTAACACTGTAAATGAAGGAGGATCTTCAATTTTCAAAAATTATGCAAGGTATTGGTTTAATAGGATACTATTCACTTCTTCTCATAATGAATTAAAAACACTGGTTTTCCATAATGTTTTGTGAATGTGTTTTTTCAGTTTTGAAATCTAAGCAAGGTACTAATTTAATTGCCTGCTTCAGACTTCTTTTCACTTACAATCAATGTCAAATCAGTGGGGATACATAAGATTTTGTGAACACAGTCATTACTTCATTTGTGAAAATCAGGCAATGCCTTGTTTAATCACCTGCTCTGCACTTGTTTTCACTTACATTATCAATACCCTCATTTTACCTAATACACTGAGAATGCAGTTCCTTCTTCGTGTTGTGAAAACTAAGCAACTTATTTTTTCATTGGATGCTATGCACTTGTTTTCAGTTAGAATCAATGACAAAACAATGATTTACCTAAAGCTCTTGGAATGCAGTAGTTTCTTCAGTTGGGAAAACTAAGCAATTGACTTCTTTAATTGAATGATAGGCACTTGTTTTCACTTAAAGACAATGGCAAATCACTTGTGAAACCTAACACTCTGTGAATGCAGTAGCTTCTTCAGTTATGAAAACTTAGCATCTTACCTCTTTAATTGGCTGCTAAGCGCTTGCTTTATCTTTCAGTGAATATCAAAAGTATGGTTTTACCTGACATTCTGGGAATACAGTAGATACTTCATTTGTGAAAACTATGGAAGTTATTTCTTTAATTGGCTGCTACACACTTCTTTTCACTTACATTCAATATCAATACACTTGTTTGACCTAATACTCTGTGAATGCATGAGGTTCTTCAATTTTGAATTCCAAGCAATTAGTTTAATTTGCTGCTATGTACTTGTTTTAACTTACATTGAATGTCAAAACCCTGGTTTTACCAAACACTCTGTGAATGAAGGAGATTTTTCAATTTTCAAAAATTAAGCAAGGTACTTGTTTAATAGGATGCTATTCACTTTTCACTTACAATCAATGACAAAACACTGGTTTAACTTTGTGAATGTAAGTGGTTCTTCAGTTCTGAAAACTAAACATGTTACTCATTTATTTGCCTGCTACACACTTTTTTTCACTTACAATCAATGTCAAAATGGTGGTTTTCCCTTAATCTCTGTGAATGCATGAGATTCTTCAGTTGTGAAAACTATGCATGTTACTTCTTTAATTGAATGCTTTGCACTTCTTCTCACAATCAGTGAAAAAGCACTGGTTTTACCTAACACTTTGTGAATGTAAGTGGTTCTTCAGTTTGTAAAACTAAGCAAGTTACTCATTTAATTGCCTTCTGTATACTTCTTTTCACATATAATCAATGTCACAGCACCGGTTTTGCCTAATGTTCTGTGAATGCAGAAGGTTATTTTGATTTGAATTCTAAGCAAGTTACTTGTGCTATTTGCTAGTATTTATTCACATTTACAATCAATGCCAAAACAGTGGTTTTCCTAATGCTCTATGAATGCAGAAGGTCCTTCAGTTTAGAAAACTATGCAAGTTAGTTGTATAGTTAGTGGTTATACACTTGTCTTCACTTAGCAACAGTGTCAAAATGCTGCTTTTACCTAATACTTTTGAATGCAGTAGTTTACTCAGTTGTGACAAAAAGCAGGTTACTTTTTCTTTTGGTGCTGTGCACTTGATTTCACTTAAAACTAATGTCAAAACCCTGATTTTACCTAACACTCTGTGAATAAAGGATGTTATTTAAAGTTCAAAAATTAAGGAAGGTACTTGTTTTATCTGATACCGTTCATTTCTTCTCACTTACAATCAATGAAAAGCCACTGGTTTTACCTATTTTTTGTGAATTTAATTATGAAAATTAAGGAAATTACTCATTTAATTGCCTGCATCACACTTCTTTTCACTTACAATCAAGATTCTGTGAATGCAGTCATTTCTTCATTTGTGAAAACCTAGGAAGTCCTGGTTCAATTGGCTGCTATGCACTTGCTTTCACATGCAATAAATATAAAAATTCTGGTTATACATAATGCTCTGTGAATGTAGGTGGTTCTTCAGTTTTGAAAGCTAAGCAAATTATTTCTTTAATTGCTGGCTATGGCGCTTGTTTTTACTTACAATCAATGTCAAAACACTACTTTTACCTAAAGATCTGTGATTGCAGTACATTCTTCAGTTCTGAATACTAAGAAAGATACTTGTTTAATTGGCTGCTATGCACTTGTTTTCACTTACAATGTCCATATGTTGGTTTTACCTCAATACACTGAGAATGCAGTTGTTTCTTCAAGTTGTGAAAACTAAGCAATTTACTTTTTCATTTGGTGCTCTGCACTTGTTTCACTTAAAATCAATGACAAAAAAATGGTTTACCCAAGGTCTTGGAATGCAGTAGATGTTTCAGTTGGGAAAACTAAAGCAATTGACTGCTTCAAAAGAAAGCTAAGCACTTGTTTTCACTTACAGTCAATGGCAAATCGGTTGTGAAACATAACACTCTGTGACTGCAGTAGTTTCTTCAGTTGTGAAAACTAAGCACATTTCTTCTTTAATTGGCTAGTGTTCATTTGTTTTAACTTACAAGCAATATCAAAACCATGGTTTTACTGAATGTACTGGGAATGTAGAAGGTTCTTCAGTTTTGAAAACTAAGCATTTTCCATTTTTAAATGGTGTCTATCTCCTGTATTTGCTTAAAATATAAATACGCTGGTTTTACCTAATACAATGGAAATGAAGTTGTTTCTTCAAGTTGTGAAAACTAAGCAAGTTACATTTTCATTGTGTGCTGTGCACTTGTTTTCACTTACAATCAATGACAAAACCATGGTTTACCTAATGTTCTTGAAATACAGTAGTTTCTTCAGTTGGGAAAACTAAGCAATATACTTTTTAAAATGATTGCTACACACTTATTTTCACTTAAAACCAATGGATAATCAGTTGTGGAATTCTATTAGTAAGGAAAAGGGACACTAATGCAATATACCAGAGATTGGTTGGTCTTTAGAAAGAGTATTTATTTGGGGTAGAAGTCAACACTTACCAGGATTAAAGCATAAGTTTCTTCCCTCACCAAAGCCTATTGCCACATATTGGAGCAAAAGAGCTGCTGATGTTTTCCTGGTTCAGTCTTCTTGGGTTCCTCTTTTCCTAGGGCTGCATTTCTCTTCAGTCTTAGCTCACCTGTTACCTCCACAAGTTGAGCTATAGATTATTAGGTGCACCAGGTTTTGCTTCTCTCCACAAGGCCAGCTGTGAAGTTACAGGTGAATCACTCTTCTCTATCGTGGGGCCTTCTCTCCATCATCAAAACTCCAACATCAAAAACGGTCCCTCTGCCTTTGCCTTGATTTTATATTTGATTTCCCCAAATACCAAGAGGTAGGGCTCAATGCCCTACAGTAGTGGCCCAATCAAATCCCCAACTATAGCTTCATCGTGCCCAGTTGAATATTTCAGTTTACAAGCATAAGCTAATATAAATTTTTGTAATTCATAATTACATCAAACTCCCAAGCAGCTACAGTTACCTAACTCTCTGTGAATGAAGTAGTTTCTTCAGTTGTGAAAATTAAGTATGTTACTTCTTTTATTTGCTGCTATGCACTTGGCTTAATTTAAACCAATGTCAAAACCATGGTTTTACCTAATGTTTTGGGAATGCACTATTTTCTTCATTTGTAAAAACTAAGGAAGTTGCTTCTTTAATAGGCTGCTTCACTCACATTTTCACTTACAGTCAATATCAAAACAATTGTTTGACATAATGCTCTGTGAATGAAGGAGGTTCTTCAGTTTTTAAAACAAAGCAAGTTGCTTGTTTAATTGCCTGCTAGACATTTGTTTTCGCTTACAATGTGTAAACATTGGTTTAACCTGAGGTTCTTTGAATGCATGAGTCTTCAGTTTTGAATTCCAAGGAAGTAGTTTAACTTGAAGCTATGCAATTGTTTTCACTTACAAACAATGTCAATACCTTGGTTTTACCTAACACTCTGTGAATGAAGGAGGTTCCTCAATTTTCAAAAATTAAGCAAAGTCCTTGTTTATAGGATACTTTTCACTTCTTCTCACTCACAATCAATGAAAAAACACTGGTTTTACTTAACACTTTGTGAATGTAGGTGGTTCTTCAATTTTAAAACTAAGGAAGTTACTCCTTTAATAGCCTGCATCACAATCCTTTTCACTTACAGTCAATGACAAAGCAGTGGTGATACATAAGATTCTTTGAATGCAGTCATTTCTTCACTTGTGGAAACCAAGCAAATCCTTGTTTAATTGGCTGCTATACACGTGATTTCACTTACAATAAATATCAAAACACTGGTTTAACCTAATGCTCTGTGAACATAAGACATTCTTCAGTTTGGAAAATTAAGCAAATTACTTCTTTATTTGGTTGCTATGGTACTTGTTTTCACCTACAAATAATGTCAAAATCCTGGTTTTACCTAACATCTGTGAATGAAGGAGGTTCTTCAAATTTTAAAAATTATGCAAGCTACTTGTTTACTTAGATATTATTCACTTCTTCTCACTAACAATCAATGAAAAAACACTGGTTTTAACTTTGTGCATGTAAGTGGTTCTTCAGTATGAAAACTAAGCAAGTTCTTTTTTTCCTTGATTTCATTAATTTAATATGCAAATATAAATCAATTTATAATGAAGAAATTGCACTGGAAATGTATGATTGTGACAGGAAAGATGGATTGTGAAGTGACTGCTAAGAGGTGTGGAGTTTTTCCTTTTTTTAAATTTTATTTTCAGACCTCTCCAACAACCTTTTAAAACATTTATTTTATTTTTTTATTTTCCCCTCCCTCATTGTTTTTTTCTTGCTGTCTGCTCTCTGTGTTCTGTGTCTGCATGTCTTTAGGGAGCACGAGGTACCAAACCAATCCTGGGATATTCTGGAGTGAGTGAGAGGTGTTCAATCTCTTGTGCCACCTCAGCTTCCTGGTCTGCTGTGTCTCTTATTTTCTCTTCTCTGTGTCACTTTATTTTACATCTTGCTGTGCCAGCTCACTTTGTGGGTCAGGACTCCATTAGGGCCAGCACTGTTACATGGGTCAGCTCTCCTGTGTGAGCCAGAATGCTGCATGGGACAGCTCCCCACACAGTTCAGCTTGCCTTTCACCAGGAGGCCCTGGGAATCAACCCCTGGGCCTCCTATATGGTAGATAGGAGCCCAATCACTTCAGCCACATCCATTTCCATGACTTTTTCTTTTTGGAGTAAAGTAATTTTTCTAAAACTATTTTGGAGATGAAGGCACAACATTTTTATTATACAAAGACTTATTGATTATACACTTAGGATAGATTGTAAGGTATCTGTCTATATCTCAATTAAACTTCTTTAAAATAAATAAGTATGCAAGAATAGACAAAAAGAGCATCTATGTACCTCAAGGGATTCATAGAGAGATTGACAGGTGATGAATTTTTGTACATTTTTCTGTTTTTTATTATTATTATTGAAATAATGAAAATGTTCTAATAATAATTGAAGTGATGAATACAAAACTATGAGATTATGCCAAAAACAACTGACAATACACTTTGTATGTATTGTATTCTTTACTAATATATATCAATTAAATGATTTGTTTATTAAAAACTTAGCTGAAAATTTTCCATATTTGTATGCTCTGGAACTTAATGTTTTAATAATTAAAGTCAAGGAAAGGATTTCCAAATGCTAACCATCATAATGGCATTGCCTATGGGTATTGGAGGTTTTGGAATCTATTAGATATTTCATTAACAAAATGATTATCACAGTGCATTTTCCCTGGATACTTACTACTGGGAAATTAGCAATGGGAAGTGTGAATGATCTTGACTTCTGCCTTGCACAGTGAACTACTGTGTGCATGATTCTCACACCCAATGATAAAGATTCTAGTCACAGTGATGAAGTTTTGTTTTATTTAATATTAGATACAAAATAACCATATCTGTTCTTCCCCATTAGATATTTAACCAATGACCCAGGAAATGCAACCAGAGAACTACATTCTTTTCTGTGGGAAAGATTCCAAAATCACAGACCACACATTTTCCTATCCCCAAATCTATAAAACTTTCAGTTCATATTCACAAAGTCATCCATCAGGTGCCCATTCATTTTCCCAAACCCCTCAAACAAAATCCATCAGAGAAACAAAATTTCTGGTGTACATAAACTCCCAATCACTGAATAAATGATTTCCCATGATTTTTCATTGCATTCTCCACAATGAATTTTCTAGAAGTTCCTCAAGGAGTTTCATCCTTCTAATGAAATCTGCTTCCTCTTATTTAATATTTTGTGGTTATTCTTCAACTGAGTTTTCTTTAGCACATTACGGCTTAGCTTTGACTGAATGAGAGTGCAGAATGATAACAGACCTAGTGTTTCACTTTTTCAGAGTTCACTCATTTGATTTAAAGGATAAATTAGGAATTAAGACAATCCTACATTGAGTACAGGTGTAGAATTCCTTACATGTAATTTTTCTGATTAGTTTATTAGAATGGTAGAAGAGGCCTCTCCAATTCCATTTTATTTACACTATGTCTTTTCTCACATAGTATATTATTTATCTATTAAGGGTTTTGCAACATAACATACATATGGATTCTCACCAGTATGAATGTTATTAGATTATCTGAAGGAGTATGAATGATGACAGGAATTTCTGAACACATTAAAAACTGTGTATCTTCAGAATTTGAGTTCTCTGGAATGTTTAAAGGTTAAATCTGTGGCTGAAGTCTCTTAAATATTCAAAATATTTACACTGTGAGATGTTACATTTAAAATAAGAATATTGACTGAATATTATTTCAATTTGTTGATATTCATAGGGATTCTCTCCATTTGAGTAATCTCCTATTGTTTAAGGCCAGAATAATTAAGGCTTTCCCATACATATGAAATTATGGTTTCTGTCCAGCATGAATTCATTAATGTTGCCTGAGGAGAGAAATACAGGTGAAAGTTTTCCTACATAGACAACATTCATGCAGTTATTCTACAATGTGTGGTCTCTCATGGTGTTTAAGATTAGAAAATTGGCTGAAGTTTTTCACACATGAATGACACTTATAAGGTTTCTCTCTAATGTGAGTTCTCTCATGTTGTTGAAGATGGGATTGTTGACTGAAAGCTTTCTTGCTTGATGAAACTCATTGGACTTCTCTCCAGTGTGAGTTGTCTCATGTCATCTAAAATTAGAATAATTGGTTAATGTTTTCCCACATTGATTATATTCATTGGGTTTATCTCCAGTGTGTGTTCTTTCATGTTTTTTTAATGGAAGAGAGATTTAAGAAGGCTTTTGCAAAAGTACTGTATTCATAGTATTTCTCTGCAGTGTGAATTCTCTCATGTTGTTGAAGATGAGAATATTGACTGAAAGCTACCCTACATAGAAGACATTCATAGTGTTCATGAGTTCTTTCATGATGTTTTAGGGAAGACAACTGACAGAAGGCTTTCCCACAAAGATGACATTCATAGGGTTTCTCTCCAATGTGAGTTATCTTATGTCATTGAAGATGGTAATGTTGATGGAAAGCTTTCCCACAATGATGACTGATGGAGTTTCAATTAAAGTCCATGATTACTGACAGAAAGCAGGTCACCTTTGAATGTAATAAACAAGCTCTCCAGTCTCCTGCTAATAGGAGCTGGGTGGGGAAACATCCTGAGACAATGCCTGAAAATTGCAGAAATGTAAAAGAGCTGAGTCATTGACCTTGAAGACTTGTTGATTTCAGCTCATGTGTAACTGTTAAGTATCTAATACCTTTGCACATGCACACATGTATTTTGATTTTTTTAAAGCCAAATAAAAGCCACACTTTGTGAGGTGGCTGGGATCTTCTCTCCATATCGGATGGAGAGTCCCCTGATCCCAGTTTTTCTTCTCTTTGTCTTATCCTTTCTTTCTCATCCATGGCACCGTTTTCATGAACTCAGTTCCTGAATGCCAAAAATGACATTCATATGGTCTCTCTCCAGTGTGAGTTCTCTCATGTTTTTTAGGGAAGAGGAGTGATGGAAGGCTTTCTCACAAAGATGACATTTTACGGTTTCTATTCAGTGTGAGTTCTCTCATGTACTTTAAGAGGAGCATATTGACTGAAGGCTTTTCGACATAGATGACATTCATGGGGTTTCTCCCCAATGGGAATTCCATTGTATTGTCTGAAGAAAGAGCATTGCATATAATTTTTAGCACTTTGGGAACATTCATATGATTTACTTCTAGGGTGAATATGTTTATGTTGATTAAAAGATGAACAATCATTGAGGACAGATGGAGTTTGTTTCCTGAAATAGGATGAATGAATGCATGTTGGTTCACTGTGGATATGTGAGATGAATCTTCTTGCAAATAATTATGTTTAAAGGAATTCTTTTGGGTGTGAGATCTTAATGCCATGATTTTAGAAGTGTCTTCCCTACAGGTAGGTTGGTTGTCTATCATTTCACATGTTTTAAAGGTTCTTTTCCTCCCTGACATCTGGTATTGAGGAAATTCTATTCTTTCTCTCCACACTTCTCCTTGCTCCAGTTGGGAAAACATATCTGTTTTGCAGACTTGGTATCCTACTGAGACCAGGTTATTGACATTCTCCAGCATCACATCTCTGAACAACTTTCACTGGGATATGTCTAACAGGTCTAACTCTTCCTGGGTGAAGTCTACAGCCACATCCTTGAAGGGCACATACTCCTGCAATTGCATTGTCAACACTTTAGCTGGCATCTATCTTTCTCTGGATTTTCACTCAGAAACAGACAAACAGATGGGCAAAATATAATAGCCCACATACCTCCACAAACGAAATTATCTTAACAATGCATGTCCATTTTCAGGTTTAAGGTATTGGAACTGATATTTCTCTCTTTCCTCAATTCAGCATTTGTGGAGTTCTCTAACTTTATCCAGTGTATCAGGGGAGGATTTTTCAGAATATGGCCAAATTATTCATTTAATTGCCTGCTTCACACTTCTTTTCACTTGCAATCAATGTCAAGCAGTGGTGATACATAAGATTCTGTGAATGCAGTCATTTCTTCAATTGTGAAAAGCAAGAAAGCCCTTGTTTAACTGGCTGCTATGAACTTGTTTTCACATACAATAAATATGAAAACACTGGCTTTACCTAATGCTCTGTGAATGCATGTGGTTCCTCAGTTTTGAAAACAAAGCAAATTATTTCTTTTTTGGCTGCTATGACACGTTTTCACTTACAATCTATGTCAAAACACTTGTTTTTCTTAATGTGCTGTGAATGCTGTATGTCCTTCAGTTTTGAAAAATAAGAAAGTTACTTGCTTAATAGGCTGCTATGCACTTGTTTTCACTGACAATGTCAATATGCTGTTTTTTACTAATATGCTGAGAATGCAGTTTTTTCTTCAAGTTGTGAAAATAAGCAAGTTATGTTTTCATTGAGTGCTATGCCCTTGTTTTCAGTGACAATCAATGACAAAAAATGGTTTACCTAATGCTTTTGGAATGTAGTAGTTTCTTCAGTTGGGAAAATGAAGCAATTCACTTCTTGAAATGACTGCTATGCATTTGTCTTCACTTACAGTCAATGTCAAAAAGGTGGTTTTACCTAATGCTCTGTGAATACAGTACATTCTTCAGTTGTGAAAACTAGGCACATTATTTCCTTAATTGGTTGCTTTGCACTTGTTCTAACAATCCATGAGAAAACACTGGTTTTACCTAATGCTTTGTGAATTTAACTGGTTCTTCAGTTTAGAAAACTATGCAAGTTACTCATTTAATTGCTGGCTGCACACTTCTTTTCACTTAACATCAATGTCAAAGCACTGGTTTTACCTAAAGCTCTGTGAATGCAGTAAGTTATTCTGTTTCAAATTCTAAGAAGTTTCTTGTGTTATTGCTGATATTTACTCTCACTTACAATCAATGCCAAAACAGTGTTTTTTCCCTAGTGCTCTATTGATGTGGAAGTAACTTCAGTTTTGAAAACTAAGCAAGTTATTTTTTAATTGGCTGCTAGTCACCTCTTTTTACTTACAATACCCATATGCCTGTTTTACTTAATATGCTGAGAATGCAGTTGTTTCTTAAAGTTGTTAAAAGTATGTAAGTTACTTTTTCATTCGGTGCTATGCACTTATTTTCACTTACAATCAATGACAAAACAATGGTTTACCTAATACTCTTGGAATGCTGTCATTTCTTTATTTGGGAAAACTAAGCAATTTACTTCTTTAAATGACTGCTTTGTACTTGTTTTCACTTACTGTTAATGGCAAATCAGTTTTGATCCTTAAAACTCTGTGAATGCAGTAGTTTCTTCACTTGTGAAAACTAAGCACGTTTCTTCTTTAATTGGCTGCTATGCATTTGTTTTAACTTACAAGAAATATCAAAACCATGGGTTCACCTAACATAGTGGGAATGTAGGAGTTCCTTCAGTTTTGAAAACTAAGCCAGTTCCATGTTTATTTGGCAGCTAAGCACCTGTTTTCACTTAAAATATCAATGTGCTGGTTTTATCTAATATGCTGAGAATGAAGTTGTTTGTTCAAGTTGTGAAACCTAAGCAACTTGCTTTTTCATTGGGTGTTATGCACTTGTTTTCACTTACAATGTCAATATGCTTGTTTGACCTAATGTGAAGAGAATGCAGTTATTTCTTCAAGTTGTGAAAACTAAGCAACTTATTTTTTCATTGAGTGC